>CM024759.1:68084522-68544156 GCA_014218235.1 Colocasia esculenta | reverse complement strand
GGGATTGAAGGATGTAGATGGGTGAACGGGAGTGGTTTGAGTGAGAGGAGAAGAAGTGAGAATGATGATGGAGCTGAGGTGTGAGAAGAGTGGGAGAGAAAGAAGGTTGAGATGAATGAGAGAGGAAGATGGTTGGGTGCGAGGCATAGGATGTTTTACAGTTGTGGTGTTGGAGGGCTGTAGAAGGAGATGAGGGTGAGGACCAGGATTGGAGTTGCAAGAGTAGAAGTGTCAGGGGCCTTGGTGGCTACAATGGGCTCTTTCCCTTTTACATGACCCTCTCTGACAACTGCAGACGGCCCAGATGGCCCTGATGGCTGGCCTGATGGCCCTGGTGGCCCTGATGCTTGAGCTGGAGGCCCTGGTGGCCGAGGAACACTGCTGATCTGCTCTGAGTAGCTGCAGAAGAAACTCCACTTGACTTTGAAAGATTTCCAATCATGGACTTCATATCAGACAATTCCTTATTGAACCACTTCATTGCATTTCGGACTGAAGATAGCTCAAAGTGGTCGAGCTTGACTAGCAAGAATCCCTTGCACACTGGTCTGAACTGATGATAAAATATCTCCTTGAGCCTTCACACAATCCATAACTGGTTTCAGATTTACTTTTCTGTGGCTCTTTCTTGGCCTTCTGTGAACCACTCTCTTTTGTTTGCTCTGCTGAGTGACAGGCTCCTCAATATTAACGTGGCTTGAACTTGGGCCTTCACTTTCAGGAACGCTGGCAGGAAGTTGATTTTCCTGAGATGGTGCATCTTCCTCAGGAGCATTCTCTATCAATGGTTCTTCATTGCCAACTTGCTCCCCCTGAATAGGAGCATGGAGATCAACATTTTCTTGCTCCCCCTGGGCAGAAGCTTCCTCCAAAACAATCTGCTGAATGTGACCTTCTGCTGCGGATTCTGACAACTCGCTCTTTAGCACTTTGCTCCCCTTGGCTAGGAGCTACTTTCACAATCACTTCTTGTTGAGTAGCTGCTTGCACTTCAACATTAACAACTGATTCAGTCAAAATTTCTGTATGGCCTGGTGCCATAACTTCTACTTCCACAACCCCGCTTTTGCAGAAGGAAGAGGAGGAAGGATCTAAAACCTCTCTTAAAATAGAGGCAACAATGGAGGTGGGCAAAGGATCTGCCACACCTTCTGCAGCTTCTTCCATTTGAATTTCTGGAGGATGAGATTCACCTCCAAGATGGGTGAACTGGAATCTCTGCTTGATCTGCCACTGCTGGATCTGCTGCTGCTTGCTCTGCTGCTGCTGATCTGACCTCTAATTCTGCTGGAGGATCTGCTGCTTCTTCTTGAATTTATGGAACTCTATCTCGTTAATGGCTTCTCCCTCTGCCACAGAGGTCTTGGTCCACATCCCATTCTGCACTGAAAAACCATTTTTTCTTTAATTCCTCCTGGACCTTATAGACTGGCCCATCTTTTCCCACACTGCTCCAGATACATCCACTCCAAAATGCTTGAAATCTTGGTTAGGAGATGAGCGTAGGGCAGGATACATTCAATTTGCTCTTTGTATCCCAGATTTGAGCATTAGAAAACTTCATTCTCTCCAACATGACTGCGGCCAGGTTAATCTCCTTATTCTGGATTACCCAAAACATCATATCTGAATCTGCCCTAGTGCAAGAGTGAAAGTAGCACTCCGCGGAACCATAATTTGGCAGATAATGAAATGGAGTAGACGGTTGAATGCAGACTTTGATTGATATCTAATTTTCCGTCTTTCAGCCTGAAACCTGGACCTATAATGCCAAGACCTTTTGCTTCATCGTTCACGTGTGAACCCCACTATGTCCATGTCTTCACTCCAAACAACGTGTGCAATAACTCATGGTCTACCTTGATTTGGATACCCCTTTACTGAGGAGACAGGGGCCCATCTGCCTCTTACTTCAACACACGAAAGAAGCTTTCACCAGGTCCCGGATAGCTTACCTCGGTGAAGTAGCACATCCATCCCTGCATCCTTCTCAAGGCTTCTACTACGCTGCCCATTTTGCCTTCTTCTTCTCTAGATGTCTGACAAGCCACAGCCTTGTTTCCGCAAATCTTCGTCTTCAACGAGGTGAATCTTTCCTGCTCTCTTGACAGGTCCTCAGGTACTGTACTACACTTCCGGAGACTTCATCATCAGTGTAATTTTGGGTTCATATTCTGGAAACTAAGTGAATTCACACTCTAAGTGATAAATGAAAGTCAAACAATGTTTTTAATGATGAATGAGTTGAATTGAGGTTTCATACATGTCAATTAAGATGATACAATATTTGGTTATCTATGTCTACATTATACCTAACTATACATGTTTTATCATGCAGGTACAAATGCATATAACCAAGCCTTCTCAAATCATGAGAAAATGATCACAATCACAGAGTATACATGTACCTGTCGACAGACCCAAAGGCATATGTCGACAGATGCCGCAGTTGTGATCAGACTGAAGAGTACTGAGAGCACCTGTCGACAGATTCTCAGAGACCTGTCGACAGATGTCGCAGACAGAAATACCAGAGTTCTGTGTTTTGGCAAAACTGTCTCTGCCTGTCGACAGATGGATATCGCCTGTCGACAGATGCCACAGACCAGAGCAACCTGAAGTCTGTCTGTTGCAAATCTGTTGCAATCTGTCGACAGATACTCAGAACCTGTCGACAGATGCAGAGGATCTTCAAATACGGAAACCTTCCTTCATATCCAAGATTGTGTTTTCAAGTCCCACGACTCTCCACATGAAAACACAACTATATAAGCATCCTTTTGAAGAGAATCTCGTACAGAAGCAGCCACAACCAAAAACCCTAAAGCCAAGTCCAAGAGAAAAGAAGTTGCTGCTGCTCTGCTTCAAGTCTGCAGTGCAGAGACCGAAAGATCAGTTGATCCTGCAGTACTGAAGATAGATCGTCGTGGATTCAACCTTCTCCATCAGTCCAGAGCACTCAAGTCGAAGTTTGAACTCCATCCAGGCGTTCTCAGAAGAGTTCCACATTAGGATTTACTCCTACGCTCTGAACTCTTCCTGTTTCATAATTCTCATCAACTGTGTGTGTGTTTGTGTGATTCAAGCGTCTCTTGTGCTTGAGATCACGTGTGTGTGTTGTTCTGATCGTGGGTGCACATCAGAAAACACGTGTGTGTGTGAGTTGTAGTCACTGAACTCGCTCATAAGCAGTTTACTCTGTGTGTGTGTGTGCCGTGGACGTAGGATACACTGTTGTGTACTCCGAACCACGTAAATCTGCGTGTCTCGTGGTTTGATCATTTCTACGATAGATGTTTGATAGACACGTTGCATATTCACACACTAGATAGGTTTCTACATCATCTACACATAGTTTAGATCTTGATACTGTCTTGATAATCTGTGCTTTAAGAAAAAGAACGTGATAATAGTTTTTAAGAGGCAGTAATCTATTCAACCCCCCTTCTAGATTACCATATTGGGAATTCCGCAACCCTTCAATTGGTATCAGAGCGTGGTTTCTCCGATTTATTGCTTTATCTATTTGATCTAACGATCAGGAGATTCACGATCAAATGGAATCTACCAAGGGGTATATGGCCGAGGGACACTCTGTGACCAGGCCACCCTTCTTTGATGGCACTGACTATCCATATTGGAAAAACCGCATGCAGGTGTTTCTACGAGCACAAAACTATGAATTGTGGAAGATAGTCAGAACAGGACCATATGGATTGCCTCAAGACGAAGATACATGGACCAAGGACCAGATTGCAAAAGGGACACTCAACTGGAGCGCCCTCAACATGATGCAGTGCGCGGTCCACCCAAAGGAATACTCGAGAGTCTCCACATGCACCTCAGCTAAGGAGATGTGGGACAAGCTCGAGTTGATATATGAAGGTACGTCTGAGGTGAGAGAATCCAAGGTAAGCATGTTAGTCTCAGAATATGAAATGTTTAAGATGAACCGTGATGAGACAATTTCTGACATGTTTGCTAGATTCATGGTACTTATAAATGGATTGAAAGGTCTTAAGAAGGAATACTCAGAAAGTGATTTGGTGAGGAAGATACTTCGGTCTCTTCCATCCTCATGGAACACCAAAGTCACTGTCATCGAGGATTCCAAGAATCTTTCAACAATGAAAGTGGATGAATTGATTGGATCTCTCATGACTTATGAACTAAATGTAAAAAGAAAAGAAACTGAAGAGAATCCAAGGAAGTCAATTGCCTTGAAGGCCTCAAATAAAGTATCTTCAGATTCCAAAAAGAATGCCCAACAGGAAGGGTCTGAGTCTGAAACCTCTACTGATAGTGAGAATGATGAAATGGCCATGCTCACTAGACAGTTTAAGAAGTTTTTAAAATTCAAGAGAAGAGGTTCAGGAAACTCCAAACCTTTCCAAAAAGGCACCAACAGGTTTGATTCGTCCAATAAAAAATCTGATGTTGTGTGCTATGAGTGCAAGAAGCAGGGACACATGAGAGGAGAGTGCCCCGAGCTCAAGAAGAAACTGAAAAAGGACAAGTTCGTCTTCAAGAAAGCCAAAGCAATGCTGGCTACATGGAGTGATGAAGACGATGATGAAAAAAGTCAAGCTACCTCAGGAGATGACGAGATTCACTGTCTTATGGCAAGGAGTGATGACTCCTCTGAGGTAAATTCTTCCTTTGAGTCTTTTTCTACTGCTGAATGGGAAGAAGCATACACTGTCCTTTTTGAAAAATTCCGTCAATTCAAATCAGAAAATAAAGCACTCAAGAAGAAAGTTAATTTCCTTATTCATGAAACTGATAATAATGATGAAATTGAATCTCTGAATAAGGTAATTGACATGATGAAAATAGATGAACAAACACACAGTGAAGAGATGGATAGCATGAAAATTAAGCTTCAAGAAGCTCAAAAAGAGAAAGATGATCTAATGAACCTCCTTGAAACTCTAAACAATGAGCATACTGATCTAAAAGAGAAATTGGAAAAAGCTGAAAAGGAATTGAAAGGCAAAACAAAGGATCTATCTAGTTTTGTCAAGAGCAAACAGAATCTAGATGCAATCTTAGGATCCAATGTGTTTGTTGCTAGACATGGGATTGGGTTTCAAAATCCCAAGCCAAAGGAAACAGGAAAAAATCTGCTGACTAATTTCACTGATCCTATCCCAAGTTCTAGCAATCAAAATCCCTCAAGGAAAAGGAAAAATCAAACCAAGGGCAAAAACCAGGAACCTAAGGCTACCAAATTTGTTCCAACTAAGCTTAAGGAGTTTGCTACCAACCCCAAACAGGGATGTCCCAAGGCAAAACAGCAAGTTCCTAATGCTAAGCTCACTAGGCAACAAAAGGGTAAGATGCCTATGCATGCAACTAAGAATCCAAAATCCACTGTTGTTCATAAGCCATCATCATGTAAGATCTGTAAAAAGATTGGGCACAATGAAAAACAATGCTGGAACAATCCACTAAAACAGAAATTTAAACAAATCTGGATTCCAAAGCATTTACTGTTTGGCATGAATGATGAAACGGCACCCAAAGTAATTTGGGTACCAAAACCTCTTGTCTGATCCACATGTGCAGGAATGCCTAGCAGCACACAATCAAAACAAATGGTACCTGGATAGTGGCTGCTCGAGGCATATGACGGGCGATAAAGAAAAATTCAGTTTGCTCGTGGAAAAAGACGGAGGTCACGTTGTCTTTGGAGGTAACAACAAAGGCCAGATCATTGGCTCAGGTAAGGTTGGTAAGTTTGCCTCCAACTCAATAGATAATGTACTATTAGTTGATGGTCTTCATCACAATTTGCTTAGCATAAGTCAATTGTGTGATAAAGGCCATAAAATTGTTTTTGAATCAGATTCATGTCAAATCCTTGATAAGGAAACAGGAAGTCTCAAATTTTCTGGAAAAAGAATGAATAACATCTACATGGTTGATTTGGATGATCCAGAAAATAATGATTTATGTCTTGTAGCAAATAAACAGGATGAGCTTACATTGTGGCATCGTAGGCTTGGACATGCGAGTTACAATGTTTTGAACAAGATAATGAGGCTCAAACTTGTAAGTGGACTTCCTGAAATTCCATTCAAGAAAAATGAAAATTTCTGTGATGCATGTGCACAGGGAAAACAGACCCGAAAATCCTTCAAATCGAAAGCACCGGTAAGTACTTCCAAAGCATATGAACTGTTGCACATGGACCTATTTGGACCTACTAGAACACTGAGTCTCACTGGCAAACGGTATGGTTTTGTCATTGTAGATGACTTTTCAAGGTTCACTTGGGTGAAATTTCTGGCTCATAAGAATGATGCACTGAATGTTTTTGAAGACTTCTTCAATAAAATTGAGCATGGAAATGTCCACAAGATATGCTCCATTCGCACTGATCACGGGGGAGAATTTGACAACCACTCCTTCACTGATTTCTGCAGGAACCAAGGAATAGAACACTTGTTCTCCTCCCCAAGAACTCCAGAACAAAACGGGGTTGTGGAGAGGAAAAATAGAACCTTGGTGGAGATGGCTCGTACGCTTCTGATCGAAAATCAACTCTCCAGAACCTTTTGGGCAGAAGCAGTAAACACGTCATGCTACATTCTCAATCGAGCCATGGTAAGACCGGTATTCAAGAAAACTCCCTATGAGCTTCTGAAAGGTAAGAAACCATCCCTTGGACACTTCAGAGTTTTTGGTTCAAAGGTGTTCATACATAACAATGATAAAATTGATCTGGACAAATTTGAAGCCAAAAGCGACAAAGGTATTTTTCTTGGATACTCAGAACACTCTAGAGCTTATAGAGTGTTTAATCTTAAAACCAGAAAAGTGGAAGAAACTCCACATGTTGTATTTGATGAATCTCAAACCAAATCTAACAGTCCTAATCCTTACAGGTTTCAAGATGACACTGAAGATACAACACATGAAGAACTGCAAAGAAAACCAAACACAATCTCTAAGTCAGTTCCAACAATAATCAATGGCTATCTACGCAGGTACAATGATGAAGATGACGGATTTCTGTTCAGAAATGAAGATGAAGTACCTGCACAAGATCCACAACATGGAAGTCCTCCAGCCACCCCTCCTCCAGAACAGACTTCTGAAGTGCAAGATCAACCCGGTCCTTCAACAATCACAAGTGTGAGGTACTCTAAAGCTCATCCACTTGAGAATGTCATAGGTAACATAAATGATTCAGTTCAAACTAGGTCTCAAGTTCATCAAATAGTTGAACAGGATCATTTAGCCTTTGTCTCTCAAGTGGAGCCTAAAAATGTTGAAGAAGCCTTAAACGAAAATTCATGGATTGATGCTATGCATGAGGAGCTAGGTCAATTTCAAAGAAACAATGTCTGGAGCTTAGTTCCTAAAACCCCCGAAATTTCTGTAATTGGAACACGATGGGTCTTTAGGAATAAACTAAATGAAGAGGGAAAGGTGGTGAGAAACAAGGCTAGACTGGTTGCAAAGGGGTATAATCAGGAATTTGGTGTGGATTTTGAAGAATCTTTTGCACCTGTAGCTAGACTAGAAGCAGTCAGAATCTTGTTAGCTTATGCATGCTCAAACAAGTTCAAACTATATCAAATGGATGTTAAAACTGCTTTCTTAAATGGCTACATCAAAGAGGAAGTTTATGTCTCTCAACCACCTGGCTTTGAACTTCATGACAAACCAAACCATGTATACAAATTGCACAAGGCTCTCTATGGTTTGAAACAGGCACCCCGAGCTTGGTACGACAGGCTAAGCCAATTTCTGGTAAGCAAAAACTACTCACGAGGTAAAGTAGACCAAACTCTCTTTACAAAGAAAGTTCGCACACACATCATTGTTGTTCAAGTGTATGTGGACGACATAATCTTTGGCTCTACTAACCCATCACTTTGTGAAGAATTCTCACATCATATGCACAGTGAATTTGAGATGAGCTTAATGGGGGAGCTTCAATTTTTTCTTGGTCTGCAGGTCAAGCAAATGGAAGATGGCTTCTTCATAAACCAAGAAAAATACGTTAAAGAGCTTCTCAAGAGATTTCAGTTTGAAACTGCAAAACCTGCCTCAACACCGATGAGCACAAGCATTAAGCTAGAAAGTGATGAGAAAGGTAAACCGGTAGATGCTAAACATTTCCGAGGTATGATTGGCTCACTCCTCTATCTTACTGCAAGTAGACCTGACATACAATTCAGTGTTTGCCTCTGTGCTAGATATCAATCTAGTCCAAAGGAAAGCCACCAAATTGCAGTTAAGAGAATATTCAGGTATCTCTCAGGTACACATGACATGGGTCTTTGGTATCCGGCAGGGAGTAGCTTTAACTTAATCTCATATTCTGATGCTGACTATGCTGGATGTAAAATTGACAGGAAGAGCACTAGTGGCTATTGTCAGATGCTTGGTGGTTGCATGGTTTCGTGGGCATCCAAGAAGCAACATTCGGTTGCACTCTCCACTGCAGAGGCAGAATATGTTGCTGCAGGGAGTTGTGCAACACAGGTGTTGTGGATAAAAAGTCAGTTGTGTGACTACGACATTGACCTTGGATGCACACCAATCCTATGTGACAACACTAGTGCAATCAATCTATCCAAGAATCCCATTCAACACTCTAGGACAAAACATATAGAAATTCGTCATCACTTCTTGAGAGATGAGGTTGCAAATAGAAATTTGGAAATTAGCTTCATACCAACAGAACAACAACTAGCTGATATCTTTACAAAACCATTGGCAGAGGATAGGTTCACATCTCTTAGAAGAGAATTAGGCCTATGTAAAATTCAGTGACAAATATCCCCAGTCCTTGATGAATGTCCTTCGTAAGCAACAACTATGGGGTATATCAAATGGTGATTTGTGGAAAAACAAGTTCGGCTTGTTTGGAAACCTTCATTATGCGTGAGAAAACATTCTCCGCCAAGTACCCGTAGTTGGAGCCCATGAAGGGACATCCATGTTGGATAAAGGGGTAAGTCTCATTTCATTAGCCAAACTACTCTAACACAAAAAAAAAAAAAAAAAAATAAGACAAAAAATCATAAATTAGATAATACCAAAAACAGTCTCAATTCCATGAATGTTTTGCTGAATACATGTGTGCTAATCTTGCTTGGATTGAATTGCATTGATCAACTTTGTGTCTTTTCATGAGCACACATTATGGGGGAGCTAGTTCAAAAGTTGGGTGTTATTGTGAAGGAAAACATTTCTTCTTGCTGTTCATTAACTCCTTCACATAAAATGATCTTTTCATATTCCCTTCTTTCTCTAGACTGGCCTTCAACAATGATCTGTCGACAGCTCCTTCTTTCCTGTCGACAGATAGGCATCCACAGACCACAGGTTCTGAACTCTGTGTGCATCTGTCGACAGTCAACCATGCATCTGTCGACAGATCTCACAGGTTTTGTCCTCCCCGCACACCCTTCACTCTGTCTGTGTGTAGCTGTCGACAGACTCACCCTGGCTTGTCGACAGATATCACAGTACTCACAACTAGCTGAACACCCATTTCTCTGTCTGAGTGTACCTGTCGACAAGCTCCCCTTAGCTGTCGACAGACACACTTCTACCTGGCATTCCAAGCCTATTCAATCCAAACCTCTTTGAGCAGGTTTCTTTAAAATGTCTAAGGTGTTTATCTGATGTTAATAACATATTTGATCACATCATGTGCATAAGATATTAAAGCAATTTTCAACAATCTTGTGATTTTTACATAATACTCAAGTTAAGTCTAGGTTCAATCATTCTGGAAACATTTCACCATTTTCAAAAACTTAACACCTAACTCTTCTTCATTATTTACTTATAGGCAAATATGATTCTTTTTTTAAAGGTATTATGATCATTGAGCTTAATGTTTACAATTGCTAGATAATCAATCGCTATATTAAACTTGGGTTATTAACACAATACTTGGAGAAAAGCTACCTAAACAATTTTATTCCATTAGATTAAAACTACATAATTTGGAAAAATGCAGAGCAATGATGAGTTCTTGCTGAGTAACCGGGGAGTGGGCATCACAAATGTTTGCCCTCGCGTCAAAAGGCTAATTCGTCAACTCTGTACAACGGTATGATGGACACTTTCACTGAGTAACTGGGGGTACGGGCACGAATAATGTCTACCCTCATGTTCAAAGGCGAGACGTTATCTTGATTACCATTTTCTTTCCATTGCATAAATGAAGGGCAAATGAGGACAATAATGCAATAGTGTGAAGCCTCCACTGAGTGATAATTCCCATGAGTAATTGATGTTTTTGAATGTCTTGGCATGTAGATATTTCCCTCCTTGATCATTTGCACCTCCACTGAAGATTGTGTTGTCCTATACTCTAATAATAAAAAGAAGAGTAAAAGTGTTTCTTTTTGGATACCCGTAAGTGTTTTCTTCATGCTTCAGCTTCAGGCTAATTCAGTATTATGTTTGAACCATTAAGATATTTGAAGTGGCTTTACATCTTCATGTATATGATAGGTTCTTATATATGTATTCGTCATCTATTCACCTTAGGTAATCTGTTAAAAAACACTGCTCAAGAGGTCCACTTCAAATTCCTTACAAAAATCCAACAAAGTCATATTCTGCAAGCATCTGTCGACAGATACAAATATGTCTGTCGACAGACGCCGGCTGTCCTGTTGGGAAGCTCAACGGACACGCCGTTTGGGGCAGACTTGGTGGGCCATTGCCTTTTAAACTTCCCCCTCCTCCTTTATATAGGCATCTCCGGCCCTTTCCACATCCAACACCACCCCAGCCATCCCTTCCCTCTCTCACATACATCCTCTCCCCTTTCTGGACGGGAAACCCTACCTCCATCTCCCTTCTTCTTCTTCCCACTGTCTCCAGCACTTCTTCCCTTTTCTCCATCCGTGCCTCGTCTTTTCCATGGCACCCAAGGCGAAGAAGTTGGCCTCACGTCGTCGTCCCGCCTCCTCCTCGCCCGGCGAAGGATCCAGGGCTCACGATGAACGTCGGACCAAACACCGGGATGATCGCCTTCCAGAGTTGGTCGTACCTCCCCGTCTCAATCTCAAACGGGTTCACGGTACATTCACAAAGTTTGTTCCTCCACGTTTTGTGGATTTCCACTCCTTGGCCGATCTCTTTCCCAACCTCCAACCCCTGTTTGATACCCAGGGTTGGACAGTCTTTCTCTACGCTCATACGGCATACTCCCCCACTGCCGTAACTGAGTTCTTCAACAATCTCTCCACCTCTGCTCAAGGGTTCTACACCTCTGTGAAGGGCACTCCCTTTCAAATCACTGCTAACCTTCTTAGCACTGCCCTCCAGATTCCGAACATCGGGGCGGATATTCTTGCTCATCATCCAGACGCCTCTGTCTACTATCCCCTTCTTACTCTTCAACCTTATGATACAACAAAGGAGATTGCTAAGCTCAATGCCAACACCTTCCCTCCACTCAACCGCATGATTCACCAAATATTCACCACTTGCATTGCGCCAAAGCATGGCAGTCGTGAACTCGTCACCAATATTCACAAATCACTGTTTACCTTCTTCCTTCATTGTGAACCAATAAATCTTCCTCTCCTGATGTTTAACTTGATCACCAAGTGTTTCTACCAACCCAGGAGATCCATGCCCTTTGCTTGCCAAATTACTTCTCTTTTGAAGTTTATTGGCATTTCCATTCCAGACAGTGAGTGTGTCTCACTCAACTCCCGCAACAGCTTTGATATCACTGCCGCCTCACGCATGGGCTACAAGCTAGTGGATGGGGTCGTCACCCGGGAACTTAAGGGTAAGGCACCTGCTGCTGCCGAGGATGAAGATTTCATTGGGGCTGACGATCAAGTTGATGATGAAGAAGATGCTGAAGAAGGTGATGAAGACTCCCAGTCAGAGCCACTAGATGCTCCGGGAGATGCTGGTATTGGTGAAGCTGCTCAGCCCTCCATTAGGGATTTGTTAGCCCAGCTACAAGTCCAAATGACACAGGGTTTTGAGAGGCTGCATGAAAGAATGGATACCTTGGACACACGCATTGATAGACTTGCAACTGAGCGTCATGCCCCTCCTCAAGCTCCTGAAGATGATGCTGCTTAGATATACTAGATGTATAGGAGTGGGTCATGTCCTGTACTTTCACTTCAGTCTGAGCAATGTTGTTTCTGTCTTTTGTTATTTCCTTTTCTTTATGTATTTTCACTTCATGTTACTCCAGTCACACTTTTGTCATGTGAATGCTTCCCTTTCCAATGAATGAAATCACATGTTCTGTGCAAATCTACATATGTGAGTGTTGTCTTTACTTTTGATGTTGTCAAAAGGGGGAGAAGAAACCTCAAGTTCATGAGCATTAATTGAATAATTTTGTCATCATCAAAAAGGGGGAGAATGTTGGGTTCATATTCTGGAAACTAAGTGAATTCACACTCTAAGTGATAAATGAAAGTCAAACAATGTTTTTAATGATGAATGAGTTGAATTGAGGTTTCATACATGTCAATTAAGATGATACAATATTTGGTTATCTATGTCTACATTATACCTAACTATACATGTTTTATCATGCAGGTACAAATGCATATAACCAAGCCTTCTCAAATCATGAGAAAATGATCACAATCACAGAGTATACATGTACCTGTCGACAGACCCAAAGGCATATGTCGACAGATGCCGCAGTTGTGATCAGACTGAAGAGTACTGAGAGCACCTGTCGACAGATTCTCAGAGACCTGTCGACAGATGTCGCAGACAGAAATACCAGAGTTCTGTGTTTTGGCAAAACTGTCTCTGCCTGTCGACAGATGGATATCGCCTGTCGACAGATGCCACAGACCAGAGCAACCTGAAGTCTGTCTGTTGCAAATCTGTTGCAATCTGTCGACAGATACTCAGAACCTGTCGACAGATGCAGAGGATCTTCAAATACGGAAACCTTCCTTCATATCCAAGATTGTGTTTTCAAGTCCCACGACTCTCCACATGAAAACACAACTATATAAGCATCCTTTTGAAGAGAATCTCGTACAGAAGCAGCCACAACCAAAAACCCTAAAGCCAAGTCCAAGAGAAAAGAAGTTGCTGCTGCTCTGCTTCAAGTCTGCAGTGCAGAGACCGAAAGATCAGTTGATCCTGCAGTACTGAAGATAGATCGTCGTGGATTCAACCTTCTCCATCAGTCCAGAGCACTCAAGTCGAAGTTTGAACTCCATCCAGGCGTTCTCAGAAGAGTTCCACATTAGGATTTACTCCTACGCTCTGAACTCTTCCTGTTTCATAATTCTCATCAACTGTGTGTGTGTTTGTGTGATTCAAGCGTCTCTTGTGCTTGAGATCACGTGTGTGTGTTGTTCTGATCGTGGGTGCACATCAGAAAACACGTGTGTGTGTGAGTTGTAGTCACTGAACTCGCTCATAAGCAGTTTACTCTGTGTGTGTGTGTGTGCCGTGGACGTAGGATACACTGTTGTGTACTCCGAACCACGTAAATCTGCGTGTCTCGTGGTTTGATCATTTCTACGATAGATGTTTGATAGACACGTTGCATATTCACACACTAGATAGGTTTCTACATCATCTACACATAGTTTAGATCTTGATACTGTCTTGATAATCTATGCTTTAAGAAAAAGAACGTGATAATAGCGTTTAAGAGGCAGTAATCTATTCAACCCCCCTTCTAGATTACCATATTGGGAATTCCGCAACCCTTCAGTAGAGAGAGAAGAAAACGGTTCTGGAGAAGGGAGATGATGGAAGAGATGGAAGCCCTCGAGGGATTCTTCGCGGGAAGAAGAGAAGGCTTCAAATCTTGCAGAGAGTCGATGCCGAAATCGTTAAGGCATCGGCTTTGGGCGAACAGATAGAAGAGAAAGGGTAAAGGTGGAAGATGAGTCATTCCCAGAACGATTTGACTAATTAAAATTACTTTATCAAAAACAGGAAGTGCCAAAGGCAGTAACGGCAAAAGGCGACAAAAGGGTTTGACGAGTCAAACTGCTTTTAACACAACAGCGGTCAAAGAAGAGTAAATAAGCTGAGTTTTGCTTAAAGTCAGGAGAGAGAGAAAATTTCATTTAATCTGAAAAATTTATATGCCAATTTAAATATAGGAATCTTTTCACAAATTGCACATCCCTAATTCTCTTCTAAGAGATGTAAATCTCTCTTCAGGTAGGGCTTTTGTGAAGATATCTGCTAGTTGACCATTTGTATCTATAAAAGAAATTTCTAAGTTACCACTAGCTACATGATCTCGAATGAAGTGATATCTAACCTCATATGTTTAGTCCTTGAGTGTTGCACTGGATTCTTGGTGAGGTTAATGGCACTTGTATTATCACACAGTAGTGGAATTGACTTGATATGAATGCCGAAATCCTCAAGTTGTTGCTTTATCCATAGGAGTTGTGTACAGCAACTTCCAGCAGCAACATATTCTGCCTCAGCTGTTGATAGAGCTACTGAATTTTGTTTCTTGGAGGACCAAGATATCAGACATCCTGCAAGAAATTGACAACAACCACTAGTGCTCTTTTTATCTACTTTGCATCCAGCATAATCAGCATCAGAATATCCTACTAAATTTATTTCACAAGACTTTGGATACCAAAGACCTAAATCATGAGTTCTAGCTAAATATCTGAATATTCGTTTTACAGAAATTAAATGAGACTCTCTAGGGTCTGCTTGATATCTAGCACACATACATACACTGAATAAAATGTCTGGTCTACTTGCTGTTAAGTAAAGTAATGACCCTATCATGCCTCTATAGTTCTTTTGATCTACCTTTTTACCATTTTGATCACTGTCCATTCTAGTTGATGTGCTCATTGGCGTTGACAGTGGCTTCACACCTTCAAAACCAAATTTCTTTAATAGCTCTTTAGTGTACTTGGCTTGACAGATGTGGGTGCCTTCCTTTCCTTGCTTGATTTGTAATCCAGGAAGTAGTTTAGCTCTCCCATCATACTCATTTCAAATTCTCCCTGCATAAGCTTTTCAAAGTACTTGCAAAGAGACTCATCAGTAGATCCAAAAATAATATCATCTACATATATTTGTACAAGAAGTATATGTTTGACTTTAGATTTTATAAATAATGTACTATCCACTTGACCTCTAGTGAAACCATGATCTAATAAGAAAGTACTGAGCCTCTCATACCAGGCTCTAGGTGCTTGTTTTAAACCATATAAAGCCTTATGGAGTTTAAATACATGATTTGGAAATTCGGTGTCATTAAAACCTGGAGGTTGTTCAACATACACTTTCTCCTTGATAAAACCATTTAAAAAGGCTGATTTGACATCCATTTGAAACAATTTTAAATCTAATGCAGATGCATAAGCAAGTAAAATCCTAATAGCCTCAAGTCTAGCTACAAATGCATAGGTTTCATCGAAATCTATGCCTTCTTCTTGGGAATAGCTTTGAGCTACCAGTCTGGCCTTGTTCATTAAGATTACTCCAGACTCATCCAGTTTATTTCTGAACACCCACTTGGTGCCAATAACTGAATGATTGGATGGTCTAGGAACAAGTGACCATACTTGGTTTCTCTTGAACTGATTTAGTTCATCTTGCATGGCTATTATCCATGATTCATCAGTTAAAGCTTCATTGACTGTCTTAGGCTCTATTTGAGAAACAAATGCTAAATAATCACAAGGGATTACATTACCTCTTGTTCTTACCCCTACGGATGGATCACCAATAATATTCTCAGGAGGGTGATCTTTCTTATGTCTCCATTCTTTTGGAAGGTTTTCATGTTGAATTTCAGTTTGCTGCATTTCTTCCAGAGGTGGATCTTCCTTATCCTCAATTGAAGTATTCTTTAATTTTTCGGACAAGTCATCTGCATCATCAATGTCACTAATTTCTTCCTTTTTCAAGGAGGGTTAGACTCATCAAAAATAACATGCACAGATTGTTCAATTAATAATGAGCGTTTATTGAAAACTTTATAACCTTTGGGTTTAGAAGTGTACCCCATAAAGATGCCTTCATCTGATTTGGCATCTAACTTGCCAATGTCCCTTTTTCCATTATTATGGATGAAGCAAGGACATCCAAATATTTTGAAGTGACTGATCTTTGGTTTCTTTCCCTTGTAGAGTTCATAAGCAGTCTTCTTCAGAATTGGCCTGATCATTACCCTATTAATGATGTATCTTGCAGTGTTTATGGCTTCGGCCCAAAAATATCTTGGCAAATCATATTCTGATAACATGGTTCTTGCCATATCCAAAAGAGTTCTGTTTTTCCTCTCAGCAATTCCATTCTGTTGAGGTGTCCTTGGTGCTGAGAAGTTGTGCTCAATTCCTTGATCATTACAGAACTTTGCAAACTTTTCATTCTGAAACTCACCACCATGATCTGATCGGATAGAGATAATGGCGAACTTCTGATCTTTCTGAATTTTCTTGCTGAAGCTGACAAAATTGTCAAAGGTGTCATCTTTGTGCTCTAGAAAGGATACCCAAGTAAATCTTGAGTAATCATCAACTATGACAAATCCATAATTCTTTCCTCCGAGACTGGTAGTCCTCATTGGCCCAAATAGATCCATATGAAGTAATTCTAATGGCTTTGAGGTGGTCACTACTGTCTTTGATTTGAAAGAGCTCTTGGTGTGCTTCCCTCTTGCACAAGGTCTGCAGACGCTATCCATTTTTGAGTTGACCTTTGGCAATCCTTCCACTAGATTTCTCTTTCTGAGCTTGTTCAATCCATCCAAGCTGCAGTGGCCCAGTCTTCTGTGCCACAGCTCTGTTGATTGATCTTTGCTGGCTGCCAAACAGACATCTTGATCCTTGAGTTCCTCGAGATAGAGAACATACAAATTTCTTTCTCTATAAGCTTCAAATACGACTGCTCCATCTTTTATATACTGCACCTTGATTCTTGGAACTTAATCTGATGGCCTTTGTCACACAACTGGCTGATGCTTATGAGATTGTGCTTTAATCCTTTGACCAGCATTACATCTTCAATAACTGATTTTCCTTTGATGTTCACGGACCAACTTCCTATCACTGTGCCTTTTCCATTATCCCCATAGGTGACTGTTCCTTCTTCAGCTTGGAGATTTATGAAGAGCTTCTGGTTGCCTGACATGTGCCTTGAGCATCCACTATCCAAATACCATTTGGATGCTCTTGAATTTCCCTGAAATTTGAACATTAAGTTTTAGGTACCCAAGTTCTTTTGGGTCCTGATGGGTCAGTATCATTGTTTTTACTTTTTATTATCCAATTCTTATGTCTTGTTGGGCATGTAGTTTTAATATGACCTAACTTGTTGCAGTGATCACAGCAGGACAATTTTGTTACCTTTTCTATATACTTGAACTCAGCTTTATATGCTATATTTTGTTCAGGTATAAACTTTGGTGTTGGATATGTTTTAGGGTAGACTATGGTTTCTTTATTATCTGGGGGTGTATATCCTAACCCATTTTTCTTCTTACCTACTCTTCTAGCACCTTTTAATATTAGAGAGTTTTTACCATTAGTAAATTTCTCTAGTGTACTTGATAGTTTATTGTTTTCTTCATTTAAGTTTTTAACTTCTTTCCTTAATTCATCTGTGCTTTCCTGTTTTTCCAATTTTGTTATTTGTTCATTCTTAACTTTCAGGTCTTCACATAACAACTTATTTCTTCTTTTAAGTTCAGTTATTTGTTTTTCTAATTCCTCAGTTTCTGTTTTTAGATCTGAATTAGTGTTTTCTAAACAGATTACATTTTTCTTACTGACTTTAAGTAATTTGGATACTTCTTTATATTTATCATAAAGTTCATTAAAGGCACTTTCTAAATTATCAGAATCTGAATCATTACAGGAATCAAAAGAAGAGTCAGAAGTTACCTTTTCTTCGATGTTGGCCATGAGAGCCAGGTTGGCTTCTTCTCCATCACTGCTTGAGCTTGACTCACTGTTTGAGTCACTGCTGTTCTCCCAAGCAGCTGCCATTGCCTTTTTCTTGTATCTTCTGAACTTCTTGGAGCTGTCCTTCTTCTTGTGATCATTCTTCTTTAGCATTGAACAATCTACCTTGATATGTCTAGGCTTCTTGCATTCATAACAGATGGTCTCTCCTTTCTTCATTTCTTTGCCATCTGATCTTTTGGAATCCTTATTTTTCTTAAAGTACCTTCTGCCGGATTGAAACTTTTCTTCTTGGCCAGGATGCGCTGCAATCTCTTAGAGAGCATTGCTTCTTCATTTTCGCTGTCTACATCACTCCCACTAGAACTTGCCTCTGATGATTTTTCTTCTACTTTCAA
Organism: Colocasia esculenta; assembly: GCA_014218235.1. Taxonomy (NCBI): domain Eukaryota; kingdom Viridiplantae; phylum Streptophyta; class Magnoliopsida; order Alismatales; family Araceae; genus Colocasia; species Colocasia esculenta. The sequence goes on along the minus strand of CM024759.1, from coordinate 68,525,870 downwards.
GGCATTGGAGTGCTTCTTTCTGCTAGATGATTCTCCTAGCCTTTCCATGTTGATCTCATGGGCCATGAGGGACCCGATGAGCTTTTCTACGGACATTCTTTTAAGGTCATTTGCTTCTTCGATAGCTGTGACCTTTGGTGTCCATGAAGATGGCAGGATCTGAGAATCTTCCTTACCATATCTGCAATCTCATAGGACTTTCCTAGACTGGCTAAACCATTGGTGATGTCAGTGAATCGACTGAATATCTGGGTGATTGACTCACCTGACTACATCTGAAATCTCTCATACTGAGTGACAAGAATGTCGATTCTTGTCTCCTTTACTTTGTCTGTACCTTCATATGTAATCTTTAGCTTTTCCCACATTTCCATGGAGGATTTGCAGGCTGAGACTCTGTTGAACTCTTTCTTGCTTAGAGCACAACATAGAATGCTCTTGGCTTTATAGTTCAAGGAGATTTTCTTTCTGTCTTCGTCTGTCCATTGTGCTTTCTCATTTGTGACCACCAGATCACCTTCTTCTACTATTGACCAGATTTGATAGTCGTGGCCTTGTAGAAAGTATTCCATCCTGGTCTTCCAATACGGATAATCTTCACCATCGAACAAAGCAGGTCTGTTGACTGACTGACCTTCGAAGTTGCCTTGGGCTGCCATTGATCTTTGCTCTTCAGATCGTTGGATCTTCTTCTTTGTCGAAGAGACTTGCTCTGACACCACTTGTTGCCCAGCTAGCTAGCCCAGAGGGGAGAGGTGAATGGGTTGTTATAAAATTGATCTTTGATTAATACCTGATCACTAAAAAGATTACACAACAACTTAAATGAAGGTTAGAGTTAGAGGAAATGAGACAGCAAACATACAGAGCACAACCACAAGACACAATGATTTTTATCCTGGTTCGGAACTCCTCTCCACAGGAGACCTACGTCCAGTCCCTGAGCGATACCTCAGGATTTCACTAACAAGGGTACTATCCCCCTCACGGATCCTTACACCCAGTCTCAACTGGTCTTCCTTCAACCTGAAGAGAAAACAACCACCCTGGAAACCACCAGGTCTTCCTTCACCCAGAAGGGAATGCAACCAATAAAAAGGAGTATAAGAACAAGCTTCAGGAACTAGCTCAAACAGCTACAGTCTGAAGCAAACAAGCCTCAAGAGAGAAGGAATTTTAACACTGGTTTCTCTCCAAAGACTACACTGGCTCTCATAGGAATTTCTTTGAGAACACTGAGAGCTAATGAGCTAAGATGGATTGGAATGGAGTGCTTCGCTCTTGTTTGAATCACCAAAAACTTGAAGGATTGTTGATGCTTTCTTTTAGAATAATGTTCTTCAAAAGGATGTGTGTTTCTTCTCAGTCTTGAGTCTTGTATTTAAGCTCCTGCTTGAAATTTGAACGTTAAAGATCCGTTGTCTCTCATCCTGGTGTACGTTAGACAGATCTGCAAGGAAGCTTCTGATCTTCAGTCTTTTATCCTTTAGTACATGCCAGAGAAACATTTTAATATCTTGTATCTTGTGTCCAACGTTGTACAGATAAGTCTTGTCAGATATCTGCGAGCATATCAACAATAAATAGAGAACAGCTAGGACTGTCGTCGATTGTTAGTTGCAGTTGGAACAAATATAGCAATATATAGCAAAGCTCCTTTCTATCAAAAAAAGAAAGGACGTAGACAGAGTAGTATAAAAGTGGAAGATATTGTCTGCATGCATGAGAGATACGTTCAGAGAGCATTGAATGTGTAGCAGTCAAACAGACGAGATACGACTTTGACTATTCAACGTATATTAAGAGGTGTTATACTGATATATCAAATGAAATCGATATGAACAAGCCCGATACCTTTATGACTTATGAAATCGTTACGGGTAAGCAGGTTGTTTAGACAATACAGAAATCGTTGTGAGTGATACAGAAGTCGTTATGAGTGTTACAGAAATCGATGTGATTACTTATCAAATCGTTACTGATAAGCAAGTTGTTATGACAATACAGAAATCGTTGTGAGTAATACAGAAGTCGTTATGAGTGTTACAGAAATCGATGTGATTACTTATCAAATCGTTACTGATAAGCAAGTTGTTATGACAATATAGAAATCGTTGTGAGTAATACAGAAGTCGTTATGAGGTCTAAAGAAATCGTTTCGTCAAGCAAATCGTTACGAGGTCTAAAGAAATCGTTACGAGAACTAAAGAAGTCGTTACGGCTAGAAAGTCGTTGTGAGTTCTAAAGAAATCGTTACGAGAACTTAAGAAATCGTTACGGCTAGAAAGTCGTTGTGAGTTCTAAAGAAATCGTTACGAGAACTTAAGAAATCGTTACGGCTAGAAAGTCGTTGTGAGTTCTAAAGAAATCGTTGCGAGAACTTAAGAAATCGTTACGGCTAGAAAGTCGTTGTGAGTTCTAAAGAAATCGTTACGAGAACTTAAGAAATCGTTACGGCTAGAAAGTCGTTGTGAGTTCTAAAGAAATCGTTGCGATGTCTTATAGAATCGTTACGACGGTCAAGTCGTTACGCTTTCTAAAGAAATCGTTGTGAAGTCTTATAGAATCGTTACGACGGTCAAGTTGTTACGCTTTCTAATGAAATCGTTGCGATCTTTAAGAAATCGTTACGGTATCGATTTGTTTGAAACATCACGGCTTTTCGGTCAGAAAGGAAATCGTTCTGATTATCAAATAGAAGTCGTTATGAAGTATGAAGAAGTCGATGCAATGACTTGGAAAGATTATGAAGTGAGAGTCTTACCTGATTGTCTTGAACTTTCTTTTACTTTTATTTCCTGTCCTCAAGGCTCAAGTAATTCATTAGTAATGTTTTGTTAATCATCAAAATTAATATATAAATAAGTGAATTAATTTATATGGAGAAGGTTTGGTCATCAATCTCCCCCTTTTTGATGATGACAAAATATACTAAACAACATAATGAAAACAACATGTTTTTCAGAGTTGCATTAGTTTTCTCCCCCTTTTTGTCATTAAGCAAAAAAAATAGTCTATGAGACAAAGAAGAGAGAAAGCTTTGTATTAATTAGGAGTAAGCTTTATAAGTCGACTTAATATCAACATCTAAGGGTCTAAATGGTGTCTAATTAATAGGACATTTCAAACATAGGCTAATTAAGAGATAATATAAATTAAAGTAATTTTAATTTAATTTTTAATTAATTTTTTGCCTAGTAAAAATTGTCCCAAAAATCATTAGATCGACTTAATCTCAACATTTATGCATCAATAATTCTTGATATTTATATTTTTAGAATCAATACATTTTTCTAGTAATTTGATGACTTCATATTTGACTTTATTTTCGGAACTAAATGTCGTCCCGTTGAAGTGCACAGAGGGTTCGCCGTATAGCGGCAAACCCTGTGTGTACTTAAGGTGTCTAAATGATGACTAATTGAGATGAAATTTTAAACATAAGCTAATTAAGAGATGATACAAATTATAGTAATTATAGTTTAATTTTTTAAATTAAGTTTTTGTCAAGCAAAAATTATCCCAAAAATCATTAGGTCAACTTAATCTCAACATCTATGCATCAATAATTTCTGATATTTTATATTTTTAGAATCAATATATATTTTAGTAATTATGATGACTTCAAATTTGACTTTATTTTTGGAATCGAATGTCGTCCCATTGAATTGCACATAATCAAAGATAGTACCAGAATTATATTGATAATATAAAAATATTCTAAAATTAAAGATAATTATGTTTTTTATAAGTGATAATGTTTTACGTATAATTTACTATATCTTTTAATTTCTTAGTATCATATTAATATTTTATTATAAATTTTAAGATGTTACAATTTTGTTTCTGTTTGCGGATTATTGGTGTTGATCTGATGGAATACATTGGTCATATCATGAACAACTTTCATGAAGAGCCCAAAGACTGAATCACCCTCGTTCAGGATATAGAGAAGTCGCACTCATTGCTAGTTTGGATCGTGATATGAGAGAGAATGTCAAGAATAATTCATTGTATCTTTAACCACATACCTTTATTTGATGTGATTCTAGTTGGAGCTTGTAGAGGAAGTCGTAGGGAACAACTTTCATGAAAAAGTCTCGAAGAGATATGCCCTTGTTTGAGATGTGTAATGCATGATAATCTTGTATATGTAGATCATGATATGAGAGAGAATGTGAAGAATAATCTTCTATAGCTTTGCGCACAGACTACCAATTGCGGTGATTCCACTTTGAAGACGAAGCTGAAGAAGAGTAGAACAACTTTGATGAAGACCTCGTGAGCATATCAGCCATTTTTCAGGCTGTAGAAGACGTGATATCCCTGAGAGTTCTGGAGAATATGAGAGAGAAAGGGGAGAGAGAAATGGTGCAACGTCAAGAATGACTTCTCCTCTGGCTTTGGGGCGATAGGACTTGGTGAGTAGAGCCTCCATGGGTCTCTTCACATGGTGGTAGTTTTTTCCTATCTTATAGAGTCCTAGGATGTGTTTAAGAGAGAGAGAGAGAGAGAGAGTACAATCTCAAGTTAGAGAGAGAGTCCATGCATGAGAAGAGATGGAGAATCTATCTTAACTTTGGATGGAGAGTCACTACAAGAAAAAGCGGTATTTCCGACGGACATAATCCATCGGAAATCCGATGCAAATCCGTCGGAAAGTGTGCCTTCCGACAACTTTCCATCGAATGATCGTCGGAAAACGTCTGTCGGAAAATTCTGGTCAAAAATTACTGACGGACAAAATAACCGTCGGCAATTCGTCGGAAATTTCGACCGAATATTCCGTCGAAAATTGCGTTGGTAACTTTCGACAGAAAGTAGTTGGAAATATTGTCGAAAAATTGGTCAGTGTATTCCAACCGAAAAACGTCAGAAAATTTGTCGAAAATTCCGTCAGTAACTTCTGACAGAAGGAGTCCGTCGAAAAATATTCTGTCGGAACTTTCGACAGAAATGCCGACGGAAAAATTCCGTCAGAAAACTACATATTTCCGACAGATAACATCCGTTGGAAAGCCCGTGAGTAATAAGTAATATATTTTTTTTAAAAATTACAGAAATTAACAATAATAAATTACAAAACTTGCTAAACTATTCACGCATTCCACAATAACAAATACTCACAATCAAACATAAAATCATAAAACACAACAAATATAAAATCATAAATAATAATAAATGCTAAAAATCAAGACAGATCTGCTAGATCATCCACTGTCCCCACCTCATGATCGTCAGGTGCCGAGGATCCTATATTTAAAAAAATAATATGAGAAATATTAATAAAAATTAATATACAAACATTATTTTCAAAAATTAAATTTAAAACATGTGATTATTCCTCAAGTTTAATAAGAAAATATTTTTGATCCTTTAGACTTGGATTTTTTTTTTGATTAGTAATTTCAACACCCCCCAATCCGGGAATCCAATTAAGATTCCGTCAGTTCGCACACGTCAATTTCACCCACCCGATCGTGTCGAAGTGAACGACACGCCGATCGATCCTATTGGATTTGGACCCCCCTGGTTGCTTGTTCTGATTGGTTTAGATTCTTCGAGTTTTTTTTACATTAGTGATTTGAATGCCCAATCCAACTGGGAATCCAATTCAGATTCCGTCAGTTCGCACACGTCAATTTCACCCACCCGGTCGTGTCGTAGCGAACGGCACGCCGATCGGATCCCTATTTTGGATTTTGGACCCCCTGGTTGCTTGTTCTGATCCTTTAGACTTGGGGTTTTTTTTAGATTAGTGATTTGAATGCCCAACCCAATCCGGGAATCCAATTAGGATTTCGTCAGTTCGCACACGTCAATTTCACCCACCCAGTCGTGTCGGAGCGAACGTCATGCCGATCGGATCCCTATTTGGGATTTTGGACCCCCGAGTTGCTTGTTCTGATCCTTTAGGCTTGGTTTTTTTTAGATTAGTGATTTGAACGCCCAACCCAATCCGGGAATCCAATTCGGATTCCGTCAGTTCGCACACGTCAAGTTCACCCACCCGGTCGTGTCAGAGTGGCATGCCGATCAGATCCCTATTTGGGATTTTGGACCCCCGAGTTGCTTGTTCTGATCCTTTAGACTTGGGTTTTCTTTTAGATTAGTTATTTGAATGCCCAACCCAATCCGGGAATCCAATTCGGATTCCTTCAGTTCGCACACGTCAATTTCACCCACCCGATCGTGTCGGAGCGAATGACACGCCGATCGGATCCCTATTTTGGATTTTGGACCTCCGGTTTCTTTTCTGATCCTTTACACTTGGGTTTCTTTTTAGATTAGTGATTTGAACGCCCAACCCAAACCGGGAATCCAATTCAGATTCCGTCAGTTCGCACACGTCAATTTCACCCATCCGTCGTCTCGGAGAGAACGACACACCTATCGGATCCTTATTTGGGATTTTGGACCCCTGGGTTGCTTGTTCTGATCCTTTAGACATGGTTTTTTTTTTTTAGATTAGTGATTTGAACACCCAACCCAATCCCAGAATCCAATTAGGATTTCGTCAGTTCGCACACGTCAAATTCACGAAATTGAGACATAGGAATATACCTCTCAAACAGATATATCCATCGAAATTGTACTGGTCCTCCAACCCTAGCCTCATATGGCAAATGGATGATCAGGTGCTCCATTGAATCAAAGAATGCTGGAGGAAATATCTTCTCTAATTTACAGACTATCTATAACATAACGCATTTTTCGGATCTTCATGGATCATTGTTTAGTAGTTGTTCGGATCCGCGTTTATTGGTTTTGGTATGGTGCTCATGACCAATGTGGGGTCATTGGGCTTTAGTTGTGGTTTCTGTGTGTTGTGTGGGTTTAGTGGGCCGGCAGGTTAGGCCTGTAGTTCCTGTTGGTTCACTGGATGTGAACGCGACGGAGGTGTAGGTCGCATTCTGAACGCGACGGTAGTGAGGGTCACATTCTGTTTACCGCCGATGGGGTCGACGTCCGCATGTGCGCCGTGTGTAGCGCACACGTAGGAGCCTGCTGACGTCGGAATGGGAAGGCGACGCCCTAGTCCGTCGCGATCAGGGCGTGATGGGGAGGTTTGTCGCGATCCCAACCACTATGCAATTTTTAAGAAGATTGGCCGAACAGAGTTTTCGCAAGCACTACTCGACCTAGGAGGGGAGCTGCTGCGGTTTCGTGGGTGATCCGACATTTCGGCGGGGTTCTCGTCGTGCTCTCTACGCGAGGACGTCGTATGGAGCGGGAGAGACGCCGTGCCATGCGAGGATTGCACGTTCTTCGTGAAGGTAGGGAGATTCTGCCATGTTTGATTATGTGGATTGCATGTTAGTTAGTTTACTGCTTTAAGAACAATAGATACTATGTCTAGGAGGTGAAATAAGCATGAAAATCGGGTTGAAACTGGGTTTAGGGTGGTTTGCATGGAAAATCCGGAGACGGTTCCCGGATTAGGGTTTGCTCCAGAGATGGAGACGGACCCTGCTGTCGCGACCAGGTCACGACAGGCTGACCCATCGCGACAAGGTTTTCTATCGTGACATGTCGGGGTGGCGCGATCTCATTGCGCTGTTGGACCCTATCGCGTTAGTGTTTCTGATCGCGGTCTATCGGGGTGTCGCGATCTGATTGCGACCGAACCCCATGTCGCGACCACAGCCAAGTGTGCTTGTGGTGTTGGTTTTAACGGTGTGATTATCTGATTATCGTTTAATTATTGTGCTTGGCAATGCTAATGATGCATTAGCACTTGTAGCGCTCAGTGAGTGTAGTTAGCGTGTCGTTTGTGTGTGTGGTTTATGCGATAAGGGTGGTGCTCATGAAGTGAGCATGCTTTTCTGTGGTGTTACACGATTTGAGTGTCGTGCATGTGTGTGCATGACTAGTTGTTTAACGTTATGGTTGTTGTATTATACTTTGTATAGCTAGTATGAGGTGACGGGGCAGTAAAGGTCGGTTAGGGACTTAGCCCTAGTCTATTGTTGTCTTTTAAAGAATATTATAATAATATATGTGTTAAGTTGTGTGTATTGCCATAGAGGTCACAGAGTGACCAATGACAGGCAAGATCGTGCTGCACTGGTGTGATATAAGTGAACATTTGTGTGAGATGGTTTGGAGGTCACATGATGACCAATGATGAGCCAGATTGTGAATAGCTACCGTGATTTGTAATGAAGAATATATAAGTATATATCGTGGTTTGTGCTATCTGAGTGTGGTGGTTCGGCGCCTATTCTGGAATGCCTCTTCAGTTGGGAGCCCCAGGTTCTGAGGTGAGCCAGGCACGTGGGTGTGCTCGGGGTTTCTCCCGGTGCAGTGGTACCGTTAAGGTCTAGTCGTCTTCCTGGACACCCTCACTCTCGGGGAGAGTAGTCGTCCGACTGAGGGAAAGACGACAGTGGGACAGTGACTTGTGAGAGTTTGTGTTTAGTCACTTGTAGTGCACTCGTAGTTGGGGTTTACGGACACCAGTAGACATACTGGGCCTTAGCTAGTCCTGTTACCAGTGCCTCACTTTAGAGAGCTCGGGCCAGAGTCTCTAAAGGTGCCAGGCATGGGCCTGTAGGGTGTGTGACCTATAGGTTGTGGTGATTTGGTTGGTCTCCACGTTTCTTTGGCTTTACTTGTGTTGTGGAGCAGCAGTTGGACCTTACATCTGTGACTGCAAGACTGAGAGGTGGTTCTTGTGCTATGTTGTCTGAGTTGGATACTGGCGTTATGAACCAGTAGTCTATCCCATGTGGTGGCATCGTGCTTTCCGGCTTGAGCTTTGCTATTGGTCGTAGCATGTGTTGGTCGTTGTTTTACCCGTCGAGGTATGCCATGGTGTTGGCACGGTTGTCATTGTGGTTGGTGAGCGGTGACTCACTAGTTGTAGTTTGGCTAGTTGTCGTGTGCCCTGGTGGTGGCACAAGTTTTTGGTACCTGTACCCTTTGTGGATACTGGTTTCTCGTAGTACGCTGAGTACTAGCCTTTTCAGGTGGTGAAGTGGAGGTCATGCAGTGAGACCTTCCACTGTGTTGTGTTTACCCTTTCTTCAGGTAAGTTTCCGAATATGGTTTAATGTGCGATGGATTGGCTTCGTGGTAGCGAGTCCTGTTATTTTAGTGTGGTACTCGATACACCGTAATTTAAGGGTATAAAGGATTAGCTCTTGGTTAGCAGTCTTGTTACCCATATGTTGGAGGCTTGCTAGTGAAGCTAGTAGCTTAGGTATTGCTATACTTGTGTGGCTTACAGCGTAGGCGGCCAGCTGTTGAGGTGGTGTGCCCGTGAGGCTTGTGGCTTAGGCTTTCTAGTTGTTAGGCAGACTAGTGTGTCGTGCTAGTTTGCTATCTCACCGTCTTTTCGAAATTTGTATAAGTTGATATAATTATGTTAATTGTTAATTATGCTTTGCTATGGGCATGATATGGTTTGGTTATCGGTGATGCTGGTAAGACCTGTTGGGGTTGAGGTCCTCCCGTACTGTGTGTTGTTTTGGGTGGTCCCCTACTGAGCCAGTGACTTGTTGAGGATCACTCCCTTATAGTTCTTTTCAGGGTTTGCCATTGGTGTGACTTGCGGAGGTGTCGTGAGGGACTTGTACCACCAGCAGTAGTGTTAGTACAGTTGTGTGAGATTGTGCTCCCTCGGGATATGCCCCAGGTAGTTGTACTCTTCTTAATTTGGACATGTAATAATGTAATGGGGTAGTTGTAAATTGTATATACAGGTATGAGCACATAACCTTTCTTGTGTCTCTTACTGTTGTGGTTTGTCTTTTATATTCTTCCTGGACACGTGTTCGAGCTATCCCTTGCGAGACTTCGGTCTGTTCGCGGGAAACAGATCTGGATATGGACCCTTATTGGGTATAGATATCCAGGGCCGTTACACTGTATGTATTATCTTTTGCTCCATATTTTGCAAGTCATGAAGTCTGAGTTCTGGTGCACATAAAATCCTGAAGAATTGACTCAGCTCAGTCATTGCTCCCCGTATTTACTTCGGCAATAACTCACGAAAAGCAATTGGAATCAGTCTTTGCATGAAAACATGGCAGTCATGACTCTTCATTCCGTATATTTTCCCCTCGTTGACATTTACACAATGGGAATATTGGAGACATATCCATCCAGAAATCTCAATTGCTTCAACCATTGCAACACTTTCTTAATCTGTCTAGCCCCAAGCACATATGAAGCTTTAGGTTGCACCACTTTTCCACTAACATGCTGCAGCTCTAGTTCTGGACGTCTGCAAAGTACTTTCAAATCCATTCGTGCCTTGACGTTATCCTTCGTTTTGCCTTTGACGTCTATAACTGTGTTGAACACATTATCAAAAACATTCTTCTCTATATGTGTGATGTCTAGGTTATGCGATATCAAAAGTGTTGACCAATAAGACAATTCCCAAAAGATGCTTTGTTTCACCCAATTGTGATCCTTCCCAAAGCCGGGGATTTGTCGGGTACTACCAGCCAGTTGTGATACAGTCGGTAAGTTCTGGACCCGCCTCGCCATGTTTCCTCCAGACACCTGTTCCATATCTACCCCATCCATCACAATTATATTTTTCATAAAAGAATCATTTTGCTTTCGAAAAGGATGGTCACTCAGTAGAAACCGACGATGACAATCGAACCAACATAATTTTCCCCCAGATTTCAACACGAATGATTTAGAATCCTCCATACAATAAGGACATGCCAACCTCCCATGTGTGCTCCAGCCAGATAACATCTCGTACGCTGGAAAGTCACTTATTGTCTACATTAATGCAGCATTCAAATTGAAATTCTGTTTTCTGGATGCATCATAAGAGAGAACCCCATCTGACCATAACAATTTCAGCTCATCAATCAACGGTCTGAGATATATGTCTATAATTTTTCCTGGACTTTTTGGACAAGGAATCAACAATGAAAGGAACAGATTCTCACGCTTCATGCACATGTCTGACGGAAGGTTGTACGGTGTTAGGAATACTAGCCAACATGAGTCAGATGCCACCGAGCCTCCGAATGGATTGAAACCTTCTGTGCATAAACCCAGCCGCACGTTGCGTGGATCCCTTGAGAAGTAAGGATGAGTACGGCTAAAATGAGTCCAAGCTTCACCATCGGCAGGATGACTGATTTCACCATCATCACGACGAACTCTTTCCGCATGCCAAGTCATATGTCCAGCTGTCTTCGGGGACATGAACAACTGTTGCAATCTGGGTATGATCGGAAAGTACCGCAATGACTTATATGGAATATCCTTCTGCTTTGACTTGTCTCCTCTCTTAGGCTTGAATCTATCATGCTTACAAATACAACATGATGTCTTATCTGTATCATCTTTGTAGTACAACATACAGTGATTCGGACATGCATCAATTTTCATAAAACCAAGCCCCAGATCATTCACCATCTTCTTCGCACAGTAAAAATCGTCAAGCAACCTCTCTAATTAAGGAAGCATACTCTTGACGAGTAAGAGAAGTCGATCAAAACAACTCTCGCTCATATGAAATTCAGACTTCAAATTCAGTAGCGGCGACACTACAGACAACCGTGTATGCTTCTCACAACCATCCCATAATGGCTCATCAGCATCTCGAAGTAACTGATAAAATCTCTGAGTTGTATCATTTGACACTTCTTCATTTGTTTGGTCATCATGAATATTGAACTCTGGACCAGCAACATCGACAACCATGTCTACGTACGTACTTGTGGAGGCAAAGTTGGCTGGTTCAGACGACTGAATATTCAACTCACCATGAGACGACCATAACTCATAATGGGCAACAAATCCTCTTGTATACAAATGATGCTGCACATCCCATGTTGATATCCACTTTCTGTTCTTACAAGCCGAACACGGACATCAGATGTTACCCATTGGAACAACTGCTGCTGATGAATTACTAAATGCAAACTAAATGAAACTGTCAACTCCGTCTTTAAACTTCTCTGTCACAACTCCATTAACTATTCCATGGTACATCCATGACCGATTCTCATAAGACATTTTTCCTACACAAATTAAATGTCATGTCTCCAGTTAAAACCCAACACACCCTCACATCATTCGAGTAAGTCAAAATGAATAGGTAGGGCATATTATTTAGATTATCACTTTTTACCCATATGTGAATATTTGATCGCACTCAGATGGCCATTTACTATGTGTTTGTATTATTTGCTGAAAATTTCGGCAGCATCTCCCCACACCTCTCCGATATACCAAAAATATTTATTGATTAAGATATTTTCTTAAACACTTACTAATAAGTGGTTAAGAAAATATTTTAAATCAATAAAGGTATATCAGAGAGGAGTGAGTAGAAGCACCCGAAATTTTCAACAAATAATACTAACATATAGTAAATGACCACTTAACTGCGATCAAACATTCACAGACTGTCCAAAACGGGACAATTCAAGACTTTGAGTTAGATATGCACGTTCTCATCATTGAAAATAAGACTCATGCACATCAATCCCAAAGTCTTGAACGGAAAGGTTCATTGACACGGGCTTAACATGCTCTCGTGAGGTGTGTGCAGTGATAAATTGCTATACATACATAGATCAATTTAAAATTCACATAATATAAAGGAAAATGAAAACAAATATTACATGTGAACAAGTGCAATATTAAATTAAATTCACACATACATGTAAATGAATTACATTAATGTAAGAATTGCAATACTAATCAAGAAAAAAAGAATTACAAGTGAATATAATATATAAGTTTTTTTTTTTCCATATATACCCCTATTAATAGCATAATTGGGTAAAATTCATCATAATTTTGCATTGTCACCAAAACCTTGTTATGTGAAAATGTTTGCACTATAAACCTTGTCATGATGTGCCATAACAAATCTATAGAATATGCTGGAAATATTCCTTTATAGAGTTTCAAACAATTTGACCCTTAGATGAAGAGATCATTTCCCTCTCTCAACCTCTGTCTTTCCCTTAGTCTCTCTTTGTACTACCTCCAATTTCTCCCTCCCCCCACACACTTAAGAGAGATGTAGAGAATGGAAGGGGTGTCAATATTGGATGACTCTAACCTGGGTCCGATTTCAAAGTGAAACCTTGTCTAGTGTGTGTGTGGGGGGGGGGGGGGGGGGGGGGGGGAGAAGGAAGATGATCATACGAAAGATTTGTATTCCTAGCAGTCTAGCTGGGAATTAATGGGAATGCATGTTTAGATAACGTTCCATCAAAGTGTCTATTTAATTTGCTAGTCTTTTAAATCAAAATAAAGGATTAACTTTTCCTTTACATTCTTTTGATTTGGTCTAGTAATTAGTCTCTCGTTGACTTGAATAATATTGTTGACTGGTAAAACAAATGGAGGATTCTCTTAATTTCTACGTTCAATTTCTATGAATATTAAAGTTGTGACTTAGACGCGATGAGTGCGACTCCACAATGGAAAGTGCTAGGTCCTATGCCTGCTCCACAAATGGATGGGTACTGGGAACAACATGATGTCCACCGCTCAATTAGGAACGGGTTGCGAACTTGGGGTTGACCCCTCCCCCACAGTCCCCCCTCTCAACTGTTTAAATGTCTTATATATATGGATACGATATGGAATTGTTATATATGTAACTTTTGAAGTGCCCCACACTCACGCACCTAATTGAATGATTTAGACATAGCTAATGACTTGGATGAACTGGGAAGATATGAAATTAATGGAATCTTCTTTTTGTTTCATGCATGTTAACTTCAATCCCACTGCAGCCCTTTAATTATTATTATTTTTTTCATTTTTTGTTTTAGATCACACGATTAACATTCAGACTGTGCAAAACATATGACTCAAACATATCTTTTTCTTAAAAAATGAAAATTTACTGCACCTATAAGTAGTACCAATTCAAGTAAATCTCAACATCGAAGGATTTTGCTAACCCAAAGTCGAATAATTAGCAACTTTTTAATTAGCCCGACACTCAGCCCAAGTTCAATAATTCAAGGTATAGCAGTATACTCAAAGAGTAGCCTAACAGTTACTTCTCAATATGTATGTGGAAATGGAATTATTTAAATATCCAACAAATTTAATTTAAAATTTAATGGTCTCATTTATCATTTTTCTCATGGATGCGTATTGCTGACCCAAATCCCATCGAGTGCTGCTCGAGCAATGGCGACGTGAGATGAATCGGCAATCCGCATAGTGCAGGCGTGCCAGTCACCAAAGTGACAACCAAATGTTCTGCCTCCGAAGGTCGAAGGACTTTAGGTCTATTATGCGCACCATTTGACTTCGTCAAACGATTGTGAAGATCGGTCCGGACCAAAATCCGGTCGTCGCCTAAGCGCAACGACGTTAATTACATCTCTTTAGAAAGAGAAAACCCTTGATTAATCGCCAGATTAAAAAACCTTGTGACCTTGAAATGGAAACATCCGATAAAGATGTGCAGTGAAACTACAAAATTGCAGTTGGGGTTACGAGAGAGTTGAATGTGTGTGCTCTTCATCTTTTAAAGGTCAATTTGCATGCCTGTTTGTTTGTTCTTTTATTTATTACACAATCTTTCTATTTAGCAACGAAATGACTTTGACATATGCTTTGATTATCATGATTCTTTTCATGATTCGATCTCATTTGACTCTTATATGCCCAAACATCGTCATGCACAATCCATTTGATTCGGCAAGCAAAACGATTCGGCGGCTAAAACCATTCCGCGGGAGCGATTCGGCAAGGGTGAATCGGCAGCCAAACCCCTTCTGCAGAGGGCGAATCGGCAGGGATTAATCGGCAGCCAGACCCATTCTGCAGGGGCGAATCGGCAGGGGCGAATCGGCAGCACTGTTCACAAGTCAAAGTGATTCGGCAACACTTGCCAAGCATAAAACACGGGGAAAACGGAGGACTCAAAGGCCGGGTTGGAACGAAATGGCATCCAGACCATGAAAGGGTTCTGTTCAATTCCAGACGGGGCGTGGGAATTAAGTTATCCGGCCCTTTTGTCCAAAATGTCAAATCATGGTGATTCCGCGGCCCTATTTGTGCATAGTTCTCAAACTCCTGGAATAATCTGAGCATCCAGTTGGGCTGACAGACCATTTACCCTCCAAGGAATCCATCTAGGACTTCTGGGCGTGGGTATTATTTATCCAACCCTTCATGTTTCCGAATCGGCGACTTTAAGGACACGGTTCTCGAAATCCAAAAATGATCTCATCCGCCAGCTCGGCAAACGGGCTATTTAACATATGAAGAATCTGTCTATAGGCTTGAACCGGGCATGGGTATTGTTTACCCGACCCTTCATGTTCAAAACTGCAAGAAACAGCGAATCGGCAGCACTTTGGGGGCACGGTTCTCAAAATTCAGAAATGATCTGAGTGTCCGGTCGGGCTGACGGACTATTTAGCATATGAAGAATCCATATATAGGCTTGAATGGGGGGTGGGTATTGTATACCGAACCCTTCATGTTCAAAACCGCAAGAGACAGCGAATCGGTAGCACTTTGGGGGCCTGGTTCTCAAAATCCAGAGATGATCTGAGTGTTCGGTCAGGCGGACGGGCTATTCAACATACAAGTAATCCATGCATGGGCTTGAATCGGGCATGGGTATTGTATACCAAACCCTTCATATTCAAAACCGCAAGAGACAGTGAATCGGAAGCACTTTGGGGGCCCGGTTCTCAAAATCCAGAGATGATCTGAGTGTCCGGTCAGGCTGACGGGCTATTCAACATACAAGGAATCCATCCATGGGCCTGAACCGGGCATGGGTATTGTATACCGAACCCTTCATGTTCAAAACAACAAGAGACAGCGAATCGGCAGCACTTTAGGGGCCCGGTTCTCAAAATCCAGAGATGATCTGAGTGTCCAGTCGGGCTGACGGGCTATTCAACATATGAAGAATCCATCTATGGATCTGAACCAGGCATGGGTATTGTATACCGAACCCTTCATGTTCAAAACCGCAAGAGACAGCGAATTGGCAGCACTTTGGGGGCACGGTTCTCAAAATCCAGAAATGATCTGATCGTCTGGTCAGGCTAACGGACTATTCAACATATGAATAATCCATCTATGGGTCTGAACCGGGCATGGGTATTGTATACCGAACCCTTCATGTTCAAAATCGCAACAGACAGCGAATCAGCAGCACTTCGGGGACACGGTTCTCAAAATCCAGAGATGGTCTGAGTGTCCGGTCGGGCTGACGGGCTATTCAACATATGGAGAATCCATGCATGGGCCTGAACCGGGCATGGGTATTATCTACCGAACCCTTCATGTTCAAAGCCACCCGGAAAAGCTATTCGGCAGCACTTCGGGGACGCGGTTCTCAAAATCCAGAAATGGTCTGAGTGTCCGGTCGGGCTGACAGGCTATTCAACATATGGAGAATCCATCCATGGGCCTAAACCGGGTATGGGTATTATATACCGAACCCTTCATGTTCAAAGCTACCCGGAAAAGCGATTCGGCAAGATTTGAGACAGTAAAACAGGGGCAGTAATAAGGGGATTTTGAGCAGAGGTCTAACTGCTCTCTAAACCCAGTGTATGATGTGCAAATATCAATCCTATTTGACCTCCCACGGTTTAGTCCTCAAACATCACAATGGATGCCTAAAGAAAACAAAAAAAAAGGGGGAAATGCATAAAGCTTCAAGTCTCAACCCTCCCAACCGAGCAACAATGCCCAGGAAGGGGGAAACCAGCGGTGTTGCATATTTGTTCCTTTTGGGAGCAAGGTGAGATATTAGATTATCCTCATTGTCACCCAGTAGAACCAAGGCATTGAAAACTTATAAGAGGGGTGAGAGAGAGAGCACATGAGTGGGCATGCCCTACATCATGTAAAAATAAAAAAAAGAACTAAAAAAAGGGACAAGGCTACTTCGGTTGTGCATAGAGCCCCATTAAACAGAAGCAAAAAGAAACATGTAAATACACCTTTCTATCCACTCACAATCACCACAACCGATGCAATACCAAAGAGGAATAGAAGTAATGGGTTTGTTGCCATGAATGGGGAATTACATGAGAAGGGGTAAGATAAAAAAAAAAAAAAAAAAAGATGATGGGGCTATCGTGGCAGTCCTCCCTCCCTTGCCTCTTTCTTCTGCTCACCGGGGCTTCTTCTTCCCCTCTATTGCTTCTCTTAACCAGCTAGGAGGTAGCTTCCCAGCCGCCTCCCCCTTCCTTTCTTCCTTTGCCCTTCTGCACCTCTTTTCCAAAGCCTTCTCACACAACCCCCGGGATGGAAGCTCTCTGCTCTCTCGAGAAGATCCCCAGCCCTCTCCTCTGCGTGGATAGCAAAAAAAAAAAAAAAAACTAGTGGAAGAGGAGAGCCCCAGCCAGCCTTGGAAGAGAAGCTTCCAACACCTTTTCTTCCTTCTTCCCGTAACCAGCCAAGAGGGGTGGGTGAAGGGTGAGAGAGACCAGCCGCCCTCCCCTACTGCTGCTACAGCAGGTTTTGTCTGGGTAGTGGGGGGTGAAGGGTAGGTTAAGTTCACCTCTTTACCTAGGGTATATGGGCCACTAAGTAATGGGCTTCAGATGGGCCATTTAAAGGGATTTCTTAGTGGTCTTTTAGGGGCTGTTGGATGGACTGGGCTGCTGCATGCGGGCCCTTTGCATCCCTTTCTCTTTTTTTTTAGGTGCCCACAAATGCCCCCCACCCGCAGGTAGTGTGAGGGGAGGCGAGCAGCGCCTGCGGGTGCAACTTGATGGACCTTTGACGTTGCAGCCGGGTACATATTAATCTCATCAATGCAGACAATGCCTGACTTGTTGTCGTCTTAGTGATCTCATCATTTGAAGAGTTTGTCAGTTAGCAGGTTGACAGTGCGGCCTTAGGTGGCTATTCTCTCATCTCTTGCTTTCTATTCCTTTGGCTGTTCATTTACTTTAATGCTCTGTTGGATAGAGCCCGGTGATGACGCCCAAGCAGCTACTTCTTTTAGCTTGGAACCCGAACCTTGGGTGCCTCCCTTAGTTGGGATGGTTCCAGTGACGGTGCCGGTGACCTCCGGTTTTTCCTTTAGTTGACATTGTGGTCTCAGGATTGGCGGTCAACGAGAACCACTTTGACCACATCTTGCTAAGTTGGTGAGCTCACTAATCAACAACCTATAAGTTGGTAAAGATTGCTATGCTGGAAGCTTTTCGACTGTTGGAAGTATTGAACTAGTGGCAATCTTGAGCTGGTGGGAGCACTGCACTGATAGCCTTCTTGACTCGGCGGAAGCCTTAGACTGGTAGCTCCTTCGAATTGCTGAGATTTTCTACCCCATGGGATGTCTTGAAGACATGAATTTTGAATCAGTAGCCTCCTTGAATTGGCAGTTTCCTTGAACCAACGGGAGCCCTAAATCAATGGCCTTCTTCAATTGGCAAGGCCATGTGAGCTGGTGGTCTTCATGGGTGAATCGTCCATTGGATTATGTTGGCCTATTGTGTAAGCCGATGGGGCATGATGGCTTGATTTGTGAGCTGGTAGCTCTTTCTAGACTCAGTAAGTGGCCTTGTCGCTTCCTTTCCTTTGAACTATCTTGCCAATTGGTAGAAAGTTAGTAGGAGGAAGTAGACTACTTCCACACCATCGTTGCTGATTGTGGTAACGAAACCATCGCCTTGGGGGTCCTATAGTCCTTCTCAATGTTGCTTCGCTTGTAGTTGGGTTAATGAGCCATTGTCCTCTTTTTTTTACTTTTGTTTTCCATTGGTGTTGACCGACTTAGCCATTTGTCGGCACCTACTTCATTGGGTGTCAACAGATTCATCCAGAGTATATCATGTGTCGACCCTTTCATTTTAGTCACTTGTTACCACCATCATGTCCTGACACCTGCTTTTCTAGGTGTCGACCAACTTTGGCTAGTATAGAGACGAGCTTCGACTGGCTTGACGACAAGCTTCGACTGGCATGAAGATGAGCTTCAACTGACCAGAAGATAAGCTTCCACTATCATGAAGATGAGCTTTGATTGTCATGAAGATAAACTTCAACTAGCATGAATACGAGCTTCGACTGGAACGAAGATGAGCTTTGACTATCGAGTGCCACTTCTGTCAGGATTTCCTTTCTAGAGACTTCTTGAAATCTGTCTATCTTTGGTAACTATCTTTGGATCTTTTTTTTATTTTCACATTATTGAATTGAGTGCCCTTTCGGGTTTTCACCCAATCCGACCCCCTCTTGCTTTTGCCTACGCGCCCTTTCGAGTTTTCACGTAGCGGGGTACCCAATTTTGCCCATGGCGCCCTTTCGGGTTTCTGCCATGATCGGGTTTTAGCTCTTTTTACCCTTGTCCACGGGACACCTTGACAAGTCCAACGAGGCACCTCTATTTTAAGCCTCTTTATTTGTTATTTTTTTATATACATATATATATATATATATATATATGTATATATATTATAAGGAGAGATTCATGAGTGGAATATAACTCGACCACCAATCATACCATGATGTTGGTAGATGGTGTGAGGTTATTTGGGTTGATTGCAAAATGGTAACCTGGAAAACCTATGTGCTAGCTTCAACAAGGGTTCTAAAGGTAAACATCTATTGGTTATCCAAGGCAAGAAGTCAAGGCTAAGCTTTATTTGGAATTTTGAAAAGGCAGAGGCTATCTAAACCTAGGGTTCTACTTGGTGAGAGCAAGCACATATAAGGGTAAGGCACAGATAGCAAGAGACAGCTTGTCTAAGTTTTGAGATCTTGTATTGGCTAGAGAGTGTATAGCTGAATTCATAAAATGTATAGCAAACAAAGGGATTTCTTGAAAGTGCAGGGATGGAACTCCCCCTTCTTGCTATTTTGACATTTTGACTTTCATTCATTTTTTTTTTTTCTAACACATTACTGACCCAAGCGCCCTTTCGGGTTTTCACCGGAGTCAGCCCCTTCTTGCTTTTGCCTATGCGCCCATTCGGGTTTTCACGTAGCAGGGTTCCCATTTTTGCCCACGACGCCCTTTCAGGTTTTCACCATGGTCGGGTTTTTCTTGTCCTTTTTACCCCTACTCGGCAGTGAAACTAGAGTAGGTCCAACGGGCATCTCTATTTTTAACCCTTTTGTTCATCATTTTTTTATCTCATCATTTTTTTTTACAGAAACGTCGCAGGATATGCACTGCGAGCATACATTCAATAGTGTACCCTCAGAGTTCTTGAACATGAGAGACTAGAGGGTGTATGTCTTCAAGGAAATGTCGAATTTAGTTTCATGAGTTGTTGAATCCTCCTGACGTTGAAGCATAATGACGCCATCTCGAACCATCGACCATTGCGAATGTGGCTCCACCATATTGACTAGGGGGATCTTGGGCATGGAATGTCAAAGCTCAATGTTAGATCCCCTGGACCGCCGCAAAAAGGGATGTGCTAATATATAGTTCCTGCAAAATAATATGGTTATATAAACATTGAAGATGGCTATTCGATTTTAACTCTTAAATCCTTGGAGGTCTCACGTGGCAATTGTCCCACGGGCTGAGATCGAACTACAATGTTTTTCTTGTAGTTGCAGCTCCTTGGAGATGGATGTTTATACCCTTGGAGACCTCAGATGTGGGACTAATCCCACGAACTAAGGCTGGACTACGGTATTTATCCCGTAGTTGCAGCTCCTTGGGGATGGATTCTTATATCCTTGGAGACCTCAGACGCGGAAATAATCCCACGAACTGAGGCTGGACTATGGTATTTATCATGTAGTTGTAGCTCCTTAAGGGTGGATTCTTTTTATATCTTTGGAGACCCCAAATGTGACAACATTTCACGATCTGAGACTGGACTACGGTATTTATCCCGCAGTTGCAGCTCCTAGTAGATTGATTAAGAATTTGAGTACGGGAGTCCAACACGTGGGCAGAGAGGCCCGAGTTCTTAAATCAAATGTTCTATTTTCTTTTCGTGCATTTCTTTTGTTCTATTCATCTTTGTGATTAATTTTATCTTTTCTCTCTTTTTTCTTTTTCTTTTCCTTCTTCTATTTTTCTTTTCATTTCTTCGAAATTTCATTATATTTCATTTTTCCATTGATCATGTTATTATTTTCTATTCATTTTGTCTTTTTCCTTTCTTTTCTTTTTTTTTAATATATATCTTTTAAAGACCTCAAATGTGGTAAGCATCCCACAAAAAGATGTTGGATTACGGTACTTATCCCACAGCGTTTGTTTATAGGAGGTCAATTTTAATTCATATCTTTGGAGACCCCAGGTGTGGGAAATATTCCACAACTGAGGATGGACTGCGATATTTGTCTCGCAATTGCTGCTCCTTTGAGGTCAATTTGTCTTTTATCCCTGGAGACCCCAGATGTGAAAAATGTTCCACATATTGGGGATAGACTACGGAACTTATCCCGCAGTTGCTGCTCCTTTGAGATTAATTTAATTTTGAGTCCGTGGAGACCCCAGATGTGGGAAATGTTCCACAAACTGAGAATAGACTACGGAACTTATCCCGCAGTTGCAGCTCTTTTGAGATTAATTTGATTTTAAAGTTCCTTTGCTTTAAATGTCCTTTTAGTCAGTTTTGGAAACATCGGGCACAGAGACCCAACTTTGAAATCATGAGGACGTGGAAGCCCGATTTTGAAATTATGATGACACGAATGTCCATTTTGAAAACGTGAAGGCGTGGAAGCCTGATTTTGAAATATATGGACACAGAGGCCTAGTTTGAAAATATGGGGGCGAAGAAGCCCGATTTTGAAATTTGTGAGGGCGTAGAGGCCTCGATCTTTTATTAAACATGTGGGCGCTAAGGTCCCGATTTGAAAATATGAGGGCGAAGAAGCCCGATTTTGAAACATGTGGACACAGAGGCCCGGTTTGAAATCATGAGGGCGAAGAAGCCCGCTTTTGAAATTGTGAGGACGTGAAAGTCCGATTTGAAATCATGAGCTAGAGTTTTGAAATGTGAATTTCAAAACATGTGCGACAAATATAAGTTTCTTTTTTTTAAGTATTTTTTGACAAAGTGTCACTTTTGAACTATTAATTTTGAAATATGACTGACAAATTGTCACTTTTGAAATATGAGTTCTTTTGAAATCATGAGTGACAAACTTACCAATTTTAAAATATGACTTTTGAAACATAGTTTGCGAGACGCCACTTTTTTTTTTAAAAAATGGGTTCTTTTGAAATCATGAATGGCGAGCTTGCTGATTTGAAAACATGACTTTTAAAAATATGATTGGCGAATCGCCACTTTTGAAAATATAAGTTCTTTTGAAATGATGAATGGTAAGCTTGCCGATTTTAAAATATGACTTTTGAAAACATTGTTGGCGAGATGCCACTTTTTAAAATATGAGTTCTTTTGAAATCATGAATGGCAGGCTTGCCAATTTTAAAATATGAATCTTTTAGAAACATGGTTGGCGAGTCGCCACTGTTGAAATATGAGTTCTTTTGAAATTATGAATGGCAGGCTTGCCAATTTTAAAATATGAGTTTTAAAAACATGATTGGCGAGTTTCCACTTTTGAAATATGAGTTCTTTTGAAATAATGAATGGCAAGCTTGCCGATTTTAAAATATGATTTTTTTGAAAACATGATTGGCGAGTTGCCACTTTTGAAATATGAGTTCTTTTGAAATAATGAATGGCAAGCTTGCCGATTTTAAAATATGATTTTTTGAAAACATGATTGACAATTTGCCAGTTATTTTTTTTAATGCAAATGACGCCTAAATAAGGATAAATCCTTCGGCGATTTTATTAGGGATACGGAAAAAGAATATGCACTCAAAATCCGGTAAAAACACCATGTAGGAATATAGACATAAGCGGTGAAAGTCCGGTGCGATATGATCATGCGGGCTCATATCATCGCCCTATAGAAAATATGCAATTTTGTTGAGGTATTATTTGTCTCAGGACCATAGTTCGACTGGCGGTATGGTTGGCCTTTTTTTTTTGCTGCTCGTCATCGACGATAATACCTCAGGTGGCCCTAAAAGAGCCGATCGAGACCGCCTCGATGATCAGGTCTCATGCTGGGTGTTCGGTGTGACTACCTCAGCAAGATGCTTTTTTTTTTTTTTGCTCTTTTTTGTCATCATTTTTTTTGAATGAGTATTTATATGTATGGACATTACATTTTGATCTGTATTTGCCCCCATAATCACTCAATCTCGACGAGCTGGCTCTTATTTATTTGCTGGCTGAAGATCTTGAAGTTCCCCCGGGGGGTATGAGCTTCATCTGTGCATCGAGCATCTTGAACCACTTATGCTTTTCGGGCTCGGATATCATAGGTTGTGCCTGCCCCCATGTTGGTCGGCCCGTTTGCCGTATGCTCTTCTTTTCTATTGCATTGGAGCTCCGTGAGGGCGCGGCGGGTCCACCTTATACTCGCCCACTTGTAGCTCCTCTTTTCTTATTAATGCTTCAATTTTGTCCTTGAGGACATAGCAATCCTCTGTTACATGCCCCGGCAGCTGATGATATAAGCAGAATCGGGGATCGTCTTTCTTCTTGATGTCCTCTGTCCTTCTAGGCTCGGGTGGGACGATTTTGTTATGTTGACGTGCCCATTCAAAGAGGGTCTGCGTCTTATCTCTTGGAAAGGAGTATGGCTTTTGCATCTTCTCTTGCAACGAACCCCTTTTATTTCGCTTCATTTGTTTGACGAAAGGAGAGCCATCTTCACTCTTTTGTCGTGTGAAGGCTTTGAAGTTCACAATATGAACATCTGCAGGTGCTGGCCTTTTCCCAATCAATCTGTTTTCTTGACTTGACGCATAGACAGGAGGATAGTTGGAAAGGAATTGTTCGATCTCGGCCACAACTTTATTTAGCTAGCCGAAGGATTTGATCTCAATGCCAATCATCTTTTCTAGAACATGCCTGCTCAGGTTTTGCTTGCAAATTTGAACGGCATCCTCTAGATGTAGTGGTCGTCTATATCTCATGCTGAGATCTCTCCACCTTTTGACATAATCCAGAGCTGACTCATTGTCTTGTTGCCTGGTTGCATATAGCTCGACCAGTGTGATTTCTCTTTCAGCAACATAGAATCTTTCTATGAACTTCCTTTGCATATCTGGCCAGTCTGTGATGGACCCAGCCGGTATCATTGAGTACCATTCAAAGACAATTCCAGTCAGGGAAGATCCGAAGAACTTGAGCAGATACGACTCATCAGTGGCTAGATCTCCCATTACACTGACATAATACGCAACCTGTTCTTTTGGCGATCCTTGCCCATTGAACTTTTCAAACTTGGGTGGCTTGCTTATGCCAGGAGGTAATCTCTGTGCAGCATGGCACATAGGATATGGTACATGGTACACCTGAAATAGGGCTTGATCAGACTTGTCCATTCCAGATAGTTTTGTTTCTATGATCTGTTCCAACATTTGTCTATTCATAATTGGTGTCCGGACCATGTCTGGATGAGGAGGAGCCGACTGCATCTGAGCCATGGTGGCGGGCCCTTGATGTGCTGCTTGGCAGGCTATGGGCTGCTCTGGAGCTGTTGGGCTTGAGGTGCCCCCAGTAAGGCCTGATACTGAGTGTGGCATTGTTGGTTGTAATAGGGTGTGGGGCAGGTTGATGTCAACTTGTGGTGCCCCCACTATGCCTCCTGCTTCTCTTGATGCAAGAGCCTGGGCGTCCCTTTCTTCAATTTGTCTTTTCAACCTTTCAATCTCATGTTGGTATCTTTTTATCAATGTTGCCACAGCAGGATCACATGTATGAGTGCTAGGGACATCAGATATCACTTCAATTGGAACTCCTCCCAGAGGGGTAGGTGGCAGATTACTGATATTATCAGCTGCTATTATACTTGTAGCCTCTTCTTGGGCCACTGAGACTATTAGGGCTTTGCCCTTAGCTTCTTCCCTCCTGTCAGGAGGATCCGGCCCTTCATTGAGCCTTGGCAATTCATCTTGCTCAGTAGCTAGTGCCCCATGTCGACCGAGCACACCATTCATACAGCATGTGTATGTTTGCAGAGCTTTGTCTGTTCTTTTGACTTCTTTGCATTCTACCTCGTCCCTGGGTGTCTGCATCATTTCAGACCCATCCTCTGGCATCTTCTGAGGCAGCTGCTGATATAGAGAAATTACATTTACCCCTTTTTGCTGAGCTTCTCGTCGGGCTGGGGCTTCATGTGGACGTGGCGGATCCACCTTATACTCGCCCATTTGCAGCTCTCTTTTGTTGATCAATGCTTGAGCCACATCTTTGAACACATAGCAATCTTCTATGGCATGGCCCACCACTTGATGATAAAGGCAAAAGAGCGGATCACCTCTCCTCTTGGAGTCCTCTGGCCTTTTAGGACTTGGCAAGACAAGCTTATTGTGTTCGCGGGCTAACTCAAAGATGACCCTTGTTTTGTTCCTTGGGAAGGAATAAGGCTTTTGCAGTTTCTCTTGTAGCAGAATTTGCTTTCTTGGCTTTGACAACTTGGCAGGTGGGGAGCTGGCCACCCCTTTAGCAGTTGTTAAACCCTTGGACTGTCTTTTCTCTTGGTTTGCCTCATCGGCAGAAGAATACTTGGTGAGGAATGCCTTAATATCAGATGCAACATTGCTCAGTCGGCTGAATGTTTAATATCAATTTCGACCGTTCTTTCAAAGACTTCCTCCCGCAGATTGTGCTTGCACATGCGGACAACATCTTCTTCACATGGTGGTTGTTTGTACTTTCTAGTAAGGTTCCTCCACCTTTGAATATACTTATGAGCTGATTCATCATGCTCTTGGGCAATGGTAAAGAACTTTTCCATTGGGACTTCCTCCTCAACCACATAGGGGTCTACTTTAGACATCGACCATCATCTGGCTGGTCTATCCTGGATATGGTGGGGGAATCTGAACATGTATACCCCATCGATGAGGACCCAAGAAACTTCGGCCAGCATGGCGCATCAAGAGTCAAGCTTCCCATCGCATCGACACAATGCGTATCATGATGGGGAGAGTATGGAGTCTGGTCAGCATTAGGTAAAGTAGCAGAGTTATTGCCCTTTTCTGCCAGCTCCATCAAGCCACATATTAGTGTTGGATCTGCAAGATCTGGATGGAGATGGGCCAACTTATTATTTAGAGTGTTGATGATAGCCACTGGCGGAACCGGGGCGGCTCTTGGTTTTCAAGTTGCTGCTCAGGACTGTAACGCCCCAGAAAATTTAATTAATGAGAAAATAGAAGTAATTGAGTTAAAATACCTTAGGGTTATTATTAAAATGTGATAATTAGATGATAGACATAGTTAGGGATAATGAACATTACCCCAGTGACGCGCATCGAAATGCGTGCCTCCACAGGGCGATTCTGGAAACGACATCGAAATAAAAATCCGAGAACATCATAATTTCCAGAAAAATGTGGAGAAATTTATTATGTAATTACATGAATTTTTCGACGTACGGATTTCAACGTACAATCGACGCGACCATTTTTCGGATGATTTTTCACCTATTGCAAAATAAAATCTAAAAATTTATTAAAAATCACCACAATTAGTAAAACAACCATATTAGTCTATGGTTAAAATTTCATGGCAATCAGATGTGATTTGGATAGGTTTATTTAAAGAACAAATGGCCAGTTGAATTATTGGAGATTTACGTAATGGGTTTTCTGGGTTAATTGTATAGGGGGTACGTGGAGGCTTTAGATGAAGGCAACACTTGAGGAAACATGGTAACACCTCAGTTACCATGTGTAACTCTCTCATCTTGCATGGGCTAGGTGTCCAAGTGAGGTAAAAAGGATTCTTACCTTAACACCTACCCCCCCTTACGTGTTCATGTGCATGTAACCAGTTTGGTTCTATAAAAACCCTCCATCACCATCGTACACACCTCTTTTCTCTCTTTTAACTGGTGTGTGTGTGTTACTTCAGAAGTTTCTCCACTTCCACTGCCATTCTAGTGAATTGAGCTATCAATTCTCTTTGAGGAAACTTCAACGGTTGTTCTGGTTCATCTCCTTGGGGTGGATTGCTGTGGAACTTCTTCTTCGTGCAAGTGTGCTTTGCTTCCTTATATTTCTGTGGATTTCTGAAGCCAAGGATCTCATTCTCACTTCAACAAGGTAGGATTCTCCTCTTGATCTTTCCAATTTCTTCTACCACCTCCCTTGGATTCTCTGGGTAGTGGCATGAAGAAATCTAAGTCCAATGTGAAAATCCAGACATTTGTGAAATCTGGAAACTTGATATTGATCCTATTGTTACCAAGGTTTAGAAATCATGTTCATGATAGGAAATCAACATGTCATCATGTTTTAGCTGATCCACAAGTCATAAGTATCTACATCTTGTTGTCTTCAAACCATTCAACACAAATTAGAGTGTTGCTTCTATTGTGTAGATTAGATAGAACCTCAATGATTTTCTACTTTTAGCTAACTTAATGTGTTGAGGTATGAAAAGACTCATTAGTTGGTTCAATTCATATAAGACTCACATAGATAGATGAGGAGAAAAGAGTTCTAAGAAGTAGTACCCCCAATTATCCTCTTTGAGTTCACTTTTAGCTAGAACACCCTTGTAAATTAAGTCCCATGATCTTCAGTTTTCAGATCATGTTTTCATGAGTTCTATATCTGAAATCACACTTGTTTAGAGTCTTATTCATGTTAGGATCATTAGAGTAACTTTATAGAACCTTTGGAGGCCAAACGGAATAGCTTTCAGACCATTTACATAGCCTCTGTCGACAGACGAAGGTCTGCCTGTCGACAGGAACCCCTGGCCAGAACCCAGAACTTTCAGCCTGAGTGCATCTGTCGACAGATCCATGCTGGCTGTCGACAGATACACACAGAGCTGAAAACCCAGCTCTGGCAGTGCAGCCCCTGTCGACAGCAGACCAAGGCCTGTCGACAGGTCATGACCAAACCTTGTTTCTAGCCTTGTTTTGACCCCGTTCTTTCATGAAAATCATACTCTTTTGTTCTACTTGTTAGTATACCTTTAGATTATGTATTTTACTACCAAAACAACCATTTAAACCAGTCAAGTTAACCTTCTTGTCACCTTGAGTTATTACTACAAGTTCCGAACATAATTGCCTTCGTGAGATTGTCATTTTGAGAAATCAATGTCGGAATCAAGTTCCTTGTTCCTTGTATGTAAACCTTGAGTGATTATGAGTAAAACCTTTGTGTTTCTTGATTCATTACAAAGGTAAGAGTGTGGTGATGACAAATTGAGAGTCTTGGACTCAATCTAAGAGTTTATGCTTGGCAAATAAGGGCTA
The DNA here is from genome assembly GCA_014218235.1 of Colocasia esculenta. NCBI lineage: Eukaryota > Viridiplantae > Streptophyta > Magnoliopsida > Alismatales > Araceae > Colocasia > Colocasia esculenta. The sequence continues at coordinate 68,497,646 of CM024759.1, read as the reverse complement.
GTCCAGCCCGGGAGGAGCACCCGAATTCGTTTAAGTGGCCGCGCGGAACGATAAAGGATTAGTGGATGTTTGGCATAGCATCATTAAGTGTTTGATTGGTCATCATTTCATGTTATTGTGTGTTCATATGAGTTTAATACAATTCGTGAATGTTACTATGAATCCTTGAATCTTGAGTTCATTGTTCCATAACTTTGCTATCTAGTGTCAGATAGCAATCTCAGTTTAGTTTGCAAAAGCATGATTACATGTATAACTTCTTGTCACTTACCTTGTATCTTGATCTCCTTGATTATAGACTTGAATCCTACTGAGCTAGTTAGCTCACAGAATTCTATTTTTCAGGTAATCCAGATGGAACGAATGTTTAAGGGGAATAGTGTGCTGAGTGAACTACCAACCTACAAGGAGCTAATTACGATGGTTTTCTATAGTGTTTAGCATAGTAAATGTGATGTAATAAGTTTCTGTTGACTTGTTCCTCATGAGATCTAAATGAGGAAACTTTTGTAATAAGACACTTATGAGGTTATCTTTTATGAATGGATATCGTGTCTTTTCCGTGTATGTATGTTATATTCTGTCACTTCCGATAAATAGTTTAATTTATTAGGACGTGACAGATTAATTGGTATCAGAGCCTTAGTTCGATAAACCTAGGGAAAATCAGTGAGATGGGGTAGAAACATGGGATTAGTTAGCATGATTTTGTTAATCATGTAAATGCTTAACCTATTAATTATTTCAGAATGGACATGAGTGCTCAGCAAAGGTTGATAGCAGCCTTGGAGATGCTCCGTCAGGATATAGAGCTACATGCTCAAACCCAACGTGAAGCCCATGTCCAGATCAAGGAAGAGGTGCTTAACTTGACCGCGGGTGCATTTCTTGCTGGAAATCCTAGTGCCGCACTAGATGTAATGACCCAAGTCATGTATAGGTTGGACAGTCTCCAGCTGGGGCAAGACATGTTGCTCCACCAGTTTGAGGGATATTGGGAAGCCATGACGGATGCGGCAAGGGAGCTATACCACGGAGCTGATGAAGTTCAGCAGCCGCAACCTGCTGAAGTTGTCATAGATCTGACCCGAAACTAGGAGAAGACTTAAACCACTCATCTTTTGTAACCTCTCTTTTTGTATAAATGATGGTTGTATGTACATAACTCCCAAGTGTATGGGGAGTGAGAGGCTTAAGGAGTATGTTTTTGTAATGTGGAAAGGTGGGAAGTAGAAGACGGTATTAGTTTTAGTTGCTAATCATGAATGTACATTTCGATGTAAATATCAATCAATGAATGAAGTGGTGCATTCTATGGATTTGCAACATGTTTATGTGATGAATGCTAGTGGATGGATTGTGAAATTAATGTATGTTCTATTGGATGTTTCAGATTTTTATCAAATCTTGTCATGGATGGTGGGGATGCCAACTGGAAAAGAATGGAGAATTCAATGCATGATTTAACGCGAGTAATGAGAAATGTAGCTAAGAGTAACAATCATAATGGAGCAAGTCTTTTAAGGATTTTCGAAGTTTGGATCCTCCAAGATTTGCAGGAAGCACTGATCCAGACGAGGCGGAAAATTGGTTGAAGGGTATGGAAAGAATCTTTAATGTAATTCGATGTACTGAAGAAGAGAAGATACGTTTAGCAACATTTCAGTTAGATCGTGATGCACGAGCATGGTGGGAAACTGTGGAGTCTACTTTGGAAGATCCAAAGCAAGTTGATTGGGAAGAATTTGTTGAGTTGTTTAATGATCAATATTTTTCTGAGGTAGTTCAAGAAAGGAAAGCTAATGAGTTTGCAAATTTAAAACAACTCAGAATGTCTGTATCGGAATATGAAGCTCAGTTTGCCCGATTGTCAAAATATGCCCCTCATCTAATATCGACAGAGAAATTGAAAGCCAGAAGGTTTATGAATGGATTGCGTCCGTTTTCATTATGCAGCTAACTCCTCATTTGATTACCTCATATTCAGAGATGGTTAGAAGGGCCTTAGCACTAGAAGCTGCTAATGATACTGTGGATAAGATCAGGGGAAAGTCTGGGGAAGAATCCTCGGACCGTAAGAGGAAGTTCGAGTCGGGGAATGCCCCAAAAGTTCAGCAAGCAAATAAGAAGGCAGGGAAGGCTCCGGTTGCAAACAAAGATATATGTAAGCATTGTCACCGTAGTGGTCATAAGACTGAAAACTGTTGGCGTAGATTGGGTGCATGTCTGAAATGTGGGAGTACTCAACATCGAATTCTGGATTGTCCTATGATTAAGAATGCGCCAGCAAATTCAAATGTTCGAGCAAAGCAAGGTAGATTGCAAGCCGTGCAGGAAGTGGAATCCGAATTTCCACCAGAAGGCGGACTGATAGAAGGTACATTACTAGTAAACTCAAGACCTGCATATGTATTATTTGATTCAGGAGCAACACATTCTTTTATCAGTTATGAGTTTGCTAAATCGTTGGAAGTGCAATCAGTTCCACTTCTCACGCAACTTGAGGTTGCAACACCTTTAAGTGAGGGTAAGAAACTTAAGGAATATTACCCTAATAGTCAAATCTTAGTCAAGAACCATAATTTGCCTGGTGATCTAATATGTCTTGAAATGTGGGATTATGATGTGATTCTTGGGATTGATTGGCTATCTAAGTATCATGCAAATTTGGATTGTCAACTAAAGCAAGTAACCTTTCTAGGAAAGGAAATTACTCCCATAACTTTTGATGAACCTCGCACAAAGAAAATACCTATAATCTCAGCGGTGAAAGCATGTAAATTGGTACAAAAAGGTTGTCAAGGATATTTAGTTTCTGTAACCGTGATAAATCAGAATATCTCAGGATTGGAAAGTATTCCAGTGGTAAAGGAATTTTCTGATGTATTTCCCGAAGAACTTGTTGGTTTACCACCTAGCAGAGAAGTAAATTTCTCAATTGAATTGGTACCGGGAGCTACACCAATTTCGAGAACACCATACAGAATGTCCATGGAAGAGTTGAAAGAGTTAAAGAGGCAGTTATTAGAATTGATAGAAAAAGGGTTTATTCGACCAAGTACTTCACCTTGGGGTGCTCCAGTATTATTTGTGAAGAAGAAGGATGGATCTATGAGATTATGCATAGATTACCGACAGTTGAATCAATTGACTATAAAGAACAAGTATCCACTTCCAAGAATTGATGATCTATTCGATCAACTGTCTGGAGCACATTATTTCTCCAAGATTGATTTAAGATCTGGATACCACCAACTAAGAATTCAGGAGCAGGATATCCATAAAACGGCTTTTAGAACACGGTATGGACACTACGAATTTGTAGTAATGCCATTCGGATTGACAAATGCACCTGCTGCATTTATGCGCCTGATGAATGATGTGTTCAGATCTTATTTAGATCAATTTGTGGTTGTATTTATAGATGATATATTGATCTACTCTAAGAGTATAGAAGAGCATGAAGAACATTTGCGAATTACTTTACAATTATTACGGGATCACAAATTATATGCGAAGTTCAGTAAATGTGAGTTTTGGTTGAAACAAGTAATGTTCCTAGGGCATATCATTTCTGAAGAAGGATTATCGGTGGACTCATCAAAAGTAGAAACTATACAGAAATGGGAACAACCTAAGAATCTTACGGAAGTACGAAGCTTTTTAGGCATGGCCAGTTACTACCGGCGATTTGTCAAGGATTTTTCTAGAATTGCTTCACCACTTACACAGCTAACTAGAAAAGGAACTGCATTTATATGGAATGAAAGTTGTGAACAAGCCTTTCAACTGTTAAAGGAATGTTTATCCACCGCACCAATTTTAGCCTTGCCAGTAGAAGGAAAAATATTTGAAGTCTACACTGATGCCTCGGGTATTGGACTGGGATGTGTATTGATGCAGGAAGGAAGGGTTATTGCTTATGCCTCTAGGCAATTGAAAACTCATGAGAAGAATTACCCAGTACATGATTTGGAATTAGCCGCAGTAGTTTTTGCTCTTAAACTCTGGAGACACTATTTGTATGACAACCAATTTATAGTGTACTCCGATCACAAGAGTCTCAAATATTTGTTCTCTCAGAAAGAATTGAATATGAGACAAAGAAGATGGATGGAGTATATCAAAGATTATGACTTCAAAATAGAGTATCATCCAGGGAAAGGTAACACTGTGGCCGATGCACTCAGTAGAAATCCTGTAACCAAGGTATGTCAATTGCAAGTAAAGGAATGGAAGTTGTTAGAAGAGTTTTCTACATTGAGCTTAAAGACTAAACTGCAAGAAACAAGAGTTGTAATTGATAACATGATGGTGCAATCAGATTTGCTAAAGCAAATTAGAGAACAACAGAACAATGATCCTATGTTGACAGAAACTAGAGAAAAATTGGCTTTCAGATCTGATTTTAATGAAGATGAGCATGGAAATCTTCGGTTTCGAAACAGATTATGTGTACCAGATAATTCTGAAATCAAGAAGCAAATCTTGGAAGAAGCTCATCGATCACATTATACGATTCACCCAGGAGTTGTCAAGATGTATCAAGATCTGAAAAAGCATTTTTGGTGGTGTAACATGAAAAAGGATATTGTGGATTTTGTAGCAAGATGTTTAACCTGTCAGAAGGTTAAAGCCGAACACCAGAAACCGGCAGGAAAGTTGAAACCACTTGAAATACCGGAATGGAAATGGGATAGCATTGGTATGGATTTCATTGTCGGACTGCCTAGGACACGAAGTGGATTCGATGCAATTTGGGTAATTATTGATCGCCTTACTAAATCAGCCCATTTCTTGGCAATAAAAACAAGATGGTCCGTCAATATTCTAGCAGCCTTGTACATGAAAGAAATTGTCCGATTGCATGGGATTCCAAAAGACATAATTTCTGACAGAGATGCAAGATTTACTTCACATTTTTGGAGAGAATTACAAGATGCATTGGGGACTAAATTAAAGTTTAGTACTGCTTTTCATCCTAAATTAAAGTTTAGTACTGCTTTTCAGATCATTCAAACCGACGGACAGACAGAACGAGTAAATCAGATGCATTGAAGATATGTGTCGTGCCTGCATATTGGAGTTTGGAAACGACTGGAATACTCATTTAGCAATAATGGAGTTTGCCTACAATAATAGCTACCAGTCAACTATTCAAATGGCACCATTTGAAGCCTTGTATGGCAGGCAATGTAGATCACCATTGTGTTGGGTGGAACTGAAGGAATCACATATTCTTGGACCCGAAATGATTCAAGAAACAACAGAAATTATTAAGTTGGTACGAGATCGGATGAAAGCTGCTCAAGATCGACAGAAAAGCTATGCTGATCAAAGAAGAAGAGAGCTAGAATTCCAAGCAGGAGAACATGTGTTTCTTAAAGTATCACCCCGGAGAGGAATCAAAAGATTTGGTATTAAGGGAAAATTGAGTCCAAGATATATTGGACCGTTTGAAATACTGAAAAGAGTTGGGGAAATGACGTACCAACTGGCACTTCCACCACAATTATCTAACGTACATGATGTTTTTCATGTGTCAATGTTGAGGAAATATGTGTATGATCCGGAACATATTATTGAATACCAAAATCTGGGGATACAAGAAAATCTGGCATATGAGGAAAGACCGGTGCAGATCCTTGATCGAAAAATCAAACAACTTCGAAACAAGGAAGTTCCCTTATTGAAAATTCAATGGAGCATGCGAGGACAAGAGAGGCCACATGGGAACTAGAAGATACCATCAAGACAAAATATCCAGAATTATTTTCAGGTTAGTATAATTGCCTTTATGTTATTAAATTTGGAGGACCAAATTTTTTTTTTAGTAGGGGAGAGTTGTAACGCCCCAGAAAATTTAATTAATGAGAAAATAGAAGTAATTGAGTTAAAATACCTTAGGGTTATTATTAAAATGTGATAATTAGATGATAGACATAGTTAGGGATAATGAACATTACCCCAGTGACGCGCATCGAAATGCGTGCCTCCACAGGGCGATTCTGGAAACGACATCGAAATAAAAATCCGAGAACATCATAATTTCCAGAAAAATGTGGAGAAATTTATTATGTAATTACATGAATTTTTCGACGTACGGATTTCAACGTACAATCGACGCGACCATTTTTCGGATGATTTTTCACCTATTGCAAAATAAAATCTAAAAATTTATTAAAAATCACCACAATTAGTAAAACAACCATATTAGTCTATGGTTAAAATTTCATGGCAATCAGATGTGATTTGGATAGGTTTATTTAAAGAACAAATGGCCAGTTGAATTATGGAGATTTACGTAATGGGTTTTCTGGGTTAATTGTATAGGGGGTACGTGGAGGCTTTAGATGAAGGCAACACTTGAGGAAACATGGTAACACCTCAGTTACCATGTGTAACTCTCTCATCTTGCATGGGCTAGGTGTCCAAGTGAGGTAAAAAGGATTCTTACCTTAACACCTACCCCCCCTTACGTGTTCATGTGCATGTAACCAGTTTGGTTCTATAAAAACCCTCCATCACCATCGTACACACCTCTTTTCTCTCTTTTAACTGGTGTGTGTGTGTTACTTCAGAAGTTTCTCCACTTCCACTGCCATTCTAGTGAATTGAGCTATCAATTCTCTTTGAGGAAACTTCAACGGTTGTTCTGGTTCATCTCCTTGGGGTGGATTGCTGTGGAACTTCTTCTTCGTGCAAGTGTGCTTTGCTTCCTTATATTTCTGTGGATTTCTGAAGCCAAGGATCTCATTCTCACTTCAACAAGGTAGGATTCTCCTCTTGATCTTTCCAATTTCTTCTACCACCTCCCTTGGATTCTCTGGGTAGTGGCATGAAGAAATCTAAGTCCAATGTGAAAATCCAGACATTTGTGAAATCTGGAAACTTGATATTGATCCTATTGTTACCAAGGTTTAGAAATCATGTTCATGATAGGAAATCAACATGTCATCATGTTTTAGCTGATCCACAAGTCATAAGTATCTACATCTTGTTGTCTTCAAACCATTCAACACAAATTAGAGTGTTGCTTCTATTGTGTAGATTAGATAGAACCTCAATGATTTTCTACTTTTAGCTAACTTAATGTGTTGAGGTATGAAAAGACTCATTAGTTGGTTCAATTCATATAAGACTCACATAGATAGATGAGGAGAAAAGAGTTCTAAGAAGTAGTACCCCCAATTATCCTCTTTGAGTTCACTTTTAGCTAGAACACCCTTATAAATTAAGTCCCATGATCTTCAGTTTTCAGATCATGTTTTCATGAGTTCTATATCTGAAATCACACTTGTTTAGAGTCTTATTCATGTTAGGATCATTAGAGTAACTTTATAGAACCTTTGGAGGCCAAACGGAATAGCTTTCAGACCATTTACATAGCCTCTGTCGACAGACGAAGGTCTGCCTGTCGACAGGAACCCCTGGCCAGAACCCAGAACTTTCAGCCTGAGTGCATCTGTCGACAGATCCATGCTGGCTGTCGACAGATACACACAGAGCTGAAAACCCAGCTCTGGCAGTGCAGCCCCTGTCGACAGCAGACCAAGGCCTGTCGACAGGTCATGACCAAACCTTGTTTCTAGCCTTGTTTTGACCCCGTTCTTTCATGAAAATCATACTCTTTTGTTCTACTTGTTAGTATACCTTTAGATTATGTATTTTACTACCAAAACAACCATTTAAACCAGTCAAGTTAACCTTCTTGTCACCTTGAGTTATTACTACAAGTTCCGAACATAATTGCCTTCGTGAGATTGTCATTTTGAGAAATCAATGTCGGAATCAAGTTCCTTGTTCCTTGTATGTAAACCTTGAGTGATTATGAGTAAAACCTTTGTGTTTCTTGATTCATTACAAAGGTAAGAGTGTGGTGATGACAAATTGAGAGTCTTGGACTCAATCTAAGAGTTTATGCTTGGCAAATAAGGGCTAGTCCAGCCCGGGAGGAGCACCCGAATTCGTTTAAGTGGCCGCGCGGAACGATAAAGGATTAGTGGATGTTTGGCATAGCATCATTAAGTGTTTGATTGGTCATCATTTCATGTTATTGTGTGTTCATATGAGTTTAATACAATTCGTGAATGTTACTATGAATCCTTGAATCTTGAGTTCATTGTTCCATAACTTTGCTATCTAGTGTCAGATAGCAATCTCAGTTTAGTTTGCAAAAGCATGATTACATGTATAACTTCTTGTCACTTACCTTGTATCTTGATCTCCTTGATTATAGACTTGAATCCTACTGAGCTAGTTAGCTCACAGAATTCTATTTTTCAGGTAATCCAGATGGAACGAATGTTTAAGGGGAATAGTGTGCTGAGTGAACTACCAACCTACAAGGAGCTAATTACGATGGTTTTCTATAGTGTTTAGCATAGTAAATGTGATGTAATAAGTTTCTGTTGACTTGTTCCTCATGAGATCTAAATGAGGAAACTTTTGTAATAAGACCTTATGAGGTTATCTTTTATGAATGGATATCGTATCTTTTCCGTGTATGTATGTTATCTTCTGTCACTTCCGATAAAATAGTTTAATTATTAGGACGTGACAGGACAAGAGCAGACAATGACTTCTGCTGCACGGATAGCCTGCAGCGATGATATGGCTGCTGCTGCTGTTGGAAGAACTGTGGCTGTAGGAGTTGGTATTGGTCTGTGGCCGCGGAGCGAGCCATAGCAAAGACGTATGTTGTGGTGTTCATGTACTGGTCGCACGACGTGCGCTAAGCCGAGGCCTCGACTGACCTGAGGTCCCTTTAGGGGTTTCCCGGTGCCCTCGACTCTTGGGCTGCATGTCCCTCAGTCTCTTTGCATTTTATTTGTAGTTTGAGTACTTCAATTTTAGCTCGAGATTGCTGTAGCAGTTCCAGGACGGCTGGATCTAGGGGTGTAGCAAGAGGAATTCACTTGCGCTGTGCCCCCAGCGTCATTTCGGTGGCGGGGGATTTCACTGTTGCCCCCATACCTTGGGTGGTATTACATTGGCGTAAGTGCCATCATGTGGTCACAGAGGCATTGTCACCTCTAGTGAGGTTAGAGCTGCCGCAGCTGCTCTCTTCTTGTAACAGCGCTGGCCTCTCAGCCAATTCCGCTAGCTCTTCATCACAGTGTAGAGCTCCATAATGAAGCGCGCGCATTGTTGACTGTGCAATTTCGTTGTCCAAAGTTCCTCGCACAAGTCAATATGCGCACTTCTTCTAAAGTTTCACAATATAAAATAGCAAAAAGGAACTAGCACAATGGTGAGAACAGGTCATATCCACGGAGAGGCTGAATAGAGCTGAATTAAAGCTACTTCAACTTGAAACTATACCGATCAAATCACTCACAACGGACAAATTTAATGAAGAACTAGTTGAACTGAAATGACAAGAGATGTGATATCAATGTACCCACAACTCGAGGGATCAAACAAATCGAGAGAGATCTAAACTAGGCACAAACAGATACCACCTCTAAATCTGAATTGCTTCGGAAAGATGACGGAACATGAATTCTCAAAAGATCATTCCAAACCACTGTACCCTATAGCCCAGGGGATCAGACAAAAAAAATAAGAACAAAAATTAAGTGTTACAAAATTGAATCCACATGCTATTACTAAGAACAGGAAATGGAACACAATTTTAACTCTGATCAATCTCAACAACCTAACTCAGAAGGAAGGAAGACGAAAAATTTGATCTCCTCACATAGCTTGCAAATACACGGAAAGAAATGTAAAAATAGAGCCAGCAGCCCTAGAATCTTCACAGCAAACGAATGATCTGAACCATCATAGGCACTCCTCACAGCAGCAAAAACCCATCTCAAATGCTTTGGAATTCTGAACTCCGGAAGCCCCCTGGAGTCCCAGACTCCAATCCTCACAGCAGCAGCCCTCAATCTCTCACAGCTCAACCATTAAACCAAGAAGAGAAAAGATGAACAATTGCATTAGATTGAACCAAGTAAACATAGAAGGAATGGACAAATGGTTGCAGGCGAAATGGACAAATCACCCAGGAAAAATGAAAATCCCTCCCCGATGCTTGCAATGCACAGAAGAAATTGCCTCCCCGCTCTGCAACAACAGAAAAGAAGAAGCTAAAAAAAAAACTAAATCATCCAACTACAAATCCTCTCCCTCACTGCTCTGCACAACTTTCTCAATCCAACCATTCACAGAAGAAAAGGAAAAGAAATTGCAATCACCGTACAGATGAATAGAAGAAATTTAACAGAAATTGGAAGAAGCAAAATACTCCAAGTAACAGACTCGATCTCTCAACAAAAAAAGACAACAACAGTAGAAACTAGGAACAAATAACAAAGATGACAACCTCCTACTCTCCAACTCGATTCCTCTGCTACTGCTAAATGCTTTAAAAAAAAAGAATACAGGTAATAGAACTACTGCAGAGCCGAACCAGAGAGCTCTGCACCACTGCTCTACACTAAGAAGAACAGGAAATATAGATAAATGGAAATTAAAATCCTCAGAAATTCCTAATGGCCGAACCAACTTCAAGAACACTCCCTCTCTGCTCTGCTAAAACAAAAAATACAGAAGAGAAAACTAAACAAAATTCCTAAGCATCGAACCAGGGCCAGCCCCCTCCACTTCTCAAACATTAACTAAGCACAAAAGAACTGAACAAGTATATTGGATCAAAGTCTCCCAACGCAAAGAAAATAGAAATTAAATGCAGAAAAAATAGACAAGCAAGCTCCACTGATTCGGATGCTACAGCATACAAGAAATAAAACTAGAACAGCAGAAATGAGAAAGAGCTCCCTAGATCGAACTCTCACAGCCCTCAACTCTGTTTGACAGAAGAATATACAGAAGAAAATGACAGAAGATAAAACCTAAAAATTCCTAAGAAATTCTACAGAGCCGACCCAGGGAACTCTCCTAAGAACAACCGGAAGAACAGAAAAATAAAAACTAAAAAATTCTCCGAACCCCCCTGGCGAAGAGGACATTGGGGTCTTCTTATAGGCGCCCGGGCCTCCTGTTTCCTCTCCCATCTGCACCTCTTCAGCTCCGCACCCGGATCGCCACCTCAGCACACACCCAGATCGCCAGCACCATCGGATGGCCCAGCCGTCCACCTCAGCCAGATCTGGCCCAGCACAACAGCCGCCCAGCCCAGCTTCTGGCGCCGCCACCTCACCTTCTTGCAACGGCCAGCACCAGCAGATCGCAGCAGCTTCACCATCTGAGTTCCATCGAGCCAACCTGCACACCTGGGCGCTGGCCGCCCAGGCCTTAGCTGGCCGCTACTGCCTCACCCGCCCAGCCGCCGCCATCGCCTGCACGAGCCCAGCAGCACACCTCAGCAGGACGCCGCCTTGCCTTGGGTCACCTGCAGAACAAGCCCAACCCCGCCAGCGCACAGATCTGCATCTGCTCCTCAGGCCGCCCGACTGCCTCAGCCAGCACACAGGGGCGCCGCACCGCCATGCCTCCTGCATGTCCACCCCGTGCCCAGCCTGCCTTGCTGGCCTCATCTGCATCAGCCTTGCACACCCTGCCAGCAGCCTGCTTGCATCGCCAGTTCTGGCCGCCTTCAGCCCTGGCGCCCTGGCCCAACAAGCCCAGCCCTGCTTTTCTTGAAGCTTCCAGCAGATTCGTCTGCTTGGCCTGGTGGAAACAAACTAAAAAAAGAGACTATGTTTAAGTAGAATAAGTGGGTGGGGTGGGATATTTGTAAATAAGATTAGATGGGGTATGTGGCATGAGGGTATTGGTGAGGGTGATTTATTTAAAATATTTTTATTTATTTATTGGTATTGGGTGGCATAATGGTGTCATTTAACTAAGATTTATTTAAAACTTGATTTATTTACAAACTAATATTTACAAGAAATGATTAAGAAAATCTTAAGACCAAGGATTTATTTATGTACAATATACCTATAAGAAAAAAGAAATATTTAAAAGATGTCGACTTTATTTAAATGAAGATCTAACTATGTGTTATACCCGAAAAATAACTAATATGTTCAAAATTTTATTCATGGATGAAATGAAAATTAAAATCAATGTGCACATTATTTATAGACAAAAGACTGTCTAAACTTAACTATATGTGCGAAATTTAACTAAAAATTTTGTACTTATCACTCCCCCCTGCTTGAACATTGCTAGTCCCTTAGCAATAAAAATTATTCAAAAAGTAGGACTAGAAAAATGTCTCATGCTAAACAGTCATTATGTAAAAGATTAATGTAAAGATAAGTCTTTCCTAATTGTAAAGGCTTATGGCAAGAAATTAGTGCACAACTGATAGCTCACTTGAGAGTTCACATCAGCCCTCTTGGAGCTCCTCTGCCTTAGCTAATAATTGAGATTAGATTAGTTCGAGAGAGAAGAAAAGAATTGTGGAATAAGATCCTTGCTCAGTCAGATCGGGTTGTTTCTCGCAGTTCCATTCTGCTCAACTTCCTTGAGGATTATTTCTCTAAGCTGAGGACTTTGCCTCTTTATTTGCACTTTGTGCACTCAGAATTTCTTTATTTCTTTTTCATCCACAATGCTGCACAACCCATCACTTTTCAAGAGTAGCGAGTCCAACTTTACTCAGATCCGGGGCATTTTTCATGGATATATTTTTCTTTTGCTTTTGCTTTTTCTTTTTACTTTTCTTTTCTTTTCCTCTTAAAGGAATGATGAACAGTCAGGTTCCTTGATCACATGCCTTCACTTCCTTCGCAATTCACTTAAGGGGAGGGGAGAAAACCAATCACCTCTCTCCTACTAGCCTTGACAAATTTGCTACATTCGGGTTCAGCTAGTCTCAATGGCTGTGTAGTGTGTGTATGAAACTTCTTGCCATAAATCCTTACATAAGGTAGACAAGAAGTACATGTAATCATTTACTAGATGCTATCTAACATGGATGTTTGCAAAGGAGTGTGACAACCACAAAATTTTAATGGTTAAAGATCAGACACATAGTCTGTGAAATGACAAGCATTTTTATTCAAAGATTTATTTAAAGATGAAACATTGTGAAATTTTCTATGTACAAGCTAAGAAATGAAATGAAGCAATGGTTGGGGTGGGGACTATGAATGCATGTTTTATTCTACCTCTCCCCCTACTTATTCACAGAAAAAGAAAGTAAGATAGAGAATTACCTGATAAAAGAAATCTGTACACTTGGGTTGCCTCCCAAGAAGCGCTAAGTTTATTTCGTCTTCAGCCGGACGCAATTAGGCTTCGTTTGGATCAGCTAGCTTGGTAGAATCTGTTTTTAAGAAAAGTGGGCTTTCATAGGAATGCTTTAATCTTTGCCCATTAGCAATGAATGATTGTCTAGTTTTTGGGTCAAGAATGATAGCACCATTGTCACAAACTTCGACAACACTATAAGGACCATCCTGTCGGGACTTCAATTTCCCGAAAACAGACTAAGCCGAGAATTAAATAACCAGACCTTATCTAGCATTTGAAAAAATTTTCCATGAATTTTCAAGACTTCAATTAGTTTCTTCTCCTGCCCTTCATCAAGATCGTTAGCAATTATGATGGGCCAAGTCTCGTCCTTCCTAGAAAGATGTATTTTAAATTAGCAGGGAGTGGTTTTAGCTCAACCTTAGGAGGACATTCTAATGGAAATGATGGATCATTATTCTGAAACTTGGGACTAAATTGTCCTTCCTCTCCCTCAAACCCTAGAGCACAGGGTTGGTCTACTGCTTTTTCCTCACAAGATTCTTCCAAGAGTTTTCATTACCAGTTGATTTGTTTTCAGATTTTGGCTTTAAAACTTCAGAGAAATGGACTCTTGGAATGTAATGACTTGGGTCTTCATTTATTTTGATTATGTCTAGAGGCTCTTCAAATATTTTCTCTTTTTCCTTGAATTTTTCAACATTCTCTTCAACCTCTTCTTCAATTTCAAGTTCATTTTCATTTTCTTTATCCTCATTCAATATTGACATGTGTGGGTGAGGATTTGTTATGATGTTTTCACTTCTTAAATTAGACACTGTTTCCATATTTTCCATTTGGGGGCCCCTAGCTTGGGCAGAATGATCATGTTGTATAAATTGATTTTGAAATTGTGGTGCAGGAATATTCTGAACAAATGTTTGTTGTGTGTTTTGTGGTGGGGTATATTTGGTTGAACAAGTGGTCTGTACCCCTGACCTTGATAGTATTGCTGGTCCTGATAAAATCCAGAAGAGTTGTTCCTTGGGTTTGTTATAGTTTGACTTGGTAACTGACCCAATTCCTCCCTACACACATCAGCAATCTGAGACTCTATCCTATCCAAATTTTGTTGAATAGTTTGATTCTGATTTTGATATTGATTTTGTTGTTCTTGCATAGTTTGGCAAAGAGTCATCATCATATCTTGAAGTTGATTCATTTTATCTTCCCAATTGGGCTGAGAAGATAGTGGTTGATTGTATGAATGTTGCTGAAAATTGGTATGAGCAAATTGATCGAAGTTTTGATTTCCATTGAATTGTGGAGGTCTGAAATAAAAGATTGGTCAAATCCTGAATTCTGATTGGGATAGGATTGACCATACATGGATTGCTTGAAAGAAGTTTGAGACACTTCTTCATATTGATTTCTCCAAGAAAAGTTTGAGTGGTTTCTCCAACCAGGATTGTATGTGTTAGAATATGGATCATGAGGGGGTTGGTAGAAACCTTGGAAAGTTTGGACTTGTTCTTGATAGGCCATGGGTTGAAAGAATCTCTCAATCGATAGGTTGAGCCAAATCTAAGTCCAGAGAATGTCTACCAAACATGCACAGATTGAAAAGCCTCTATTTATGATTTTAAAATTTTTTAAAATTTTTATTGATTTTTGATGAATTTTTAAACAAACACAAACAAACAAACACTTTCAAATCAAATTAACCTACCACTAAGTGTTCCTTGGACTTATGTTATTTTCTCAAAATCAGATTTATGCTTGCTTAAGTCCAATCCTACTCTTCTTGTACTGGCCAGGTAAGAGGTGGAGTAGAGGGAGGCCCCCCTTGCTTTCGCAAGGACCCAATTAAATAACCTCTAACTCGCTTAAGCGTAAGCTTTTTAACCTCTAATCCTAGACACCAGACTTAAAGAGAAGTTTTAGAATTAAGAAAGAACAAATCTAATTATGAACCCTAAGGCCAAGTCTACTGATTTTTATTGAAAGTTTAGGCAAATGCAAAAATGTGGAAAAAAAAAAATTTGTGATTTTTGGGCAAAGGAAAGGGTGATGAAATCCCTCACCTTATCTTTTTATTCTAATGGGTAAAGCCCTTAAGCAGTCCCATTTTCAATATGAAATGCACAGATCAATTTTAAACAAGGATTTTCTAATGCTAAGACTAATGCATGAAATGAGCGATAGAAGTCTTACCTTTCCCCCACACTCTTCAATGCAAGAAAAAGATGAAATGACAATTAAAATGATGAATGTCCTAAAACATGTGTTTCTAATCTTGAGAGGATGGAAATTTTATTTACAAACAAACGGCTAACATGAAAGAACGATTTGGAAATTTTTTTTAGATTTTAATTTTTTTTTAATTTTTATTTGGTTTTTGAACTAAATGAAATGAAGGTAAGAAAATATAAAGTGGTACTATAAGCTAATTCCAAACCAATCAAACCACAAAGAGGCCAATTATTACATGCCAACGAGAAGAAAGTCTCTGTACATGCACAGAGAGTACATGAAAGCCTCACTACAAAGTTCACTCACACTCTTTCTATCTAAAATTTGGAATTAAAAGCAATTAAAAAAAATTTCAGCAAGCTTCTCCTCCAATGGGCTTCAAATCTCCAAGTCCAAATCTCCAAGTCCCACTCCAAGTGTGCAAATCTGAAATGAAAGCCCACAAACAAGTCAATGTAAAACCAATAGAAATGAAATCAAATCAAAATAGATCTAAATCAAACTCTAATGCCTCCCCGGCAACGGCGCCAAGATGAAGCGCGCGCATTGTTGACTGTGCAATTTCGTTGTCCAAAGTTCCTCGCATAAGTCAATATGCGCACTTCTTCTAAACTGTTTCACAAATATAAAATAGCAAAAAGGAACTAGCACAATGGTGAGAACAGGTCATATCCACGGAGAGGCTGAATAGAGCTTGAATTAAAGCTACTTCAACTTGAAACCTATACCGATCAAATCACTCACAACGGACCAAATTTAATGAAAGAACTAGTTGAACTGAAATGACAAGAGATGTGATATCAATGTACCCTCACAACTCGAGGGATCAAACAAATCGAGAGAGATCTAAACTAGGCACAAACAGATACACCTCTAAATCTGAATTGCTTCGGAAAGATGACGGAACATGAATTCTCAAAAGATCATTCCAAACCACTGTACCCTATAGCCCAGGGGATCAGACAAAAAAAATAAGAACAAAAATTAAGTGTTACTAAAATTGAATCCACATGCTATTACTAAGAACAGGAAATGGAACACAATTTTAACTCTGGATCAATCTCTCAACAACCTAACTCAGAAGGAAGGAAGACGAAATTTGATCTCCTCACAATAGCTTGCAATACACGGAAGAAATGTAAAAATAGAGCCAGCAGCCCCTAGAATCCTTCACAGCAACCGAATGATCTGAACCATCATAGGCACTCCTCACAGCAGCAAAAACCCATCTCAAATGCTTTGGAATTCTGAACTCCGGAAGCCCCCTAGAGTCCCAGACTCCAATCCTCACAGCAGCAGCCCTCAATCTCTCACAGCTCAACCATTAAACCAAGAAGAGAAAAGATGAACAATTGCATTAGATTGAACCAAGTAAACATAGAAGGAATGGACAAATGGTTGCAGGCGAAATGGACAAATCACCCAGGAAAAATGAAAATCCCTCCCCGATGCTTGCAATGCACAGAAGAAATTGCCTCCCCGCTCTGCAACAACAGAAAAGAAGAAGCTAAAAAAAAAACTAAATCATCCAACTACAAATCCTCTCCCTCACTGCTCTGCACAACTTTCTCAATCCAACCATTCACAGAAGAAAAGGAAAAGAAATTGCAATCACCGTACAGATGAATAGAAGAAATTTTAACAGAAATTGGAAGAAGCAAATACTCCAAGTAACAGACTCGATCTCTCAACAAAAAAAGACAACAACAGTAGAAACTAGGAACAAATAACA
Source organism: Colocasia esculenta (assembly GCA_014218235.1). Taxonomy (NCBI): domain Eukaryota; kingdom Viridiplantae; phylum Streptophyta; class Magnoliopsida; order Alismatales; family Araceae; genus Colocasia; species Colocasia esculenta. The sequence goes on along the minus strand of CM024759.1, from coordinate 68,480,506 downwards.
AAGATGACAACCTCCTACTCTCCAACTCGATTCCTCTGCTACTGCTAAATGCTTTAAAAAAAAAAGAATACAGGTAAATAGAACTACTGCAGAGCCGAACCAGAGAGCTCTGCACCACTGCTCTACACTAAGAAGAACAGGAAATATAGATAAATGGAAATTAAAATCCTCAGAAATTCCTAATGGCCGAACCAACTTCAAGAACACTCCCTCTCTGCTCTGCTAAAACAAGAAAATACAGAAGAGAAAACTAAAACAAAATTCCTAAGCATCGAACCAGGGCCAGCCCCCTCCACTTCTCAAACATTAACTAAGCACAAAAGAACTGAACAAGTATATTGGATCAAAGTCTCCCAACGCAAAGAAAATAGAAATTAAATGCAGAAAAAATAGACAAGTAAGCTCCACTGATTCGGATGCTACAGCATACAAGAAATAAAACTAGAACAGCAGAAATGAGAAAGAGCTCCCTAGATCGAACTCTCACAGCCCTCAACTCTGTTTGACAGAAGAATATACAGAAGAAAATGACAGAAGATAAAACCTAAAAATTCCTAAGAAATTCTACAGAGCCGACCCAGGGAACTCTCCTAAGAACAAACGGAAGAACAGAAAAATAAAAACTAAAAAATTCTCCGAACCCCCCTGGCGAAGAGGACATTGGGGTCTTCTTATAGGCGCCCGAGCCTCCTGTTTCCTCTCCCATCTGCACCTCTTCAGCTCCGCACCCGGATCGCCACCTCAGCACACACCCGGATCGCCAGCACCATCGGATGGCCCAGCCGTCCACCTCAGCCAGATCTGGCCCAGCACAACAGCCGCCCAGCCAGCTTCTGGCGCCGCCACCTCACCTTCTTGCAACGGCCAGCACCAGCAGATCGCAGCAGCTTCACCATCTGAGTTCCATCGAGCCAACCTGCACACCTGGGCGCTGGCCGCCCAGGCCTTAGCTGGCCGCTACTGCCTCACCCGCCCAGCCGCCGCCATCGCCCTGCACGAGCCCAGCAGCACACCTCAGCAGGACGCCGCCTTGCCTTGGGTCACCTGCAGAACAAGCCCAACCCCGCCAGCGCACAGATCTGCATCTGCTCCTCAGGCCGCCCGACTGCCTCAGCCAGCACACAGGGGCGCCGCACCGCCATGCCTCCTGCATGTCCACCCCGTGCCCAGCCTGCCTTGCTGGCCTCATCTGCATCAGCCTTGCACACCCCTGCCAGCAGCCTGCTTGCATCGCCAGTTCTGGCCGCCTTCAGCCCTGGCCGCCCTGGCCCAACAAGCCCAGCCCTGCTTTTCTTGAAGCTTCCAGCAGATTCGTCTGCTTGGCTGGTGGAAACAAACTAAAAAAAGAGACTATGTTTAAGTAGAATAAGTGGGTGGGGTGGGATATTTGTAAATAAGATTAGATGGGGTATGTGGCATGAGGGTATTGGTGAGGGTGATTTATTTAAAATATTTTTATTTATTTATTGGTATTGGGTGGCATAATGGTGTCATTTAACTAAGATTTATTTAAAACTTGATTTATTTACAAACTAATATTTACAAGAAATGATTAAGAAAATCTTAAGACCAAGGATTTATTTATGTACAATATACCTATAAGAAAAAAGAAATATTTAAAAGATGTCGACTTTATTTAAATGAAGATCTAACTATGTGTTATACCCGAAAAATTAACTAATATGTTCAAAATTTATTCATGGATGAAATGAAAATTAAAATCAATGTGCACATTATTTATAGACAAAAGACTGTCTAAACTTAACTATATGTGTGAAATTTAACTAAAAATTTTGTACTTATCACATAATGACTTCCTCTGCCAGCCATGTGGCATGCAAATATTTGCCATGAGCCATTACGGCCCCTTTCGACCCTCTGCGATGCTTCATGCGGGAAGGTCAATCTTTTGAAAATAGATACTCTTGACTTAATCTTTTCAGGCCGAGTGTGAACATGCTCACAAGGCACATCATTTTCTCCTGAGTTGCTCTCAGCTTCAGCTTGGGAGGTCTTCATGACACTCAGTGATCTAGTCCACTGCAAAGGGGAGGTTGCGAGGCCAAGAATGTGGTCATGTGGCCTTCGCGTCTTTTCTTGTTGGTGGCACGTGGCCAAGACAACAGGTGTCGAGAGGTTTCCCCTGATGATCGGCACACGAGCAGATCGCCGTAACTCTGCTCTTTTGTCATGGAAGCGGACATAAGCACATGCCCCCCCTTGTTGCATTTTGGCTTTAAAGCCATGAGGCAGCCTCTGATAGCCCGAGACCTCCACATCGGTCACTTCTCTTGATTTTATCTCTTGCGGTGCAGGTTCCTCTTGTACATGCACTTGCACTTTTCTAGGCCTCCACACTTGCTTGAATTTAATCGGCTTTGGGGGCAGCTTGCCCTCGAAAGTGTTATACATTTCTCTTCTCTCAGCCAAGGCTTGGAACGAGTTCCTCACCGGTACGGTGGGTGTCACTTGTTCTAGTATTGCCTCAGCTCTTTTGGCCTGTAGGTAAATCCTCATGTCACCGATCCGCACGCTTTTCTCTGAATTGGAGACTCACGCGCGACAAGTGACAATGTTTTCAGCCTCTGTTGTTTGTTGAAGACATCCATAGGTTCTTTTCTCTTTGTTCTTGCTGCGGTTGCCATGCTCCACGTGATGAACATGGTAGCTCAACTTCTTAGTGATCTTTTTGGCTCCAGCTTCATGTTCAGCTTCAGCTTCAGCTTCTATTTTAGTCTTTAGGTGTAGGATGTCGATGAATGCGCCCCCTAAGAAGTAGGGGAACTCCACCACCGGAGGAAAGCTCCCGAAACGGGTCGGCACGGCGAGGTAGTCGTACCTGGCATGATCTTGGACAACCAGGGGCCCAAATCGTACTCTAGCCATCGCTCTGTTAGTACCTGTTAGTCAATTCAAAATGATGGTCAGTATTGATCATGTAAGGCCACACGGCTTTCTATTCTGGCGAAGAGATGAAGGGAAGCTTGGTCCCACCGGGCGTGCCACGCTGTGGAAATGGAATTATTTAAATATCCAACAAATTTAATTTAAAATTTAATGGTCTCATTGATCATGTTTCTCATGGATGCGTATTGCTGACCCAAATTCCATCGAGTGCTGCTCGAGCAATGGCGACGTGAGATGAATCGGCAATCCGCATAGCGCAGGCGTGCCAGTCACCGGAGTGACAACCAAATGTTCTGTCTCCGAAGGTCGAAGGACTTTAGGTCTATTATGCACACCATTTGACTTCGTCAAACGATTGTGACGATCAGGTCGGGACCAAAATCCCGTTGTCGCCTAAGTGCAACGACGTTAATTACATCTCTTTAGAAAGAGAAAACCCTTGATTAATCGCCAGATTAAAAAGCCTTGTGACCTTGAAACGGAAACATCCGATAAAGATGTGCAGTGAAACTACAAAATTACAGTTGGGGTTACGAGAGAGTTGAATGTGTGTGCTTTTCATCTTTTAAAGGTCAATTTGCATGCTTGTTTGTTTGTTCTTTTATTTATTACACAATCTTTCTATTTAGCAATGCAATGACTTTGACATATGCTTTGATTATCATGATTCTTTTCATGATTCGATCTCATTTGACTCTTATATGCCCAAACATCATCATGCACAATCCATTTGATTCGGCAAGCAAAACGATTTGGCGGCTAAAACCATTCCGCGGGAGTGATTCGGCAAGGGCGAATCGGTAGCCAAACCCCTTCTGCAGGGGGCGAATCGGCAGGGATGAATCGGCAGCCAGACCTATTCTGCAGGGGCGAATCGGCAGGGATGAATCGGCAGCCAGACCCATTCTATAGGGGGCGAATCGGCAGGGGCGAATCGGTAGAGGTGAATCGACAGCACGGTTCACAAGCCAAAGTGATTCGGCAGCCCTTGCCATGCATAAAACACGGGGAAAACGGAGGACTCAAAGGCCGGGTTGGAAAGAAATGGCATCCAGACATGAAAGGGTTCTGTTCAATTCTAGACAGGGCGTGGGAATTAAGTTATCCGGCCCTTTTGTCCAAAATGTCAAATCATGGTGATTCTGCGGCCCTATTTATGCACAGTTCTCAAAATCCAGGAATAATCTGAGCATCCAGTTGGGTTGACAGACCATTTACCCAGCAAGGAATCCATCTATGGGCTTGAACTGGGCGTGGGTATTGTTTATCCAACCCTTCATGTTCAAAACTGCAAATAACAGCGAATCGGCAGCATTTTGGGGACACGGTTCTCGAAATCCAGAAATGATCTGAGCGTCCGGTCAGGCTGACGGGCTATTTAACATATGAAGAATCTGTCTATAGGCTTGAACTGGGCATGGGTATTGTTTACCCGACCCTTCATGTTCAAAACTGCAAGAAATAACGAATCGGCAGCACTTTGGGGGCACGGTTCTCAAAATCTAGAAATGATCTGTCCGGTCGGGCTGACGGACTATTTAACATATGAAGAATCCATCTATAGGCTTGAACATGGCGTGAGTATTGTATACCAAACCCTTCATGTTCAAAACCGCAAGAGACAACGAATCGGCAGCACTTTGGGGGCCTGGTTCTCAAAATCCAGAGATGATCTGAGTGTCCGGTCAGGCTGACGCGCTATTCAACATACAAGGAATCCATCCATAGGCCTGAACCGGGCATGGGTATTGTATACCGAACCCTTCATGTTCAAAACTGCAAGAGACAGCGAATCGACAGCGCTTTGGGGGCCCGATTCTCAAAATCCAGAGATGATCTGAGTGTTCGGTCAGGCTGACGGGCTATTCAACATACAAGGAATCCATCCACGGGCCTGAACCGGGCATGGGTATTGTATACCGAACCCTTCATGTTCAAAACCGCAAGAGACAGCGAATCGGCAGTACTTTGGGGGCCCGGTTCTCAAAATCCAGAGATGATCTGAGTTTCCAGTCGGGATGACGGGCTATTCAACATATGAAGAATCCATCTATGGGTCTGAACCAGGCATGGGTATTGCATATCGAACCCTTCATGTTCAAAACCGCAAGAGACAGCGAATCGGCAGCACTTTGGGGGTCCGGTTCTCAAAATCCAGAAATGATCTGATTGTCTGGTCAGGCTGACGGGCTATTCAACATATGAAGAATCCATCTGTGGGTCTGAACCGAGCATGGGTATTGTATACCGAACCCTTCATGTTCAAAACCGCAAGAGACAGCGAATCGGCAGCACTTCGGGGACATGGTTCTCAAAATCCCGAGATGGTCTGAGTGTCCGGTCGGGCTGACGGGCTATTCAACATATGGAGAATCCATCCATGGGCCTGAACCGGGCATGGGTATTGTCTACCGAACCCTTCATGTTCAAAGCCACCCGGAAAAGCGAATCGGCAGCACTTCGGGGACACGGTTCTCAAAATCCAGAAATGGTCTGAGTGTTCGGTCGGGCTGACAGGCTATTCAACATTTGGAGAATCCATCCATGGGCCTGAACCGGGCATGGGTATTATATACCGAACCCTTCATGTTCAAAGCTACCCGGAGAAGCGATTCAGCAAGATTTGAGACAGTAAAACAGAGGCAGTGATAAGGGGATTTTGAGTAGAGGTCTGACTGCTCTCTAAACCCATGGTGCAAATATCAATCCTATTTGACCTCCCACGGTTTAGTCCTCGAACATCACAATGGATGCCTAAAGAAAACAAAAAAAAGGGGAAAATGCATAAAGCATCAAGTCTCAACCCTCCCAACCGAGCAACAATGCCCAGGAAGGGGGAAACCAGCGGTGTTGCATATTTGTTCCTTTTGGGAGCAAGGTGGGATATTAGATTATCCTCATTGTCACCCAGTAGAACCAAGGCATTGAAAACTTACAAGAGGGGTGAGAGAGAGAGCACATGAGTGGGCATGCCATACATCATGTAAAAATAAAAAAAAGAACTAAAAAAAGGGACAAGGCTACTTCGGTTGTGCATAGAGCCCCATTAAACAGAAGCAAAAAGAAACATGTAAATACACCTTTCTATCCACTCACAATCACCACAACCGATGCAATACCAAAGAGGAATAGAAGTAATGGGTCTATTGCCATTAGAATGGGGAATTACATGAGAGGGGGTAAGATAAAAAAAAAAAAAAATGATGGGGCTGCCGTGGCAGTCCTCCCTCCCTTGCCTCTTTCTTCTGCTCACCCGAGCTTCTTCTTCCCCTCTATTGCTTCTCTTAACCAGCCAGGAGGTAGCTTCCCAGCCGCCTCCCCTTCCTTTCTTCCTTTGCCCTTCTGCACCTCTTTTCCAAAGCCTTCTCACACAACCCCCGGGATGGAAGCTCTCTGCTCTCTCTAGAAGATCCCCAGCCCTCTCCTCTGCATGGACAGCAAAAAAAAAAAAAAAAAAAACTGGTGGAAGAGGAGAGCCCCAGCCAGCCTTGGAAGAGAAGCTTCCAACACCTTTTCTTCCTTCTTCCCGTAACCAGCCAAAAGGGGTGGGTGAAGGGTGAGAGAGACCAGCCGCCCTCCCCTGCTGCTGCTACAGCAGGTTTTGTCTGGGTAGTGGGGGGTGAAGGGTAGCTTAAGTTCACCTCTTTACCTAGGGTATATGGGCCACTAGGTAATAGGTTTAGATGGGCCATTTAAAGGGATTTCTTAGTGGTCTTTTAGGGGCTGTTGGATGGACTGGGCTACTGCATGCGGGCCCTTTGCATCCCTTCTCTCTTTTTTTAGGTGCCCACAATGTATTACGATTATAATATCTCATATGCAAATTTTATTGAGATAAAGAAATATTTCTCTAAAAAATTTAAAATATTGGGAGGGGGGACTGTGGGGGACGGGGGACGGTGGGGGAGGGGACTGGGGGAGGAGGGGACGGTGAGGGACTGTGGGGGAGGGGGGATGGTGGGGGAGGGGACTGTGGGGGAGGGTGGTACGGTGGGGGACTGTGGGGTAGGAGGGGACTGTGGGGGAGGGGGGGACTGTGGGGTAGGGGGGGACGGAGGGGGGGACTATGGGGGAGGGGAGAAGGTGGGGGGAGGAGGGACTGTGGGGGAGGGGGGGACGGTGGGGGAGGGGACTGTGGGTGAGGGGGGGGACGGGGGGGGGAGGGGGGACGGTGGGGGAGGGGACTGTGGGGGAGGGGGGGGACGGAGGGGGGGAGGGGGAGGAGACATACTGGCGGCGGCGAGTTGGAGGCGACAGAGGCAACGTAGTTAGGCGGCGAGCCGGGGCCGGCGGCAGGGCGCGCGAGTAGCGACGGCTGCGCGGGGGGACGCGACGGCGGTCGGGGCGACGGCGGCTCGGAGAGACGTCGAGAGATGAGAGATGAGAGAGAGAGAGAGAGAGAGAGAGGGGGAAATTGCGGGTCCGACAGAACATAGTTTGTCGAAAAATCTGTCGGTATGTCAGATGGAATATGTTTCGTCGGAAAGACCGATGGATTTTCCGACAGGCTATGTTTCCGTCGAAAAACCCGACAAATATTTTCGACGAAAATATAATTGTCAGAAATGACGACGGATTTTCCGACGGCACATGTTCTGTCGGAAAATTCGTCGGTAAACCCGCTTTTCCTTGTAGTGAGTCTTCTTTTGAAGTTTGCCTATTTTAAATATTCATCAAGTCACAAAACTTAAAAAATAAATCAAACAAATTATTTTTCCACCGTATCTAAACAGTACGGTACCGTACCGTATCTTCCTACGAAGAATACGGCACGGCTGATCTAGACGGTACGGCGAACCTTGATATACAAGCGAAACATTTAAGACTTTTCAAAATTTTATTAACTATGTGTTTTGTCTCTCCTGGCTCTTAAAGGTCAACCCCCACGGTGCACATCCATTCAATATGTCCCTAGATTTTGATGCACAATATTGATATGTACTAAACATTTCTCTATTTAAAAATAAAATATCTTCATCCTAAAAAATTAAGTTATTAATTTGACCAGAATATTCCACAGAATGGCATTTTTTTGAATGACCAACTTAATAAAATTTGGAGGAGGAGTTAATAAGAATTATGGAGATATAAGAAACTATTTTAAATTAACCAAGATTTTGAAGACCCATGTAAAAAAATCTTCCGTTTTTTTGGCCGGGCGAGTCCTGGCGCTGCAGGAAATTACCCCGCCGATGAGCCGCCGTGCTGGTGGGGGACCGCACGGACGGTGCCCGCAGCTCCCACCATCAAATCAGCACTTGAAAGAAAAGCGGGACGGGACAACCTAAGCTAGAATCATGCCCGGCATGCTAATTAGGTGGAAGTTTATTACTAATTTATAAAGATAAATTAATTAGAAATTTTTATTAAATATTTAACTTATTTTTAATCTCTAACAGAATTATAACTTATTATAATAAATATTATCATTTATTACAATATAAGTTAAATTTTATTTCCAGAATTGTTAATCAATTTATCTTAAGCATCGTTTGCATACAATTTTTTAAAACTAAAAATCACAAAAATTGGCTTCCACTGCACCTCAGTATGGTGAAGTGATTGTTGCCTCGTTGCCCACGTCTTTTGCGGCATGGGCGATGAGGCTTTTGAAATTCTAAATAAAAAATAAAAAATTCCACACCGCCTACGCACTGTCCATCTCTCTCTTTCTTTTTCAAAAATTTTCAAAAATTAATGTAACACTGCTTTTTCATGTTACAATTTTTCTCTCTATCTCTCTCTTCCAACCAATTTTAGAGAGCTCAAAAGTCAAGAGAAGAGATGCTACATTTGAAAAAAAAGGTGGTCTTTTCAAAAAAAATTTAATTTTAAAATTTTTTCAACTTTGTTCCCAAACGCCACCTAACTGTGTTAAAACTAGCTGGATCCGTACCACTTCCACGCGAAACTTGTAAAGCCGCAATTATCTGCATTCACCTCGGAGAAACGTAGAGGGGCTGATGGGGGTCCCGGAAAGATACTCTGCTTGTCCAGGTACTCTGTTTGGAGTGACATAGATACATCTAGGAGAAAATTAATAGGCTTGTACAATCTCCCCAGATGAGGTTAAAAAGACTGTCAAAGGCTCAAAGTATGCACTAATTAAACGACGACGATGTATCAGTTTGGAGTTTTAAAGTGTCAAGAGCAGTTGCCTTTAGACGAAGGAAAACCAAGTAGAAGAGCGTGATTCTAGCTGATCTGCAAGACGACAGATGGACCAGGCTGGAGGGCCTTGGAGGTACGAAGGGCTCACTGCTGGGGGTGCAGAGATGATCCCCGAGATTCGATAGGGACCAAGCTTTCAAGGCGGCAGCTCAGTAGTTATTTGGATCCGACTCCACAACCTCCCATCGGAAAGTATTGCTCCTTCCTGTCCGTAGACGTAGGAGTACTGTGGGGGTGCGAGGCCCATATTCTTGTGTCTACACAAATATAGGAAGAGAACCTGCAACTCCCATGGGTCCAAAGTTGTTCTCTTTAAATATATTGAGGGGGCGTCCTGCTTTATTACTCTCCAATCCATAGCTGCGGTAGTTGGGAACCCCATTAAAGTGGACAGTGTTACTTATGAATGGAGCACGTGTTGAAGTGTGAATAGACAAGCAGATGCGAGATGGAGTCTGGATTGAGGACGTGATGGGCAGATCTTGGCAATCTGTGGTCTTTGAGCACCTCCAGGGGTGACCAGGTGAAGGTCATCGGAGTGAGAAAGATTTTTTACACTTTCTGCAAATGTAGAAAGTACAGTTTCATCTCATGTGACACCTGTCACATGGGATGTCACATGGATTTCATCTCATGTGGCACCAAAAAAATAAGTGCCACATGGGATGGAGCTCATGTGTCTTGCACGTTCTGTACTTGCAGAAAGTCTTTCTCCACCGGATTGCTAACTGCATGCAGATCAGGAAGGGATCGCCAACCGACCTTTTCCCTGACGATGGTGCGCCTGCAAACTTGTTCAGCCAGCCCTGCATGCTTGATGCGGTTGGGACTAGTCAATGGTGTTGAATATTAGGTGATTGGGAGGCAATCTATAATAGAAAGGAAAAACTCAAGGTTGATGAAGTAAAGTGTGTGCTAGCTTGGTCTCCTTATGTGTGGGGTCTTTAGTGCCATATTGGAAACTCTAAAGAGTATGAGAACTTTATAACCCCAAAGGTCTAGGAGACTATGTTCTATAGACAAAGATGGGGTTATGCTAGACCATATCACACATGCACACCGCTGGGCCGGGCAGGGCTGGGTGGGCGCGCGCGTGTGGTGGCGCGGGATCCAGCCGGCTTGCCTTAGCACATTTTTACTTTTCTATTTGTGTTTTTGCCCTTTCTTGGAGAGTTTGGAGCTGTTTGGGCCGGTTCTCCAACCGGGCCCATTGTTTTTGCCTTGCGCGTGCGTGTGGTATTTAAGGGTCACGATTAGGGATTCCTAATCACGGTTACGCTCTTTCTTCTCGGAGAACACACATGTTTGACTCTCTGAGGAACCGCTCGATGCTTGCTCGCTCCCTCTCTCGGTCTTCCGTCTACGTCGCTCTCACCGGCCGGTCGCCCACCTTCCGACGCCTTCGTTGTGCCTGTCCAACGGCCAGACGTCTCTCTCCGATGTTCGGTGCACGCTCCCTTTCCCTTTTGTTTTGTTCAAAGAGGATTAGGTTTACAAATTGCATAGTTTTACGAGATAGCATACGTGCGAATGTTAATCTCGTGGTAATAGTCGTATCCTGGAAGAAGACCGTCATACCCGACGCACTATTCCTGTGGGGGCGATATCTTTTTTAAGGGGAGTCTCTTTGAGGCACTTCTACTGCGTTCATTTCCTTTATTACTGTATCTATCGATGCACTTCGTCCATCTCATGTTTAATGTATTTTGGTTGTTGTTATCTGGACTGTTCCCATATGCTTGCTTTCTCTGGTATTGCGTTTACATGTTTAAATTCGATTGTTGCCATATGTCGACCCTGTTACACACTGTAGTTTCATCAAGTGGACTGAGATTACTAGGAAGAGGAGGGCCAGTTTGATAAGTCTGAGATGCATGGTTAGTGTTTACCTAACTTTGTCATAGTTGTATAGACTAGCCAGGGGATATTTTGTTAAAGAAGTGTATGTTGGTTAGGCATGGCTGAGAGAGAGAAAAGAGGGAGGGAAGAGAGAAGAGGAAAAGAAAGAAAAGAGGAGGGGGGGGGGAAAGAGAGAGCTAGTAGAGAGAAGAGAGAGGGCCCACAAGAGAGGAGGGTTCATTTTAAATAGGAGTGAGAGAAGAGAGCAAAGAGGAGAGAGAGGGAAGGGAAGAGGTGGCGACTACGGTCTCTTGGGTCTTTTAAGCTTGCTAAATTTGCCCCAATTCTTCCACTTGATGTTTGGCCCATTAACTTATTAAACACGTGGAAATAAACCATTAACCTGTAAATAAATCACATAAAAGAGTTTGATCAATTATCATTTTTATAATAAAATGGTAATGAATTTACATGAAGCTAATGGTCATTTGATAATAAAGTAACATAGTTAAGATCAACAATTGTACAATTATCACCCCCCAACTTACTTATTTCTAGTCCCTTTAGCAATGCACACATGCAAACAATTAGAGCAAATAATAGTTTAGAACATCATATTTCATGATAAGAAAGTAAAGATGAGAATAATAAACTATAAGTATTTCAAGTTCCAATAGCGAGTGTTAGGGAAAATATGTTAATTCATGCTATTAGATAGTTCCTCAAGATCCATTTAAAATTTCATATCTCTTTGTGAGAATTTGTGCTTGTGATCAATAAACATCAATGTATGGACTTTTTACCCATCACTCAGGGATGATATCAACTCTACACTCTTTAAATGTGATCCTCAAATTACATGTAGCATTCACTCTATCTTGTTTTTGTTTAGTTTTTTTCTTTTCTTCTTTTTTTTTCTAGGATGCAAATTGGGTTATCCTTTTATCATTTGATGTAAAGTTTCATACTTTCACACTTATGTGTAGGCATGTAACTTCCCACTCCCCCCCCCCCACCGATTGATCTTCAATAGGAGTGTAGGAATATTAATCACCTAAGTGTTAGGTAAAACTCTTATCACCCATATGGATGACATCTATTAATCTTTTAATGTGTTAATGTGTGTGAGTTCAATGAAATTTCAAATATATTTTAAGGAAAATACAAAGAACATAACCAAACTAACTCACATATTTAACTTACAACTATCATAGGCATATATTTTGAGTAAAGTCATTCTAAAAAGATAAAATTCTTTTGTTGCACGAAATATGAGACATGAAGCATATTGTTAGGGTGTTTAAAAGAATTTTTGAATTGTTTTGAAAAAAATTGTAATTTTTACCGTCCCCCAAACTTAAATGTTAATGTTCTCAATGACATCAAAGTTATTAAATAAAATACTGCCAACAGAAGTTAAAGAAGAAGAGATATAACTTAGCATTCATAATAGGATGAGCTACTTTGGGGACATATCCAAGCGTAGTGAAACTCCAAACACCTAAGACACATAAAAGAAAAATAAAATCAATAGAAATGACACTTCCTAAAAATACCATGTTGCCTCCCAATAAAAGCTAAATTTAACATCTTTAGTTAGACACATGAAGGTAACAAGCTCACGTAACACCACCAATCAGTTGATGCTAACTTTTTTCTTTGTGGGATATTATCAAGGCAAGTGATATCCACAACCCTCTTGGTTTCATCTCCATTTACTGTTCCATTCTCCTTATCTGGGAGGTTTGGAAGATTAGATGTAAAATGAAGTTTGAGCAGGCTGTGTATTCTCCTAACCTCCTGAAACAAAATATCCATGCGATGGTCACTATTGCTATTGACAAAATGGTTTTCAAAGAAGCCGCTACTCCAGAGCAAATGGCAGTAATTAGTGAGTTGGGTTTTGTGGTTCAATCTTTTGTTAAGCTGTGCAAGATGGTCTCATGGATCCCACCTTTACATGGTTTTCTTCTAAATGTTGATGGTGCCTCTAAAGGAAACCGTGTCCTTGTGGGGGTGGGGGCGTTGTTAGAAATTCTGCTGGCACTGTCGTCCTTGGTTTCTCACATTTTGATGGTGATGGAAATAGTCTTCTTCCTGAAGCCTGTGCGATGTCTGATGGTGTGCGTCTGGCAGAGGAAAATGGCATAGTTCTAAATCAGATTTGTTCGGACTCCATGATTTTGGATACCTCCCTTCGGACGGGGATTGCTTCTTCTTGGTCTTGTTATAGGTGGTGGAGGTATGTTTTTGATTTTGTCCAGCAATATGGTGTTTAGGTGAATCATTTTTATAGGGAAGCAAATCAAGTGGCAGATGCTTTGGCCTCTTTTGCTTGCACCAGTCGTTGTAATGGGGTGTTTACTTCTTCAACCCAGCTCCCTCAGCCTTGTTTCCCTGCTCTCATTGGGGACCGATTGGGTCTTGCAAATCTTAGATTTTCTTAAATCATTGTACTTCTCAGGGGTATGCCCCGTAGTACTTGTAAAATAATTTTTCATATATAAAATTATGTGTAGCAGGTGTCGCCTGGAGGAGTGATTACATTCCATCCTGCTGGGATGGTATGCACTCGACCGGTGCTGATCTTGTTCCACTTTTACCAAAAAAAAAAAACAAATTCTTTGTGTAGCATCACAAACCATGATAGGTCAAGTAGTCCAAATAAACTCACCAGATCAGCAAAGGACAAAGAAAATGGGATATTCAACATCATGTCTTCAATGACACTTCCTAAAAATACCAAGTTGCCTCCCAATAAATGTTAAATTTAACATCTTCAGTCAGACACATGAAAGTAACAAGCTTACATAACACCCCCAATCAGTTGATGCTATTTTTTTTTTTTTTTTTGGTGTAGCGTCACAAACCACGATAGGCCAAGTAGTCCAAATAGACCCACCAGATCAGCAAAGGACAAAGAAAATGGGATATTCAAGATCATGTCTTCAATTAAAAAATAATTATTTATGCAATTTAGGTCTTCATAAGTGTTCAACACATGAATGTGGACCTTACTTCTCCCCTCATTTGTAATGTTGAGAATCGTATCATCCATCAAAAAAGATTCCTCTTCTTGATTATAGTCTTTGTATGTATTGAATACTTCAATTTAGACCCTATTATCCTCACTATTTTCATCCACAACCTCCATTTTCAGATCTTTTGTCATGATTTTAAATTCAGAATGGGTTGAGTGCTTAGAAGATTGTTGAAACTCCAACAAGAGAATGATCAGGAATGAAATTGATATGATCCTCAACACAAAGATGCTTAAAAGCCTCAAATGTAGTTGGCCAATCGACTAGTGGCAGAATATCCAAGGTGATAGTAGATTTGTTAAGGTCAAGGAGGGGTAGAAGATCCACATCATCCCCTAAATCAAAAGATGTAACACCCCGACGTGAAATATTGGAGCGTGTAATACAGTTAAATAAAAGTATCGAGCGAGAATTAGACATCAACTATTGCACAATTGGAATAATGCCAAAAGAACCAACTTTATTGATAATTCCACCAATTCTATTACATTCATTAATTCAGAGCCATTAACTATGGGCCCAGAGTACTTTATTCAAATCTGAACTATTACAAACTGACTAATTAAAAACTAACTAACTACCAAAAAGCAAATGATTGTCGTAAAGTGGGGTCACTCCTGCTCTTCCTCAATCCTAGCCTCGTTCGTGTGGTAGTCTCCATCAGACTCACCTGAAACACATGAAATAAATAACGCAGGGTGAGCGATAACGCTCAGTAGGACTTAATATCTCGTATAAACATGCATGTTTAAAGTGATTAATGTCTTATCAAGTAAGATAACTAGCAGGAACATTCAAGTAAAGTCACGAGAGTAATGTCACATGAAAGAAATGCTTTCACATGAAAATAGCTCAACAAGCATGATAAAGGATTGGCCATATAACGAGATAGCATATATGGTTGTGTTGAACCACTTTATGGTTATCTGTGATCTTGGTATTTTGGTGATAACAAAATATATGATGCATTTAGATGATAACAAAATATAGGTATTCATAAATATTTTTTGCTTCATCTGTGTTGCATCAATCCCTTTAACAGATGATAAGTCTCATTTAATATCATGTTTCATCTGTGTCGCATCAATCTCATAGCAAAATGCTAAGTCTTTCATTGATGCAATATTTGGTGCACTAAAATGATAAAATCGATGTTTAATCAATATACATCGATTTCAGTTTAAGTACCAAATTAATAAGCGCTACATCGAATTTGTTTTAATTGATTTTATAAGTGCTATAACGATTTGGTAAGTGAGTGCAACGATTTGCCCTCACATCGATTTGCCTTCTCATTGATCTGATAAGAAATCAATCTCATAACAATTCTATAAGTGAGCGCAACGACTTGCTCTCACAACGATTTGTTCACATCGATTTCGCTCTCATAACGATTTGATAAGAAATCGGTCTCATAACTATTTGATAAGTGAGTGCAACGATTTGATAAGAATTTGATCTCAGAACGATTTCATAAGTGATCACATCGATTTCTTTATTGATCACAACGATTTCTTCAGAAGATCATAACGATTTGCTTGCATAACGATTTCATAAATGATCACATCGATTTGTTTATAAACGAGCAACGACTTTTCACATAAGAATTTCATAAGTCATGCTCATAACGATTTCTTCATGGATTCTGATCAAACTCAGTTTGCCTTTATATTTCAAATATGATTGGCGCTTAAATGAAAAGTCAAATATCTTCTGACAAAAAGATGCATGCATAATCTTGTCAGAAAAAGATATGACCTACTATTTTCAACATGTTAGCAGAAACACAGTAACATGTACTGTTATCTTATAAACACTCTTTTATGCTAACACTCTCTTCTATGCTTACAGACCTCGAAGACCACAAGAGTCTGATTAAGACAAATGAAGAGAAGATAAGCAATGGTCAAAACTCCAACAGATCCAAAACTCAAACGGCTATCTCTTCAACGGATCTGTTCAAAGACTGCTCATATAAAAGATGAAGCATGGCTGAAGAAAAAGTAAGAGCTTTTCCTGAACATCTTTGAAAGAGTGTACATCCAGTGAGGAACCTCAACGACACATACACTCAAAGAAAGAGAGAAAGAGCCTGAGCCGAGCAGAAGCACTCAAGCTTTCAAGCATCTCAAGCGTTCAAGCATTCAAGCACTATTTGTGACGGACCGGGGTATTTATGCCCATTAAGGCTCCATATCCAGATCCGCCTCCCGCGAACGGACCGAAGTCTCGCAAGGGATATCTCACACACGTGTCCAGTAAGAGTATAAAAGACAAACCACAAGAATATAAGACACAAGAAAGTACATGTGCTCATATCTGTTCACAAATTTGTACAACTGTCCCATTACATTAATACATGTCCAATTAAAAGAGTACAACTACCTGGGGCATACCCCGAGGGAGCACAAGCTCACACAAACACTAACTACTACACAACTTCTGGTGGTACAAGTCTGACACAACGCCGTTGCAAGCCAAACACACGGCAAGCCCTGAAAAGAACTGTAGGGGAGTGAGCCTCAACAAGTCACTGGCTCAGTAGGGGCTACCTAAAACAACACTGTAACCACAGACACCTCAACCCCAATGGGTTTCACTCGCAACAACAATAGCCAAACCATTTCATGCTCACATCATGATAATAAATAACAATTAAACATAATCATGATAATAAACACAAGGTCCTCAGAAGGAAAGTAGGACTACAGGACTAACATATTATCATTAGACAGCCCAACTACTAAAGTGCCTAAACCATAGTCTCACTGGCACACTGCCACAACAACTAGTTGCCTAAGCTAAAAGCCATACAGGCAAAGTACTGCCCAGACTACAAGCTTCATAGGCAAACCTTAAACATTTGAGTAACAGGACTGGGAGTTGGTCCTTTATACTCCAAACCACACTACATCGGAAACTACACACAAGGTAACGGAACTGGCTACCACGAAGCCAATCATAACACACTAAAACTATAATTGGAATCAAATCCAAGAAGAGTAAAACTCAACAAGTGGAAGGTCTCACACGGCCTCTACGGAACATAGCTTAACTAAACCACAATATGCCTAAGCCACAAGCCTCATCGGCAAATTACCCACAAAAGTAACATAATTAATAATCACAAACTAATCCACAATAAATTATAAACAAAGATCTACCTAAAACAGTTAGGATACAACAAGTGGCAAGTCAAACCACGAGACCTCCACAACACACAAGTACCCGAAAGGTTGGTACACAATGTACCACCACAAAACTATAAAGTAACCCACGAAGAAAATAGGTACCTGCTACTCTGAGGTACCACAACACAAACACCCGAACAAGGGTATAAGTAGGTGATAAACACCACACTAAACCACGATTATATTGTGCCCTCACTTAGACACAACATTACAAGTGAAACCTTAATCGACGAGTCACACAAACCACAACTCAGTCACAGCTGTGCCAACACCAGGGCACACCTCGAACTGATCAAACCTCGACCACGAGTCATAAACTCACAAACCACAGTCAGTGGCAAAGCACGAGTCAAACTACAGCCAGAATAGGCAAAGCACGAGTCAGAAAGAACGACGCCACCACACGGGAACAAACTACTAGCTGATCAGGCCAGTATCCAACCCGGACAACACAACACAAGAACAACGTCTCAGCCTCGCAGTCACGGACGAAAGGTCCAACTGCCGCTCCACAAGGAACAAGTCAAACAACTGTGGAGACCAACCAACACCACACCTGCAGACACACAACTGTAGGCCCATGCCTGGCACCTCTAGGGTATCTGGCCGGAGCACCCTAAAGTGAGGCTGTAACGACCCGAGAACCCGACCCTCGGCCCACGCCGAGGACCCGATTTTCGCGATCGCCGCCCACGGATCCGGGGGACCCGGAAGGGCTATAACACGCATCTGACAGGATATGTAACGGAAGTAAACGTCAACTGCTAAGCTAGAAGCGTACAAGCGGAAACAGGAAAGTAAAGCGAGACCGCTGCGTACTGCTCTAAGTACAGTCCCAACGCACGCACACTAGTACAAGTAAGGAAAGGGGAGAGACAAGTCTCTTAGGGGCATACCCCGAGGGTGACGTACACTGAGAGGGGGAACCACTGCTAGCTACGGGGACCTCGACTACCGCCCCGTCTCCTCCGCCCGACGCGCGCCCTGCCGCTGCTGAGAAGACTCCTGGAAAACGGAGGGATGAGCTTCACAACAGAAGCTCAGTAGGGACTACCAATCTCCTACTGGCTCTAAACAGGCAGAGGAACATATAACTATTAATAAGGGAAAAACAGCAGTTTATATCTTTCTACCTACAACGGAAGTGCGGAAACGAAGCTAAAGCTAGCACGGTACGGAAAGTACTCTCGGTCGGAAACTCCGTACGACTGCTCGTCATGACCACCACACGGCTAGTAAAACACAGATGGAGGGAACTCCGCCTGGACAAGGAACACTAGCTACGGGAACAACACCACTAGTCAGATGGTCAGGTGCGTCCATAGACGTCTTATCCTCGACCTAGGTCCTGGCCCTCGCGTCTCGTCAGAGCGAGGTAGGACACAAGTACCACAACAGTAATCGCCGTAGTCTGGCCGAACTACGGTCCCACGCCTGACCTCTCCAAACGGTTCTGGGGCCGTAAGGAGCGAGGCAGTGAGAAGAAGGACTGGCTGGCCTGCACCGGGTAGAACTCCAAACTATCCTCGGCGTCCCAGACCAACCACGAGAGCTCTGCAAGCGACTCACACGCCACTGTCCTAACCACCGTTTTCCCCTCAGCTCCAGAGTCCGCCTGGTGGCTGCCAACTCGAGCACACTCGTAGCCGGAGTACTCCCTCAACAGGCTCCCGAGGACGGGGGTCCCAGGTAACGGTAACAACCTCTCGCACGGGACAAGCCCTCAAGTGCCGCGCACCGGCGAACGACTAGTGTGAGACCGTACTAGGGAACTAGCACAGGTGCCACGGGTACAGTAAAACGAAAACGGAAGCGGCGGAAGCACAACCTGCCTCTGGACTGAGAAGACGACATAGGGTATGTCGCATTCAGAATGCGACATAGCCCCTGTCGCATTCTGAATGCGACATAGGGCCTGTCACCTTCAAGAAGGCGACATAGGCCCCGTCGCATTACCAATCAGAAGGCGACACAGGGTATGTCGCATTCAGGCCAGTCGGGGGTTCCGGAGATTCTTCCTCCGGGAACCTCCCCGAAACGGGAGAAACACTACACGCGAGGGAGGGAGCATGCTTATCATGCTAGGAAGCTAGTAAAGCATTCAAACCACCCTCAAACACCCAAGAACATGGATTCTACGCTCGGAGGGAACCTCACTCACACGAGCATGGAAACTCACACTCCCAACCCCCAAACCACAAGGAAAACACGCTTTGCAGGGGAAGGGGAGCATGCTTAGGGCGAGAGGATCAAGAGTCCCTACCTCCACGCGAAGAACGAACCCGTTGGGGCCTTCTCGTAGGTAGAAACGTCTCCTCCTTGCACCGCACGGCACGAACGCGACCCCTGCACGAACGGAGCGCACCCTCCTCAGCACGGCCGCCTCAACACGGGGGAGGCACCCCCAACACGCCGGAACTCCAAGAGGGCGAGAGGGAAAGAGGGGGAAAGGAAAACACGACGAGAGGGGGAAGAGCTCGGGCGCCCGGGCTTTAAACCGGATCCTGAGAAGGCGACACACCTTGTGTCGCATTGGGAATCAGAAGGCGACATACCCCTGTCGCAATGCCACTGACAACGGTCAAATCTCGGAATTCAAAAAAGTGAAGGCGACAGCCATCTTGTCGCGTTCACCCGACACCGCCAGAGCCGTACTGACACAAAGGACGCCTGTCACGTCTGTCAGACTGCGTCTAGGGCGACGCGATGGGAAGGCGACATAGGGTATGTCGCCTTCAAGAAGGCGACACACCCCCTGTCGCAATCCATCAAACCAGAAGGCGACATAGGGTATGTCGCATTCAAGAAGGCGACATACCCCTGTCGCAATATGAAGCAGAACCAGACATTGCTCACGATCAGAACCACGTCGCGACAGTCTCCCTGCCGCGACCCAGAGGACGGGGCCAAGGGCCCAAGGGGGCCGGGGTGTTACAGAGGCACTGGAAAACAGGACTAGCTGGGGACCAGTGTCAACTACTGGTGTCCGTACCCCCAACTACGAGCGCGCTACAAGCGACACAAGAACAAACTCTGGGAAGTCGCTGCCCCACTGCCGTCTTTCCCTCAGCCGGACGTACAACTCAAACTCAGAAGTGAGGGTGTCCAGGAAGACGACACAGACCTCGACGGTACAACACCAATACCGGGACAAAACCCCGAGCACAACAAACACACGTGCCTGGCTCACAAAGAACCTGGGGTACCCGACTAGAGAGGCATTCCGGAATAGGCGTCGGACCACCACACTCGGCTAGCACAAACCACGATACTTACACATATAGCTTTTACTTATAATTCACAATATACAAGTGTTAAGATTAGCTTAACATCGGTCACCGTGTGACCCCAAAGCTATCCCACACCAACACATACCTGAACCACAAACTTGCCTATCATTGGTCATCTCATGACCACCGTGGCAACAAACACCACTTACTTCATAATCAATATAATTTATTCAAAAGACAACAACGGACCAGGGCTAGGTCGGTATGGACCTTCACTGCCCAACACCACAAAATCATGGCTAGGCTCACAGAGGAACCTCACTGCCCAGTTACTACGATAAATCATAAGAATTACATTACAACAAAGTGTGTAGTAAACACACACTCAAACCACGTAGACAATACGTGTATATTACACCCTGGATGGTGTACCACACGTCTTCCACGTAAACCACATGCTCAACACATGGACAACGCACTCCAAGAGTGCCACAGGTGCCAACGCACCACACATACTGCGTAAAGCAATTATGCACATCACACATCATTCACGTAAAACATGCCCATTACATGAGCAATATGCTCCAAGAGCATAACAATGCACTGGCTCACACCGGTCATCGCCATGCACACACACAAACACGCAATATCATAACCAGAAAAGCTACGTAAACCATACTGCATGGTTACATGCAAAATTGGCGGCAACATCGACTGCCGCTTATAAGAAGTAGACGGCAAGCGATTTAGCCGTTTATATCTCGGCTGGTGAGCTTGGCGACAAGAGATCTTGACGCCAAGTTCTCCGGCCTAAAACCCTGCAGAAACCCTAATCTAGCTCTACAGGTTTTCCAACCGTTTAAACTACAGAAAAACATATAAAAGCAGTTCCTTTAACATACCAGAACCCGAAACAACCCATTACAACATGCTTCATTCGCTAAATTACTCAAACCACCCATTAACCTCACATGGTGCAACTTAATCCGAAAATACAATAAAAATGCTGGTTTAAGTGATTAAGTCGTGTTTTAATGTTTCTAACAAGCTAACAGGGCTCGAACCCTACCTCAGAAACGCAATTAAACTCCCGAAGAACCTTGAATCACGCCGAAACCCGAGAAACGCCCCATGAACATCGCGCTTCAATCCGCCATTCCCCGCCCGATCTGCCGCTACCACGCGCACCACGGCCTTCCCACGAGCTCCCGCCGACCGTCAGAACTCGCGAAGAAGCTTAAGGGTGAAGGTGGGGGAAGAGGAAGGGAGAGAGAGGGGAAAGAACAGGGCTCGGGTCTGCCATAAAAACACAGGTACGTCAGGTTAATGTCAACACATATGCCGCTAACCAAACCGCCCCAACTAGGCGTCCACATTGCTCGACGCCAAGTTCATCAAACTCGACGTCCACGTCGATGGACGCTGAAACCATGTTAACGGCACACCATGCCACCAACACACAGCCAACGTCATCCACCTGGACGCCAACACACTGTTGATGTCCAGCGTACTGAACACCAACACAGACCCATACCAAACCGGTAAGGATCTAATAAGAAACACCAACACTAATGGGCCTCACATTGGCCACCAAACCCACTAAACCTGGATCTACGGGGATCCGGAAAACGCGCGACGTTATATTATTATCACCTAAAAACAAATGTCGTCCTCGACATATAAAACAAATCATAATAAACCAAATTATCACCTAAAAACAAATAAAGCTGAACACAGAACAAGTAGGATACTCTTTCTCTGCTTCAGTCTTTCAATTCATCTCACAATTACTCTGTTCGGTCAATTCCATTGCTTTCTTTAGCTTTCAACCGTAGGCGATCCTACCTTGCCAATGGTGCTTTATCTCCTTGGACTGAACCTGCTTCCACAATTTCCCAGCTGTGTTTGCAACATTTCTTTCGAGACCGCTTTATCTTTCTCAAATATCTTACACTGTAATATTCTTTCATGCCATAATCTTTCCAAATTATTAAAATTTCCGGTGCCATTTCCTTTTTCTATTTATCACTGCTTGCTGTTATCCTGCCTCATCTACATTCACATTCACAGCTGACACCTCTTCAAAGAAAATCAATCATCATCTTCGAATTTCCTGCTTTTTCATATTATTCTGCTCATACCGCTTAAAGCCAATTTCTGATTAAAAAAACCATAATAAACTCTGTTCCTTTATTTGGCTGCGCAAAACTTTACACTTTCTCCTTATTCAAGTAAACTTGAACAATCTCTGAATATTAAATTTTTCTTTGCTTCCGCTTCCGCTGCGCTACTCTGATCACACTGAACATTTTTGCAAAATATTTCACAATTTCTGCTTACTTATTACTTTTTATTGCTTTCTTCTAGCTTCAACTGCATTCATTTCTAACTTTAACTGTTCTCAAATCATCTTATTCAATTAATTCATGCTGAAGAAATTACTGCAATTTCTGTTCTGCCAAACCGCTATTGATATATTATGCTTTCATATATCTTTCTTGCTTTACTAACATTCTCTAGCTAATCTCATAATTTTGTTGCATAAACTTTCCAAATACTCTTAATAATCTATTCCTGCTCCTGCATGAAACTCTGAAATATCTTAATAACAATTCCTTTCTGCTCAATTAAATCATTTCTTTGCACCAATATGCAAACTTTAACTGATATTCTTGACTCTTCTGACCTTATTCACTTCATCATTTGCTAAATTCTTCCTTTCTCTAATCCATATCTTTTCTTTATCTAAACTGCCAATCATCAACTAAATATTCCTCTTGTGCAATTTTCACAATTCTTATTGCACATTAATCCTTCTTTTCTCTCTTTCTTTATTCAACTGATCATTTCTATACTTATTTATATAAATCTTCATATCACACTTCCTGTTACCATTATCATCCATAACAACACTTTTCCTCAAATTTCTGATCTCAGACATACTTAATCTATCTGCCATAAATCACTGCTCTTTTATGTACTGATACTTTTTTTAAAGCTGGTCTGCCTTTCTTGATCATATCAAACTCTTCATAACTCTAATCACATTTCCATACACACTGTTTCTTAATATCATCTGACTCAAATCTCTAATGCCACAATACATTTACTGAGATTCTCAACTGCAACTTATCACACACACACTGACCTGATCCTTATCACCTTGTTACCATGCACCTGTCTCTACCAACTTTCTATCTTATTATAACTTATTTACTGAATTCCATATCCAAACTTGTTAATCTTTTCAATTCCTTTAACTGCAAATCTTTAACAACCAAACTGATCTATCACAGAAATACTCTATACTTATTTCTGCTAACTCTGCACTTTATTAACATATAACAGGTATATCCTTCTCAAGGCATTACTTTACACTTCTCTTCTAATCTCTGCAACTGAAAACTTTTAAGTACTATACTTTAACTGCTTTAACTGCACTAGTGCCAGGACACAACCACACAATTTATGCCACTATCCACGTTGTGGTACAACAGCTACTCACAACTGCCAATCTAACAAACAGAAACACACGGTTTACGTGCCAAAAGCTCACGTAAAAACTACTTTATATCACACAAAGCCGCAGACTTACTACCAGCCGTGAACATTAATCCATGTATTGGGACATTGTACTTTCAATGTCTTTTCATATTCTAACTGGACATTGCTCTGATACCAATTGTGACGGACCGGGGTATTTATGCCCATTAAGGCTCCATATCCAGATCCGCCTCCCGCGAACGGACCGAAGTCTCGCAAGGGATATCTCACACACGTGTCCAGTAAGAGTATAAAAGACAAACCACAAGAATATAAGACACAAGAAAGTACATGTGCTCATATCTGTTCACAAATTTGTACAACTGTCCCATTACATTAATACATGTCCAATTAAAAGAGTACAACTACCTGGGGCATATCCCGAGGGAGCACAAGCTCACACAAACACTAACTACTACACAACTTCTGGTGGTACAAGTCTGACACAACGTTGTTGCAAGCCAAACACACGGCAAGCCCTGAAAAGAACTGTAGGGGAGTGAGCCTCAACAAGTCACTGGCTCAGTAGGGGCTACCCAAAACAACACTGTAACCACAGCACCTCAACCCCAATGGGTTTCACTGGCAACAACAATAGCCAAACCATTTCATGCTCACATCATGACAATAAATAACAATTAAACATAATCATGATAATAAACACAAGTCCTCAGAAGGAAAGTAGGACTACAGGACTAACATATTATCATTAGACAGCCCAACTACTAAAGTGCCTAAACCACAGTCTCACTGGCACACTGCCACAAACAACTGGTTGCCTAAGCTAAAAGCCATACAGGCAAAGTACTGCCCAGACTACAAGCTTCATAGGCAAACCTCAAACATTTGAGTAACAGGACTGGGAGTTGGTCCTTTATACTCCAAACCACACTACATCGGAAACACACACAAGGTAACGGAACTGGCTACACGAAGCCAATCATAACACACTAAAACTATAATTGGAATCATATCCAAGAAGAGTAAAACTCAACAAGTGGAAGGTCTCACACGGCCTCCACGGAACATAGCTTAACTAAACCACAATATGCCTAAGCCACAAGCCTCATCGGCAAATTACCCACAAAGGTAACATAATTAATAATCACAAACTAATCCACAATAAATTATAAACAAAGATCTACCTAAAACAGTTAGGATACAACAAGTGGCAAGTCAAACCACAAGACCTCCACAACACACAAGTACCCGGAAAGGTTGGTACACAATGTACCACCACAAAACTATAAAGTAACCCACGAAGGAAAATAGGTACCTGCTACTCTGAGGTACCACAACACAAACACCCGAACAAGGGTATAAGTAGGTGATAAACACCACACTGAACCACAATTATATTGTGCCTCACTTAGACACAACATTACAAGTGAAACCTTAATCGACGAGTCACACAAACCACAACTCAGTCACAGCTGTGCCAACACCAGGGCACACCTCGAACTGGTCAAACCTCGACCACGAGTCATAAACTCACAAACCACAGCCAGTGGCAAAGCACGAGTCAAACTACAGCCAGAATAGGCAAAGCACGAGTCAGAAAGAACGACGCCACCACACGGGAACGGACTACAGCTGATCAGGCCAGTATCCAACCCGGACAACACAACACAAGAACAACCTCTCAGCCTCGCAGTCACGGACGAAAGGTCCAACTGCCGCTCCACAAGGAAGAAGTCAAACAACTGTGGAGACCAACCAACACCACACCTGCAGACACACAACTGCAGGCCCATGCCTGGCACCTCTAGGGTCTCTGGCCGGAGCACCCTAAAGTGAGGCACTGGAAAACAGGACTAGCTGGGGACCAGTGTCGACTACTGGTGTCCGTACCCCCAACTACGAGCGCGCTACAAGCGACACAAGAACAAACTCTGGGAAGTCGCTGCCCACTGCCGTCTTTCCCTCAGCCGGACGTACAACTCAAACTCAGGAGTGAGGGTGTCCAGGAAGACGACACAGACCTCGACGGTACAACACCAGTACCGGGACAAAACCCCGAGCACAACAAACACACGTGCCTGGCTCACAAAGAACCTGGGGTACCCGACTAGAGAGGCATTCCGGAATAGGCGCCGGACCACCACACTCGGCTAGCACAAACCACGATACTTACACATATAGCCTTTACTTATAATTCACAATATACAAGTGTTAGGATTAGCTTAACATCGGTCACCGTGTGACCCAAAGCTATCCCACACCAACACATACCTGAACCACAAACTTGCCTATCATTGGTCATCTCATGACCACCATGGCAACACACACCACTTACTTCATAAATCAATATAATATTATTCAAAAGACAACAACGGACCAGGGCTAGGTCGGTATGGACCTTCACTGCCCAAACACCACAAAGTCATGGCTAGGCTCACACAGGAACCTCACTGCCCAGTTACTACGATAATCATAAGAATTACATTACAACAAAGTGTGTAGTAAACACACACTCAAACCACGTAGACAATACGTGTATATTACACCCAAGATGGTGTACCACACGTCTTCCACGTAAACCACATGCCCAACACATGGACAACGCACTCCAAGAGTGCCACAGGTGCCAACGCACCACACATACTGCGTAAAGCAATTACGTACATCACACATCATTCACGTAAAACATGCCCATTACATGAGCAATATGCTCCAAGAGCATAACAAATGCACTGGCTCACACCGGTCATCGCCATGCACACACACAAACACGCAATACTCATAACCAGAAAAGCTACGTAAACCATACTGCATGGTTACATGTAAATTGGCGGCAACATCGACTGCCGCTTATAAGAAGTAGACGGCAAGCGATCTAGCCGTTTATATCTCGGCTGGTGAGCTTGGCGACAAGAGATCTTGACGCCAAGTTCTCCGGCCTAAAACCCTGCAGAAACCCTAATCCAGCTCTACAGGTTTCCAACCGTTTAAACTACAGAAAAACATATAAAAGCAGTTCCTTTAACATACCAGAACCCGAAACAACCCATACAACATGCTTCATTCGCTAAATTACTCAAACCACCCATTAACCTCGCATGGTGCAACTTAATCCGAAATACAATAAAAATGCTGGTTCAAGTGATTAAGTCGTGTTTTAATGTTTCTAACAAGCTAACAGGGCTCGACCCCTACCTCAGAAACGCAATTAAACTCCCGAAGAACCTTGAATCACGCCGAAACCTGAGAAACGCCCCACGAACACCGCCTCCAATCCGCCATTCCCCGCCCGATCTGCCGCTACCACGCGCACCACGGCCTTCCCACGAGCTCCCGCCGACCGTCAGAACTCGCGAAGAAGCTTAAGGGTGAAGGTGGGGAAGAGGAAGGGAGAGAGAGGGGAAAGAACAGGGCTCGGGTCTGCCATAAAACCCAGGTACGTCAGGTTAACGTCAACCATATGCCGCTAACCAAATCGCCCCAACTAGGCGTCCACATAGCTCGACGCCAAGTTCATCAAACTCGACGCCCACATCGATGGACGCTGAAACCATGTTAACAGCACACCATTGCCGCCAACACACAGCCAACGTCATCCACCTGGACGCCAACACACTGTTGATGTCCAGCGTACTGAACACCAACACAGACCCATAACCAAACTCGGTAAGGATCTAATAAGAAACACACAACACTAATGGGCCTCACATTGGCCACCAAACCCACTAAACCTGGATCTACGGGGATCCGGAAAACGCGCGACGTTACACTATTGCTTTCTTTTCTCTCTTCTGTTTCTCTCCGAGCTCATTGTATATCTGGGGAGAGTCTGGGACTGTGAGCTTTACACAAGTGTTTATCTTGTAAAGCTTCTCAGTCTGATCTTTCTAAGAAAGATCTGTGTCCAGCTGTAGGATTGTATACAGTGTGTAACCTAGCTGGGGGTTTAAGTCTAGCAGAACCGCACTGGGGTTTGTTCCAGGAGGTTTACTTCTGAACCTATAAAAGAAGTAGGTTTGCTTCTTAGCCTAGAAAAGAAGTGGGTTGCCTTCTTGCCCGGGAAAGAGAAGAAGACCTGGTGGGGTATCCAGGGTGTTGTAGTGTCCTTGAGGGGGACTGTACCTTCAGTTAGTGAAATCCCAAGAGCTTGCTTGGGGACTGGACGTAGGACTTCCATGTGGGAAGGGCCGAACCAGGATAAATCTCCTGTGTCCTTTTGTGTGATTGTTTATTTGCTTCCGCACTACTACTCTTTATCACACTAAACTAACCAAACCTTCAAGTGTTAATTTTTGTGTTTAAGTTTTTATTTCAGATAGAAGAAAAACCTATTCACCCCCCCCCCTCTAGGCTACCTTGCTGCCGTACGTAAAGGGCCAACAAGTGGTATCAGAGACAGGTTTCTGAACTTTCAAGAAGATCCAACGATCTTAGAGCAAAGATCCATGGCAGCCCAAGGATATGCTGAAGGCCAATTGGTCACCAGACCTCCATTCTTCAACGGAGAAGACTATCAATACTGGAAGATGAGGATGGAATGCTTCATTCGAGGCACAGACTTTGATCTGTGGCAGGTAATTGAGGTAGGTGATTTTATTTTTGTCCCTGCTGAAAACACTACTAACATCACAGCAGTGGATAACATAAAGCTATCCCTAAATTTTAAAGCTAAAAACTATTTATGTTGTGCTTTATCTAAAAAGGAATTCAGTAGAGTGTCTGCATGCAAATCTGCCAAAGATATATGGGATAAACTGCAGGCCACTTATGAAGGAACAGATAAAGTGAAGCAAACTAGGATAGATATTCTAGTATCTCAATATGAACAATTTAAAATACTTCCTCATGAAGACATTACTACTATGTATAATCGTTTTTCAACCATAGTAGCAAGTTTAAGCTCTCTAGGTAAAAATCTTTCTGATGAAGAAAATGTTAGAAAAATACTTAGGTCATTAACTATATATGGACACCTAAGGTAACTGCCATTGAAGATGCTCACGATTTGACCAAATTATCGATCGATAATTTGATAGGTTCTCTCATGGCACATGAAATAAATATGGAGCGATTATCTGAAAGCTCATCTAAAATAAAATGCATAACGCTCTTAAAACTGTAGCAGCTCCTTCTGGCTCTTCTTCTAGTTCTCAACATGCAGATTTTGAAGACAACAATGTTGATGAAGTATTGTCCAAGCTTCAAAAGCTTTTGAAGAAGAAGAAGAAAAATGGATCGAGAAGGATCCAAAAGAAAGAAAGAAAAGAAAAAGAACCAGTGTGCTATGAATGCAGGAAACCTGGACATCTAAGACCAGATTGTCCAAGGCTCAGAAAGACTGGTCAAACCGTAAAGCAGCACAAGAAATTCAAGAGAAAAGCCATGGCAGCTGCTTGGGAAAATGATGAGGCCTCAAACTCAAAATCATCAAGCTCATCAAGCTCAGAATCAGAAAATGAGCAGGTAAATCTACCCCTCATGGTAGGACTAGATGAGGTACTCTCTGAACCCTCATTCAATTCATGCACAGATTCAGGGTCAGAATCAGAAGACTTAGAAAAAGTCATAAATGAACTATATCATAAGCATAAGGTTGTGATAAAAGAACTAAAAGATCTCAAGATCAACCTTACCTGTTTAGAAAACACTAATTCTGATCTTAAGTCAGAATTGGAACAGTTAGAAGAGCAGTTAAAAGAATGCAAGGATAATAACTCTCTTCAAAATGAAAAGTTAAAAAGAAAAGAGGATGAGAAGTTAGAGTTAGTAGGAAAATTAAAAACTCTAACTGAAGAAAATGTATATTTAAAAGAATTAGTTAGTAAACTAACTAATGGAAAAACATCCTTAGCCCTATGCTTAAAAGGATCAAAATCTGGAAAAAATAAGCAAGGTATTGGATACAAATCCTCAGAAAAGGGAAAACAAGTCAAATCTGCTGAACAGTATCCATCACCTAAGTTTGTAAAAGAATCCATCACTCCTCAAGAACGGGTTTTTCAAATAAGCAAAACTCATCAAGTGAAAAAGGATTCTGGAAAGTGTCATAAAAGCAATAAGAACTGTAAAACACAGTATTTTCATTGTTCTCATTGCAATAAACTAGGACACACAGTAAACACCTGCACAACAAAGCACTTAGTTTGGATTCCGAAAGGATACTTTCATGCCTCTAACCATCAAGGACCCAAAAAGTTTTGGGTACCTACATCTGAATGAGTTGTTTGTAGGGAAGCCTTGGAGCATCAAGAACAAAGGGTGCTCAAGGCAGTGATAGAGCCTCTCATTAAGAGGGAGCTCTGATTAAGGGGGAGTAAAGAGTAAGGGGGAAGAAAAGTTTGAACCTCTCTATGGTAAGAAACTCTCTCAAAACGAAGGAGATATACAGGCCTTTTTGGATTATTGACAAAAAGTGGGAGAGTAAGCATGCTCTATGAATTTTCTGTTTAAATCATTTTTTTTAGAAATTCGCATGAATTTTGTCATCACCAAAAAGGGGGAGATTGTTGAACCACTCTATGGTTATCTGTGATCTTGGTATTTTGGTGATAACAAAATATATGATGCATTTAGATGATAACAAAATATAGGTATTCATAAATATTTTTTGCTTCATCTGTGTTGCATCAATCCCTTTAACAGATGATAAGTCTCATTTAATATCATGTTTCATCTGTGTCGCATCAATCTCATAGCAAAATGCTAAGTCTTTCATTGATGCAATATTTGGTGCACTAAAATGATAAAATCGATGTTTAATCAATATACATCGATTTCAGTTTAAGTGCCAAATTAATAAGCGCTACATCGAATTTGTTTTAATTGATTTTATAAGCGCTATAACGATTTGGTAAGTGAGTGCAACGATTTGCCCTCACATCGATTTGCCTTCGCATTGATCTGATAAGAAATCAATCTCATAACGATTCTATAATTGAGCGCAACGACTTGCTCTCACAACAATTTGTTCACATCGATTTCGCTCTCATAACAATTTGATAAGAAATCGGTCTCATAACGACTTGATAAGTGAGTGCAACGATTTTGCCCTCACATCGATTTGCCTTCGCAACGATTTGATAAGAATTTGATCTCAGAACGATTTCATAAGTGATCACATCGATTTCTTTATTGATCACAACGATTTCTTCAGAAGATCATAACGATTTGCTTGCATAACGATTTCATAAATGATCACATCGATTTGTTTATAAATGAGCAACGACTCTTCACATAACGATTTCATAAGTCATGCTCATAACGATTTCTTCATGGATTCTGATCAAACTCAGATTGCCTTTATATTTCAAATATGATTGGCGCTTAAATGAAAAGTCAAATATCTTCTGACAAAAAGCTGCATGCATAATCTTGTCAGAAAAAGATATGACCTACTATTTTCAGCATGTTAGTAGAAACACAGTAACATGTACTGTTATCTTATAAACACTCTTCTATGCTTACAGACCTCGAAGACCACAAGAGTCTGATTAAGACAAATGAAGAGAAGATAAGCAACGGTCAAAACTCCAACGGATCCAAAACTCAAACGGCTATCTCTTCAACGGATCTGTTCAAAGACTGCTCATATAAAAGATGAAGCATGGCTGAAGAAAAAGCAAGAGCTTTTCCTGAACATCTTTGAAAGAGTGTACATCCAGTGAGGAACCTCAATGACACATACACTCAAAGAAAGAGAGAAAGAGCCTGAGCCCAGCAGAAGCACTCAAGCTTTCAAGCATCTCAAGCGTTCAAGCATTCAAGCACTATTGCTTTCTTTTCTCTCTTCTGTTTCTCTCCGAGCTCATTGTATATCTGGGGAGAGTCTGGGACTGTGAGCTTTACACAAGTGTTTATCTTGTAAAGCTTCTCAGTCTGATCTTTCTAAGAAAGATCTGTGTCCAGCTGTAGGACTGTATACATTGTGTAACCTAGCTGGGGGTTAAGTCTAGCAGAACCGCACTGGGGTTTGTTCCAGGTTTACTTCTGAACCTATAAAAGAAGTAGGTTTGCTTCTTAGCCTAGAAAGAAGTGGGCTGCCTTCTTGCCCGGGAAAGAGAAGAGACCTGGTGGGGTATCCAGGGTGTTGTAGTGTCCTTGAGGGGGACTGTATCTTCAGTTAGTGAAATCTCAAGAGCTTGCTTGGGGACTGGACGTAGGACTTCCATGTGGGAAGGGCCGAACCAGGATAAATCTCCTGTGTCCTTTTGTGTGATTGTTTAATTGCTTCCGCACTACTACTCTTTATCACACTAAACTAACCAAACCTTCAAATGTTAATTTTGTGTTTAAGTTTCTATTTCAGATAGAAGAAAAACCTATTCACCCCCCCTCTAGGCTACCTTGCTGCCATGCGTAAAGGGCCAACAGGTTGCACAAAAGTTCACTAGCCACGATAGCATATATGGTCGATATTCTTTCAACCACGAGTTCAAGTAAAACGATTGATTGATTGTCGTAGATCAAATCTTGCTAGTCATGTGTTAGATGCATGCCGAACACCCTGATCATTAAACCCCCGTGAGTTATAGCCTTTCGGGCGCACCCCCAGGACCAGATCGGGCCCTTTAGAATGTTGCCTGGCATTGATCATGTTTTTATCTTAGACAATCATAGGGATGGCCAAATAGGGTACCAAGAAATAGATGAGAGTAACTGATGAGTAGATGAGAGTCTAGAGAGAACGTGAATAGATGAGAGTGTAGAGCTGGTAGATGAGAACAGGAACATATTCGTAAAACAACGATAAACATGTGATAATAACAGTTGTACGACACACATACTACCGTGTGTTGGCAGTTCGGTAGAAGTCACAACCACCCAATAGTCGTGCTATAAACACAAGCCAGCAGTCTAGCGTGATATCTAGGTAAGAGAGAACACGCTAAGGCCGTTGGATCATGCTGATCCCTAAAGGTAAAATAGGTATTGATGGTACAACCCGCTCTCGGCAATGGACGTCTGCCAAAGCCAAGGAGACTTACGGAGGCCTTGACAAGGAGTTCCTTGTCCTGTCATGAGTATTTCCAACGGAGAGGTCGTCTAAGCCAAGATAGAAGTGTGTAAGAAACAATTGTCTGTCATGCCTTGAGTGCTCGAAGGCAGACGGACGCGATAACGATATTCAAATCAAGTGAATATAACGATGACAAGTTCATTAAAATAAAAAGTGAATTTACATGAATAATTGTACTTAATTACTAGATATATTATTGAGTAAATTCGGTAAGGTTTCATGGCAAAGATGCATGTTTAGTGTGTGCATGTGTAAGATAAATAAGATAGCAAGAGATAATTGTGCACATAGCTTTTAATTAAATAGAAATCATGTGAATAATGTCCATTATTGTTAAATAGGTCGTTACTATTCATAACAGTACAATTTAAGGGTTAAATAGTGTTTAAATGGCATGATTAACAAGGATTTGCATGGAAATTAGGGATATGGTGGCAACAGTCAGGTCGCGACGTCGGCTGGCGCCGCGTTCAGGTTGTGACAGGGTTGGCCGGTGCGTTGACTGATCAGGTCGTGACGGGTCTAACCACCGCGTTCAAGTCGCAACATGTCGAGCCGACGCGTTCGGGTTCAGCCAAGATGCCGACGCGACGACGAGGTGCTCGTCGCGAGATGTCAGGACGACGCGTTCAAGTCGGGCCGACCTGACGAGTTGATCGCGACGCAGGAAGGTGTCGCGTTAAGAATGTGATGGGGTTCCAGGTCGCGACCTGGTTGAGATTGCGACCTATTGGGTCGTTGCGATCTCAGAACCTCTACCCGAGTACAGAGACTTGCACAGACTCCTTGGGCTGTTGTCCAAGCAGTCAAGGGTTTGACACAGTCCTCTTACAAAAATCATATAAAATCGTATACATATCCAAAAATCAAGAAACCAGTTTTAAACGAAAGTAGACATGCAAATGTATCAACATAAATGAGTAATTAGAAAATAGGCATGGTATGGACATGCTTTGATTAGGTTATATTTCGGTGACCTAAAAACATAGACAGTGATGGAATCCGATTTAATTCGAAGATGGTACATGATGGAAATTGGTAAAAATAGGATTATTCGAATCCTAACATCATGCAATATTCATGGTAAAAGTTTCAGGGCACATGGAATCAAGGTAAATAAGTCAGTTCGGGTACAAGTCATAACAGAACATTGAACATGGAATACTCACGAATGGCAGGATGATAATTGGGGAAAACATGGGTCTTTGCAAGAGGGGATCATGGTCTACCTAGGGACAAATTTAATTTTTTTTTGCTTGAGAGATTGCCTACTTTTCACGCTGTGCAATCCTAGGGTTTGGAGATGTGTGAAGATGACGAATCCTCCTCGTTCCTAGCCTCTCCTCCTTCTCTCTCCTCGTACAAGCTCTCCTCCTTACAAGACCTTCTCTTCCTCGTTCTCCAAGCTTTAGGGACGATCTAGGGTTGGGTAGATACAAATTGGAGGTGTATTTGTTTGTTTAAAGAGTCATGTACCTTTAAGACTCTTCCTTCTCTTCAAACTCCAATTTTTCAACATTTATCTCCTTTTTCCTAGCATTTATCCACTTATTTGTCTTGGGAAGAAGTCTAATTTCGTGGCCAAGGGGTTAGGGTGGGACTAGGACTCCTTTTTAAGATAAATGTGAGTTAAATAGTAATTATCTTAACCCCTTTCTAATTATTAATATTTTAAGTACGAATTTTCATTTAATTATCTCTCATTCAACTTGTGCTCTTTCCATTTAGGCCCAATAACTCATGTATTGAACATTTGTGTAACCCATTACCTAATTTGGCTTATTGTGTTTTAGTTTAATTCCATTTTATTCAAACTTATTCACCTTTTATTCTAATTTAAATCTATTTATCAAATTTTAAATTTTAGAGTTGCTACATCCTCCCCTCTTAAAAAGAATTTGGTCCCTAAATTCATATGATCATAAGAGGAAGAATGACTTATTGAATAGATTTGGGTAGTTCCGTCTCATTGTCGCTTCGGGTTCCCACATGGCTTCTTCGACTCCATGATTGTTCCATAGTATTTTCACCACAAGTATGGGTCGGTTCCGAAGCTGCTGAATCTTCTTATCCAGAATTTTGACTGGTTTTTCTTCATAGGTGTAGCACACTTGATTTTTAAAATCTAAATAAAATAAAGTTTTTTATTATTATTTAAATAAATGAGATAAATCGATTTAATTTATTAGAATAAAGGGAGAATAAATAGAATTTGAGTGAAATAAAAGGAATTTAATGAATACCCATTAAGTTAAGTTAGTAGTGGGTTAAACAAATGATCCAAACCAAACAGATAGGGCCCAATAGGGTGAAGCCCATCATGGGAAGAGAAGTAATTAATAGAAATTCGTATGAAATTGATTATTAAATGGAAAAAGTCTAAGATAAGTATTAAATGGGCCATATAAATCCCTAAAAAGAGACCTACTTCTATCCTAACTCTTGGGCCACGAACTTAGACCTTTTCTCTGCCCTTTTAAGTGGATAATTGATGGAAAAATGGGAGATAAATGCCAATTTTCGGAGTTGGATGAGAAAGAAGGAGTTTTGGGCATTTAGGACTCTATTAGCAAGACATAACACTCCATTTTCGTCCCCACCAAGTGCTAGAACGCATTGGAACCTTGGAGGACGGAGAGGAGATGATTTCGGGCGAGAAGCTTGGAGGAGAAGGGCTGGAGTTCGGATTTCTTCATCTGTTTATCGTCTCCAACTTAGGGTTCTTCTTGGATTCGACAAAAGGTAGGCAATCTCTCAAGCAAAAATCATGTAAACATTATCCTAGGTAGCCTTTATGTACCTCTTCAAAAGCCCTATGGTTTCATGGTATTCTGTTCATCCATTTGGGCGAATTTAATTCGTGAAACCCCGCTGTACCATGAACCCGAAATCTCATGTTTTTCTAATTCCCATATGTACTTGTTCCCATGCCATGATAAAATTCGCAGATATACTGCATCTTATTATCTTTCAAACGCCCCTGGTCTTGCTCTATTTTGACCTCCCATGAGGGAGAATTAAATCTTTGAATCTCTATCTATTGTCTGTACCAAACTCTTCAAGTTCACCTTTAAACTTCGTGCACACTTGATGTCCTGCTATGAGAAAATTCTCTAAAATATTACATCATGTTAGCTTTCGAACGCCTCTAGTTTCGTAATTTTTCATCATGTATTCATCTCCGATTAATTCGTTGAACCCTAACTGTGTCTGTTTAGGTCGTCAGAATGTAACCTGTTCAAAGCATGCTTAAGTCTTGTCTAATTTCAAATTAATCATGGATGCTGATAGTTATAAGTGTCTACTTTCATTTGAAACTAGATTCATGATTTTTGGGTCATTATACGATTTTATATTGATTTTAGAAGAGCCCTGTGTCATCCAGTATCAACCCTGAAAAAAGGGGAAAAACCCGGACCGTCTCTAATATCGCGGCGGCGTGATACGCCGCGATAAGAGGAGGGTCGCGGTCGTCCGTCAGGTCGCGTCTTGAACACGGTGGGCCGTGCCACCGTGTTCCCTTCTCGGTCCGAGCTAGGCCGGTCGGTCTGCAGATCGCGCCTGAGCCGCCCGTCGCGACTTGAATCGCGACGGGTAGGTCCGCCGCGATTTGGAGATTTCGGCCAGAACATGAAATAGCTCTCATGCCCTTGTCAATTAAGCTATATGACTCAAGTTTAACCCTAATCATGCACTATTTTGAACAGTAACAATTTGATTAATTATATTTTTTAATAATCACATGAAATATATTATTTAAAAGTCAATTGCACGATCTATCATATTCTCAAGATTTCTTTACACTTGCACACACATAACATTATTAATTGCCATGAGACCTTGATAATTCACTCAATAATATATCTGATAATTAAGTGAAATTAATTACTAAATTCCCTATTTGATTTAATTATACTTGTTTTCGTTTTACTCGGGTGTTTCATCGACCGTTATCGTTTCCCTCGGCCTTCGAGCACTCGAGGCACGACGGACCCGTTTTACACACTTTCTCTTGACTTGGACCACCTCTCCACCGGGAATACTCTCGACTGGACTAGGGAATTCTTGTCAAGACCTCCGTAAGTCTTCTTGGCTTTGGCGCACATCCTTAGTCAACGAGCTGGTTGTACCCTAAAACCTGTTACGCCTTAGGGATCAGTACGATCTAAACCTTAGTATATTCATTCTCGTCTTGAGTTCACACCGGACCACCTGACCCGTGTACACAGCACGGCTAAGGGGCGGTTGTGACTTCTACCAGGCTGCCGGCACCCGATCTGGTGCTGTGCAACCGTTACTATGGGAATTTCACGTGTTTTACGGAATTGTCCCTATCTCATCTAATCTCCATATCCTATCATATGTTCACGTTCTCTCTACACTCTCGTCTAGTTCATCTACTACTCTCATCTTTTCTTGGTACTCTCTTGGCCACGTGTGATTGTCTAAGATAAAAACATGACTATGCTAGGCAACATTATAAGGGCCCAATCTGGTCCTTGGGAGGAGCACCTGAAAGGCTATAACTCGTGGGGGTCTAATGATCAGGTGATAGCATACACCAAATGCATGACTATCAAGATTAATCTATGACAATCATACTACTCACGAAATGTTTACGTTACTTGACTTGTGGTTGATAAGATGATCGACCAAACGCATGTTACTTACTATCGTGACTTGTGCACTATTGTGCAATTTACTTGTTATCTTGAAATATGGCCAAATCCTTGTCATACTTGTTACCTGTAAAGGTATTCTTGTCTTGTGATCTTACTGTCATGATCATACTTGATCATTCTCGTTACTTGCTCGTTCCTGTTAGTTATTCTGCATTGATAAAAATGTTAAACACTTAAAGCCTGCTTGTTTACGTGAGATATTAAGTCCTACTGGGCGTTATTCGCTCATCCTGCATTTTTATTTAATGTGTTTTCAGGCGAGTATGACGATGACCACACTCATGAGGACGGGACTGAGGATGATGCTCAAGAGTGACCCATTTTTCAGCAACCAAGGCGTTCTAGCTGTAGTTAGTATAGTTATGAGTTAGTTAGTCATGATGTAATAGTTTGAGTTTGAATAAAGTACTCTGGGCCCTAGTTTTGGCTCTGATATGTTGATGTAATAATTAGATCTTGAAGTTTGATGAGACATTAGTGGTTGTAAGGGAGTAAATGGATTATTGATGAAATATGAGGTTGTTTGGTATTATTTCCATTTGTGTAATGGTTTGTTATTTATTTCTCGCTCAGTACTATTTAATAACTGTAATCCCGCTCCGATATTCCGCGTCGGGGCGTTACAATTTTGTGGTATCAGAGCCTAGGTTATTCTTAAGTATAGAATGATCTAGGTTTGACCTGCCTCTACTTAGAGTCTAATTTCATACCTATGAGAGATGGGTAGAACCTTGGGTAATAAGATAAAATAAACGCACACACGCACAAACTTAGTGCAAACTCAATAACTTACATTTAAAATTCTCTTTTGAAGGAACTTAAACACTAGAAATGGCAGCGGAGCGTGCTCAACTCCGTGACATGTAGCACACCATTGAGCAGCTTACTCAAGCTTTACTTCAACCTGCTAGGGCCAATAATAACAACAACAACCGAGGTGCTGGTGAATTACATAGGAATTTCCGCAATCTGAATCCACCTCGTTTCAGCGAGACCACTAATCCCTTTGAAGCCGAGAATTGGCTTAAGGAGATAGAGCGTATTTTCCGCGTCATGCAGTGCGCGGATGGGGACAAGCTTCTACTGGCAACATTTCAGCTTGAACGGGACGTCCGTGCGTGGTGGGAATCTGTGGAAGCCACCAGGGCAGATGCACAATTTACCTGGCAGGAATTCAATGAGTATTTCAACTCCAAATACTTTTCCGAGAGAGTCCAAGAAAGGAAGGCATCAGAATTTGCTGCGTTAAAGTAGAGGCACCTCACTGTCGCTGAATATGAAGCGCAATTCTCCCGAATGGCACGTTATGCCAATCACCTTGTCAGCACAGAGAAAATGAAGGCAAGGAGATTTCTTAATGGGCTAAAGCCTTCTTATATTACTCAACTTGCACCCATGGACATTCAAACATATGCTGAAATGGTCAAGAAGGCTCAGTTACTAGAAGATGCAACTGATCTGACTGATCGCATCAAGGGGAGACTAGTCAAGAAGGAACCAGCATCCGGTTCCTCCAGCAATCCCACAAATGGCAAAAAGCGGCTGTTCAACATCACTGGAGGGCCAAGCCAAGAACGAAAGCCCAAGATACCTACTCCCCCAAACACCAACAAGACCAACTGTGAGCATTGTGACAAGCCTAGTCACACTGCCGCTGAGTGCTGGAGAAAAGTAGGCGCCTGCCTGCGTTGCGGAAATCGCAATCACCACATTTCTGAGTGCCATGTGCTGAAGGAGCAAGAGAAAGAGAAGCGTCCTATGGGACAGAAGAAACCAGGCAGACTGCAAGCCTTGCAAGAGGTTGAGATGTAACGTCGCGTGCTTTTCGGATCCATGCGGATCGTGTGTTGTGGTTGTGGCGGCCGTTGTGAGGCCATGTGAGTTGATTGTGTGGAATGTGTGGTTTGGATGTGTGGTTTGTTCAGGTGAGGTGCAGGTTTGGTCCTAAAATGAAATAGGACCTGCTGCAGTTGAGTTAGAGTTGGCGGCCAGGGGTGGTCGTTGACTTTTTGGCGTCCAGATAGGTTGTCGTTGACTGCATGAACTTGGCGGCACAAGATGTGGACGTTGATGGTGGCGGTTGCCATTGGCGGCAGAGGGGTTGACGCCAACCTGAGAATTCTGCAGGTTATAGGGTCACCCGAGAGCAGGTTCTTCACCTGGTTCTCTTTCTCTCTTGCCCCAGCTTCACGCCCTTGCATCCCTAAAGCTTCCAACAGGTTTAGGAAAGTGGTTGGAGGATCGTGGGACGTGTGGCGTTGCCGAATTGCACGAGGAAATGCCGTGGCGTGGTGCAATTCCCGTGGGAGCTTGCGAAGGGTTTGGTGTGAGTCGGCAGATTTCGGGAGGTTTAAGCGCGTTCTGAGGTAGGGGACGAACCCTGTTAGCTCCGTAGAAACATTAAAACACGATGTAACCACCTGAAATAGCATGTTTAATGCATTTTCGGATTAAGTTGCACCATGCGGGGTTAATGGTGGTTTGATGAATTCAATCAGTAAAGCATGCTGTATTGGATTGTTTAGGATTCATGCATGCTAGAGGAACAGTTTCTGTATGTTTTTCCGTTGTTTTAACGGTTGTAAAACCTGTAGAATCGGTTTAGGGTTTCTGCAGGAGTAGAAGCTGAAGATCTTGGCTTCAACATCGTTTGTCTCCAGGTTCATCAGCTGGGATATAGACGGCCAGATCCCTTGCCGTCTACTTCCTGTAAGCGGCAGTCGATGTTGCCGCCGATTTCTATATAAGCAAAAATGACTATTTAAGGTATTTATCGATAATGCATGGTGCGTTGGCACCTGTGGTGCACTGAGTGCACGTGGTTTCAGTGTTTAGCATACAAGGTATGCAGTTAGTTACTTACTATCGTGGTTGCGTGTTGTTCACGCGAGACCAGTTGGGTTCACGTGTGGTGGACCGTTGTTACTTGAGGTTTGCGTGACGTTTCACGTAATTTGTGTGTGACGTGCACGTGGTTTTATGTACATGGCGAGTAGTACGACGCCTACCATGGTTACCTCTCCAGTTGGGTGCCCCAGGTTCTTTGTGAGCCAGGTTGTTAGCTCGAGGCTTTGTCCTGGTACTTGTGCTGTACCGTCGAGGTCTGTGTCATCTGACCTGGACACCCTCACTCCTGTGTTTGAGTTGCACGTCTGGCTGAGGGAAAGACGACAGTGGGACAGTGACACTTGTGTTTGTCTTTAGTCACTTGTAGCGCGCTCGTAGTTGGGGGTACGGACACCAGTAGTCGACACTAGTCCCCAACTAGTCCTTTTCCAGTGCCTCACTCTAGAGAGCCCGGGCCACGGTCTCCTGAGGTGTCAGGCATAGGCCTACGACCGTGTGGTCCGCAGGTGGTGGTGTTTAGTTGGTCTCCACAGTTGCTTGACCTTTTCACGTGGAGCTACAGCTGAACCTTTCGTTCTTGGCTACGAGACTGAGAGGTAGACCTGTGTTAGCTTGTCCGAGTTAGTTTCTGGTGTCGCGAACCAGTTCACGTGGCTCGTGTTTGGCTGTCTCTACTTTAGCTTGTACACCTGTACTGGTTTGCCGTTTAGTTATTAAAGTTGTTTCTCGTAGTCGGCAGACGGTGAGTACTTTTACAGCTTTAATATCATGTTTAGTTGTTCTATAAATTGTTGATATTGTTTACTGCTTTCGTACCTGTGGTTTTTGGTTTTGCTGTGGTGTTGGGGGAGTCCCCTACTGAGCCAGTGACTAGCGAGGCTCACCCCTACCCCCACAGGTGAGAGCAAGGAGGACGTTTCACACGACCGTGTCCAGTTCAGAGCCGCGGCGTAGCGGTGCAGGGTCGGTACCTCCAGCTGTGTAGTAGCAGCTCCAGCAGTGTAGTGTAGTTAGTTGTTTATTTTTTCAGTTGTACCTTGGGGTATGCCCCAGGCTCTTGTACTTCTTTTCAGTTTTTGTGGAAATTTGGCTATGTAATTGTGAAATATATATATTAATGGGGTGAGTTCTTTGTGTTTACACGGACTGTGGTTTGGTTTCCCTAGCGAGGCTTCGGCCGGTTCGCGGGAGGCGGACTCGGATCAAGTACGTTATCGATTTAACGGGCTTGGCCGAGGTGTTCCGCCTCATGAGACCACCGAGGAAGGTGGAGTTGTCAAAGGTACTTTACCAGTCTTTTCTCAATCAGCATTTGTTTTGTTCGATACTGGTGCTACACATTCATTTATATCACAAGCATTTGCTGATACCTTAAATGAGAAACTTGTATCTATGACATTCGAACTACTTGTCACAATGCCACTAGGAGAAAGGGCTCAGTTGAATAAATATTTTCCATTAGCCGACATAAAGGTTGGTGAACTCAATCTTAGAGCCGATCTGATCTGTATGCCCATGGAGGGTTACGATGTTATTCTGGGAGCCGATTGGCTATCCACGTATGGGGCTATCGTGGATTGTCGAAGAGGGAAGATTTCATTCAGTGAATTCCCTAAAATGACCTTCACAGGACGTAGACACAAGAGTCACTTGTCTCTCGTATCTGCTATCAAAGCACATAATATGATAACAAAAGGGAGTGTGGCGTTTCTTGCCGCCATCGTACTTAAAAAGAAAGCAGTTAAGATATCAGACATCCACATAGTGCAAGAATACCCAGATGTGTTTCCTGATGAGCTGCCAGGCATACCACCTGAAAGAGATGTCAATTTCTCAATTGACCTCATACCTG
Organism: Colocasia esculenta; assembly: GCA_014218235.1. NCBI lineage: Eukaryota > Viridiplantae > Streptophyta > Magnoliopsida > Alismatales > Araceae > Colocasia > Colocasia esculenta. The sequence goes on along the minus strand of CM024759.1, from coordinate 68,438,226 downwards.
GAGCAGCACCAGTCTCACGTCAACCCTACAGGATGTCCCCTGCTGAATTGAAGGAATTGAAATAGCAATTGATGGAACTGTTAGAAAAGGGATTTATCAGGCCGAGTACTTCTCCTTGGGGAGCACCCGTGCTGTTCGTCAAGAAGAAGGACGGATCTATGAGGTTGTGTATTGATTATAGGCAGTTGAATAATCTCACTATCAAGAACAAGTACCATCTGCTGCGTGTCGATGAACTATTTGATCAGATATCAGGAGCAAAGTATTTTTCTAAGATTGACCTTAGATAGGGATATCATCAGATGAGGATTAAAGATGCAGACATTTACAAGACGGCTTTCAGGAGCAGGTATGGTCATTAGGAATTTGTAGTCATGCCTTTTGGACTAACCAATGCTCCTGCAGCTTTTATGCAATTAATGACAGCATCTATCGACCATACCTCAACAAGTTCGTCGTGGTTTTCATTGATGATATTCTCATATACTCCAAGACCAAAAAAGAGCATGAGGAGCATCTGAGGATTGCTCTGCAGATTCTATGGGACAACAAGCTCTATGCTAAATTGAGCAAGTGTTAATTCTGGCTCGAGGAGGTGTTATTTCTGGGACATGTTATTTCCAAGGATGGTATCGTTGTCGATCCTTCCAAGGTAGAATCCGTACTCAATTGGGAAAGGCCGACCAATGTCACAGAGATAAGAAGTTTTCTTGGACTGCCTGGATACTACAGACGGTTCATAAAAGGCTTCTCCAAGATAGTTGTACCTCTTACGCGTCTTACGCAGAAAGAGAACCCATATGTCTGGAGCAAAGAATGCGAGAAGAGCTTTTAGACACTCAAGAAATTGCTGACATCTGCACCTGTCCTCGCCTTATCAATCGAGGGCGCAGGATTCTCAGTCTACACTGATGCATCTGGAATCGGTCTAGGCTGCGTGTTAATGCAGAACGATAAAGTGATAGCTTATTCTTCAAGGCAGTTGAAGCCACATGAAGTCAACTATCCTGTCCATGACTTAGAACTGGCTGCTATGGTTTTTTGCACTCAAAATCTGGAGGCATTACATGTATGGAGAGCAATTCATTGTCTACTCCGACCACAAGAGTTTGAAGTATTTATTCTCTCAGAAGGAGCTTAACATGAGACAATGAAGATGGCTGGAGTATTTAAAGGATTTTGATTTCAACATTCAATATCACCCAGGTAAAGGTAATGCAGTAGCTGATGCACTTAGCAGAAAGCCAGTAGCTTCATTATCATGTTTAGTCATGGGCGAGATGCAATTGTTAGAACAGTTCACCTGTCTAGATCTGAACATCGAGAAGAGAAGTGATAAGATGATAGTTGCTAACCTTAGAGCTCAACCTGACATACTTGCCGAGATCAGAGAGCATCAGGCAAATGATCCATTCCCAGTCCGAGTCAGGGAGACCATAGTTGACAAGCCAGATTTCTCCATCGCTGAGGATGGGAGAATATTATTCCAAGCCAGGACATGCGTGCCTGACAATGAAGAGCTAAAAAGAAACTGATGGACGAAGCCCACAAGACCAAGTACACAATTCACCCAGGTGCAACCAAGATGTACCAAGTGTTGGGTTCACATTCTAAATCATAAATACAACATGTTTTTTGTTGATGATCATGATGAACAAAGTAAACAAGTGAACAATGTGAGTTGTGTTTAAAATTGCATAAGATCTATACATATGACTTGTCTCAATGTGTTGGTATAATGTTTTGTTTTAAATGACTATAATGTCTCACTAACTATGTTCATTATTTTAGGTGAGATGTTGAGCAAGTCATGTATGAAGAACAAGGTCAAAATGATGAAGATATACATGACAGCAGGAAGGATCCCTGTCGACAGCTATACTCAAGCCAGAAGGCAAGTCTTCAATACAGATGTGCCTACCGACAGCACCCCAGCTACCTGTCGACAAGAAGAGGTTCCTAGAACACCCAAACCTTCTGCCTGCCTGCGCCTGCCGACAGCACCCAGTCGCCTGTCGACAGCAACTGCCTTCCAAAAGCTTTGAATCTTCTGCTTGCTTGCGCCTGTCGACAGGAGCACCCAGTGTTGTCGACAGACGGAGAGAGTCTTCAAATACGGGAAGTCTTCAAGTTGCCATAGATGGTGTTTCCACATACCAAGACTCTCCATATGTAAACACCTCTATTTAAGCATCTTTTTGAAGACAATCACGTACACAAGCAGCCTCTAAGCAAGAACCCTAAAAGCTTCTCAAGAAAAGTCTTGCCTTGCTGCTCTGCTTCTACCTGCTGCCCAGATTCAACAAGAGAAGTCTTCCGTGCAGCGGTGAAGTCTGAACGTCGTGGATTCAAGCCTCTCCATCAACTTCTGATCATCAAGACGAAGCTTGAAGTCTACTCAGACGTTCAACAGAAGAGTTTTCAATTGGATTTGATTCTCAACTCTCAAACTCTTCTCTATTTTACTTTTATCCATACGTGTGTGTGTGTGTGGTGTGTTTCAAGCAGTCCTTGTGCTTGATACACGTGTGTGTGTTGTTCTGATCGTGGTTACACATCAGAGAACACGTATGTATGAGTTGTAGTTCCTGAACTTCTACGTTAGATGCTTGGTAGGCACGGCGCATTTACACACGTCTAATCATCTGCTTGATATCTATCATCGAATCACACACATCCACACTAAGTTTAGTCCTTGCCATAACTTCTAGTATTTTGTATCTTATCGAAAAGAAGGCAACAAGTGTTCTTAATAGACAGTAATCTATTCAACCCCCCCTTCTAGATTACCATATAGGAAATTCCGCAACACTTCAATTGGTATCAGAGTGAGGTTTCTCCGTTTACTGTCACATCTATTTGATCTTATGATCAGGAGATCCTTGATCTTATGGATTCTAGCAAGGGGTATATGGCCGAGGGACATTCAGTCACTAGGCCACCCTTCTTTGATGGCACTGACTATCCCTATTGGAAAAACCGCATGCAGGTGTTTCAAAGGGCACAAAACTTTGAATTGTGGAAGATAGTCAGAACAGACCATATGAGTTGCCTCAAGACGAGATACATGGACTAAAGACCAGATTGCGAAAGGGACTCTCAACTGGAGCGCCCTCAACATGATGCAGTGCGCGGTCCATCCAAAGGAATACTCGAGGGTCTCCACATGCACCTCAGCCAAGGAAATGTGGGACAAGCTCGAGTTAATATATGAATGTACGTCTGAGGTGAGAGAATCTAAGGTAAGCATGCTAGTCTCAGAATATGAAATGTTTAAGATGAATAATGATGAGACAATATCTGATATGTTTGCTAGATTCATGGTTCTGATAAATGGACTAAAAGGTCTTAAAAAGGAATACTCAGATAGTGATTTGGTGAGGAAGATACTTCGGTCTCTTCCATCCTCATGGAACACCAAAGTCACTGTCATTGAGGATTCCAAGAATCTTTCAACCATGAAGGTGGATGAATTGATTGGTTCTCTCATGACCTATGAATTGAATGTGAAAAGGAAGGAAACTGAAGAGAACCCAAGGAAGTCCATCGCTTTGAAAGCTTCCAAGAAAGTCTCTTCAGATTCCAAAAGGAGTATTCAACAGGAAAGTCTTGAGCCTGAATCCTCAAGTGATAGTGAGAATGACGAGATGGCCATGCTCACTAGACAATTTAAGAAGTTCCTTAAATTCAAGAAAAGAGGTTCAGGAAACTCAAAACCGTTCCAAAAGGGTACCAACAGATTTGATTCACCTAACAAAAAATCTGATGTGGTTTGTTATGAGTGCAAGAAGCAGGGGCACATGAGAGGAGAATGCCCAGAGCTTAAGAAAAAATTGAAGAAAGACAAATTCACGTTCAAGAAAGCCAAAGCAATGTTGGCTTCATGGAGTGATGAAGATGAGGACAGTCAAGCCATCTCGGAAGATGAAGAGATTCGGTGTCTCATGGCAAAGAGTGACGATTCAACAGAGGTAAACTCTTCCTTCGAGAATTTTTCTATTAATGAATGGGAAGAGGCTTATACTGTACTATTTGAACATTTTTGTGAATTTAAGTCTGAAAACAAAGCACTTAAGAAGAAAATGAATTTCCTTGTTCATGAATCAAACAACAATGAAGAAATTGAGTCTCTGAACAAGGTAATTGATTTGATGAAAATTGATGAACAAACCCACATGGATGAATTGGATAGCATGAAACTTAAGTATCAAGAAGTTCAAAAGGAAAGAGATGAACTAATAAACTCTCTTGAAATTCTTAAAGGTGAGCATGCTAATCTGCAAGAGAATTTGAAAAAGCTGAAACAGAACTAAAAGGCAAATCAAAAGATCTATCAAGTTTTGTAAAGAGCAAACAGAACTTGGATGCAATCTTAGGTTCAAATGTTTTTGTTGCAAGACATGGGATTGGATTTCAAAATCCAAAGCCAAAGGTAATTGGCAAAAATCTGATGACTGATTTCATTGATCTAACCCCAAGCTCTAGCAAACCAAACCATTCAAAGAAAAGGAAAAATCAAAACAAGGGTAAAAAATAGGAACCTAAAGTCACCAAATTTGTTCCTAGTCAACATGAGGAATTTGCTAAAAGCTCTAAACAGGGCCGTCCACAAGACAAACAGCAAGTTCCCAAAGCTAGACTTACAAGGGAACAAAAAGGTAAGATGCCTATGAATGCTTCCAAAAATGTCAAACCCAATGTTGTTCCTAAATCATCATCATGCAATATCTGTAAAAAGATTGGACATAATGAAAAACAGTTCTGGAATAAACCAAATCAAATGAAAATCAAACAAGTTTGGATTCCTAAGCATTTCTTATTTTGCATGAATGATACAATGGGACCCAAAGTAATTTGGGTACCAAAACCTCTCGTCTGATCCACATGTGCAGGAATGCCTAGCAGCCCACAATCAAAACAAATGGTACCTGGACAGTGGCTGCTCGAGGCATATGACGGGCGACAAAGCTAAATTCAGTTTGCTCGTGGAAAAAGACGGAGGTCAAGTGATCTTTGGAGGTAACAACAAAGGCCAGATCATCAGCTCAGGTAAAGTTGGTAAGTTTTCCTCTAACTCTATAGACAATGTGCTACTAGTTGATGGCCTTCATCACAATTTGCTCAGCATAAGTCAATTGTGTGATAAAGGTCATAAAATTGTCTTTGAATCCAATTCATGTCACATTCTGGATAAGGAAACAGGAAGCCTAAAATTTTATGGAAAAAGAATGAATAACATCTACATAGTAGACTTAGATGATCCAGAAAATGACAATTTGTGTCTTGTAGCAAACAAACAGGACGAGCTTACATTGTGGCATCGTAGGCTCGCTCATGCTAGTTACAATGTTTTGCACAAGATCATAAGGCTTAAGTTAGTAAGTGGTCTTCCTGAAATCTCCTTTAACAAAAATGAAAAATTTTGTGATGCATGTGCACAGGGAAAACAAACCCGAAAATCCTTCAAATCAAAGGCACCGGTAAGTACTTACAAAGCCTATGAACTCTTGCACATGGACTTATTTGGACCTACGAGAACACTCAGTCTCAATGGCAAGCGTTATGGTTTTGTCATTGTGGATGATTTCTCTAGGTTCACTTGGGTAAAATTCCTGGCTCACAAGAATGAAGCAGTAAATGTTTTTGAAGAATTCTTCAACAAAATTGAACATGGGAATGTCCATAAAATCTACTCTATCCGCACTGATCACGGGGGAGAATTTGACAATAATTCCTTCTCCGAATTTTGCAGGAACCAAGGTATAGACCACCTGTTTTCCTCCCCAAGAACTCCCGAGTAAAATGGAGTTGTGGAGAGAAAAAATATAACCTTGGTGGAGATGGCTCGTACGCTTCTGGTCGAGAATCAATTAGCACGAACCTTTTGGGCAGAAGCGGTAAACACATCATGTTACATCCTTAATCGAGCCATGGTAAGACCGGTATTCAAGAAAACTCCTTACGAGCTTCTGAAAGGTAAGAAACCCACCATTGGGTACTTTAAAGTTTTTGGTTCAAAGGTGTTTATTCATAACAATGATAAAAATGACTTGGACAAGTTTGAAGCCAAAAGCGATCAAGGTATTTTTCTTGGATACTCTGAACATTCTAGAGCTTATAGAGTGTTTAATCTGAAAACCAGAAAGGTGGAAGAAACTCCACACGTTGTTTTTTATGAATCTCAAATCAAGTCTAACACTTCTACTCCTTACAGGTTTGACGATGAATCTGATGAAACAACTCTTCGAGATCTACAAAGCAAATCAAATGCAATATCTAAGTCAGTTCATAAAGCTAAATGTGGATATCTTCGCAGGTACGATGATGAAGATGACGGTCATCTACTCAAAAATGAAGAAGAAATACCTGCACAAGATCCACAACAAGAGGATGAACCTCAACATGAAACTCCTCCAGCCACCCCTCCTCCGGAACAACATCCTAAAATGCAAGATCAACCAGGTCCTTCAACAATCACCAATGTGAGGTACTCCAAAGCTCATCCACTTGAGAATGTCATAGGTGACATAAATGATTCAGTTCAAACTAGGTCTCAAGTTAATCAAATAGTTGAACAGGATCATTTAGCCTTTGTCTCTCAAGTGGAGCCTAAAAATGTTGAAGAAGCATTAAAAGAAATTCATGGATTGATGCTATGCATGAGGAGTTAGGCCAATTTCAAAGAAATAATGTCTGGAGTTTGGTTCCTAAAACCCCTGAAATTTCTGTTATAGGCACAAGGTGGGTTTTTAGTAATAAACTTAATGAAGAGGGTAAAGTGGTGAGAAACAAGGCTAGACTGGTTGCAAAGGGTTATAATCAGGAATTTGGTGTGGATTTTGAAGAATCCTTTGCACCTGTAGCTAGGCTAGAAGCAGTGAGGATCTTGTTAGCATATGCATGTTCTAACAAGTTCAAACTATATCAAATGGATGTTAAGACTGCTTTCTTAAATGGCTACATAAAAGAGGAAGTCTACGTTTCTCAACCACCCGGCTTTGAGGATCATGATAAACCAAACCATGTATTTAAACTGCACAAAGCTCTCTATGGTTTGAAACAGGCACCCCGAGCTTGGTACGACCGGCTCAGCTCATTTCTGGTAAGCAAAAACTACTCCAGAGGTAAAGTGGACCAAACTCTCTTTAAAAGAAAGTCCGCAATCATATTATAGTTGTTCAAGTTTATGTGGATGACATTATATTTGGTTCCACTAACAGTTCACTGTGTGAAGAATTTTCAAAACACATGCACAGAGAATTTGAGATGAGCTTAATGGGGGAGTTACAATTTTTTCTTGGTTTGCAGGTCAAACAGTTAGAAGATGGATTCTTCATCAACCAAGAAAAATATGTCAAAGAACTTCTAAAGAAGTTTCAGTTTGAACAAGCTAAACATGCTTCAACACCAATGAGCACAAGCATAAAGTTGGAAAATGATGAGAAAGGTAAAATGGTAGATGCCAAGCACTTCCGAGGTATGATTGGCTCACTCCTTTATCTTACTGCAAGTAGACCGGACATACAATTCAGTGTTTGTCTTTGTGCTAGATATCAATCTAGTCCAAAGGAAAGCCATCTAATTGCAGTTAAGAGAATTTTCATATATCTCTCAGGTACGCATGATTTGGGTCTTTGGTATCCAGCTAGTAGTAGCTTTGAATTGATTTCTTATTCTGATGCAGACTACGCTGGGTGTAAAATTGACAGGAAAAGCAGTAGTGGCTATTGCCAAATGCTTGGTGGTTGTATGGTTTCGTGGGCATCTAAGAAGCAACACTCGGTTGCACTCTCTACTGCAGAAGCAGAATATGTTGCTGCAGGGAGTTGTGCAACACAAGTGTTGTGGATAAAAAGTCAGTTGTGTGACTACAACATTGACCTTGGATGCACACCTATCCTTTGTGACAACACTAGTGCAATCAATCTTTCAAAGAACCCCATTCAACACTCTAGGACAAAACACATTGAAATCCATCACCACTTTCTGAGAGATGAAGTGGCCAACAAAGCATTGGAAATTAGCTTCATACCCACTGAAAAACAATTGGCTGATATCTTTACCAAACCATTGGCAGAAAATAGGTTCACCACATTGAGAAGAGAGTTGGGTTTGTGCAAATTGCAATGAAATTTCAAATATTCTAGCATATGTTCCTTGTGTCCACTAACTGTGAGGTATATCAAATGGTGATGTGTGGAAGAACAAGTCATGCTTGTTTGGAAACTCTCATTATGCGTGAGAAAATATTCTCCGCCACGTACCCATGGTCATGTGTCATGCAAGGGACATATACTTTAATATGAGAATAGTTTCTTTACAATTTTGCTCATTCCAAATTCTCCTTGAAAATTTGTCAATTTTTTGTGAAATGTTTTTCTACATGCTTGATGTGCTTCATTAATTAATAAATGTGTGCAATTTTGTCTTCATGAACTTGAGTATTCTTGTTTCAAATGGCACACATTATGGGGGAGCAAGTTAGGGTTAGATGAATGCAACTGTGAAGGAAATTGTTCAACCTTTGTCCATCTCAACTCCCTCACAACCATTAGTCATTTCATCCCTTCATTCTACCCTTAAAACTTCTCTGAACATGTCCCTGTCGACAGGCTTCAAGGGCCCTGTCGACAGCCTAGCCCAGACAGAACTCTGATTCTTCTGTCTGTGTCCATCTGTCGACAGGCCCTCAATCTGCTATCGACAGATACATACAGTTCATGCCTCCCAGAAATCTCCAACTGCTGTCTGTATCTTCCCTGTCGACAGGCCTTCCTTCCCTGTCGACAGATATTCTCAATCTTGGTTGTTCATGCTTATTTCTTCACCCATTCAGTGAGCATCTTCATGATTAACATATAAGATGTCTATAAGGTATTAATGCATGTTTGACCATACTACCTACAAATGATAATTAAGCTATTCTTTATTCCACTATGATTTTCACATATTATTCATGTTGGATTTAGGTTCTATCATTTAGGAAACATTTCATAACCGTAAAGGATATCAACATCACTTCTCTACACTAATTCTTTATGAGCGGACATTGTAATGTCGCGTGTTTTTTGGATCCATGCGGATCGTGTGTATTGTGGTTGTGGCGGCCATTGTGAGGCCAGTGTGAGTCGGTTGTGTGGAATGCATGGTGTGGATGTGTGGCTTGAGCAGGTGAAGAGCAGGGTTGGTCCTGAAATGAAAAAGGACCTGCTGCTGTTCAGTTGAAGTTGGCGGCCAGGGGTGGTCGTTAACTGTTGGCGTCCAGCTTAGTGGACGTTTACTGCATGAACTTGGCGGCAGTAGATGTGGACGCAGAGGGTGGCGGTTGCTGTTGGCGGCATGGGGGTTGACGCCAACCTGAGAATGGTGCAGGTTATAAGCTCACCCGAGGGCAGTTCTCTCAGCTCTCACTCATTCCCTCTTGCCCCAGCTTGCTGCCCCCGAGTCTTTGAAGCTTCCAACAGGTACCAAGGAGTAGTTGGACGAGCGTAGAACGCGTGGCGTCGCTTAATTGCGCAAGAAAACGTCACGGCGTGGTGCAATTCGCGTGGGAGCTCGCGGAGGGCTCGGCATGAACCAGGGGATTGCAGAAGATTCTAGCACGTTCTGAGATAGGGGACGAACCCTGGTAGCTCCATAGAAACATTAAAACTTATCATAACCACCGGAATTAACATGATAATGCATGTTTGAATCAAGTTGCACCATACGGGAATAATGGGTGGTTTGAGTAGTTTAATGTATGAAGCATGTTGGAGTGGGTTATATTGGGTTCCTGCATGTTAAAAGAATAGTTTCTATACGATTTTCTGTAGTTAGAACAGTTAGAAAACCCACAGAGCCGAATTAGGGTTTCTGCAGGGTTTATGGCCGAAGAACTTGGCGTCAAGATCGCTTGTCGCCAACCTCCTCAGCCAAGATGTTAACGGCCAGGTCCCTTGCCGTTGACTTGGTATAAGCGGCAATCGATGTTGCCGTCAGCATGTGTGTGAACAGGATCAGTTAATTACAGATTTTATCGATAATGCATGTGTGTTAACACATGAGGTGCACTGAGTGCACTAGGTTCTCGTGTTCAGCATACCAGGTATGCAGTTAGTTGTTGACTTCGGTGACTGCGTGTTGTTTACACGAGTCAGTTGGGTTCACGTGTAGTGGACCATGGTTACTTGTGGTTTACGTGAGGTTTCACGTGGTTTGTGTGTGACGTGCACGTGGTTCTGTGTACGTGGCGAGTAGTACGACGCCTACCGTGGTTACCTCACCAGTTGGGTGCCCCAGGTTCTTTGTGAGCCAGGCTGTTAGCTCGAAGCTTGGTCCCGGTACTTGTGCTGTACCGTCGAGGTCTGTGTCATCTGACCTGGACACCCTCACTCTTGTGTTAGAGTTGTACGTCCGGCTGAGGGAAAGATGACAGTGGGATAGTGACACTTGAGTTTGTTTTTAGTCACTTGTAGCGCGCTCGTAGTTGGGGGTACGGACACCAGTAGTCGACACTGGTCCCCAGCTAGTCCTTTTCCAGTGCCTCACTCTAGAGAGCCCGGGCCAGGGTCTCCTGAGGTGCCAAGCATGGGCCTGTGACCGTGTGGTCTGCAGGTGGTGGTGTTTAGTTGGTCTCCACAGTTGCTTGACCTTTTCACGTGGAGCGACAACTGGACCTTTCGTCCGTGGCTGCGAGACTGAGAGGTAGACCTGTGTTAGTTGTCCGAGTCAGTTTCTGGTGTCGCGAACCAGTTCACGTGGCTCGTGTTGGCTGTCTCTACTTTAGCTTGTACACATGTACTGGTTTGCCGTTTAATTATTACTGTTGTTTCTCGTAGTCGGCAGACGGTGAGTACTTTTACATCTTTACTTACCTACTTAGCTGTTATATAAATTGTTGGTATTGTTTACTATTCGTACTCGTGGTGTTTGTTTCACTCGATTTTGGGGGAGTTCCCTACTGAGCCAGTGACTAGAGAGGCTCACCCCTACCTCCACAGGTGAGAGCGAGGAGGACGTTTCTCGTCCGATGTCCAGTTCCGGACCGCGTCGTAGCGGTGCAGGGTCAGCACCTCCAGCAGAGTAGCTCCAGCAGTGTAGTTTAGATAGTTGTTTACTTTCTTTAGTTGTACCTCAGGGTATGCCCCAGGCTCTTGTACCTCTTTACAGTTTTTGTGAAAATTTGGCTATGTACTTGTGAATTACATATGAAATGTGGTGTGTTCCTTTATGTTTACACGGACTGTGGTTTGGTATCCCTTGCGAGGCTTCGGCCCGTTCGCAGGAGGCGGACTCGGATCAAGTACGTTATCGGTTTAACGGGCTTGGCCGAGGCGTTCCGTCACAGACATAGTCTCAATTTACTTGATAAGCCTTTTGGTCATGAAAGTGAATGTCTAATATTGATAGGTAATCATATCACCTACTTGATATTGGTTTTTACAACAATACTTGGAGAAAAGCTACATATTTCTGGAAAAAAAAATCTTTCACAAGGCAAATAAAAACAAAAAAAAAATTGTGATGAAAATCAACTTTACATGGGAAGAATATAGAGCAATGTTGGGTTATGCTGAGTAACCGGGGAGATGGGCATCACAAATGTCTGCCCTCGCGTCAAAAGGCCAACTCATCATCTCTGTACAACGGTATGATGGAAACTTCCACTAATTAACTGGGGGTATGGGCACGTGTAATGTCTATCCTCACGTTAAAAGGTGTGACGTCTTCTTAAGTACCATTTCCTCCCATTGTTCTTCTAAATTCCAAACAAAAAGGGAAATAGTGTGTAGCCTCCACTGAGTCATAATTTCCAAGGTCATTGGTCTTGTGATTGTCTTGACATATAGATATCATTTCATGCATCATTTGCCTATCCACAAAATGGGTATTGTGTTGTCTTATATTGTATTTATACAACGACGGGTAAGTGTGCAATGTTCTTTATTTAAGTGGGTGTTTTCTTAATGCTTTAACCTTAAATTCCTTGAGTATTATGTTAAAACCATTGGGAAATTGGTATGGTTTATTATGTCCTTGTAGATGGTAGGTTAACATACATGATTCACCTCTTATACACCTTCATTTATCACATGGAAGACCTTGCTCAGAGCTTCAGTTTCAAAATCTCAAAAAATCACAAAACTGGCCCTTTTTCTGAAAACGCCTGTCGACAGGCACCAGGGGCCCTGTCAACAGCCGGCGGCAGAACTCTTTTTGGAAGTCCAACGGGCTAAATCCGAAAATGGATTTGGTGGGATCCGATTCTTCACATACCCTCAACCTTTCTATAAGAGGACCCCACACCCCTTTCCATCTTCTTCCACTTCCAAAAACCTTTCTTTCCCTCCCTCTCCTCAAAACCCCTCTCCAGGGCGCCAGAAGAGCACCTCTGCATCCCTGGTGCTTTCTCTTCTCTTCTCCGTCTCCTTTCTTTCTACCACCAGTCTCCACCTCAAGCAGCTAGAGATCATGGCTCCTCCTTCCAAGAAGCTGGCTTCTCGTCGCCGTCCTCGGTCTCCTCGCGCTGGACAAGGTTCCAGGGCTTCCCCCGAACGTCGCACAAAGCACCGGGAGGACCGATTGCCAGAGCTGCTCATCCCTCCTAATCTCCAGTTCAAAGTCACTCATGCCACTTTCACAAAGGTCACGCAGCCTCGTTACGTTGACTTCATCTCCCTGCAGGATTTCTTTCCAGGTCTTCTGCCTCTCTTTGACACACATGGTTGGTCACCTTTTTGCTATAGCCACAAACAATACTCCTCCTCTGCTGTCACGGAGTTTTACCACAACCTCCGGGAGTCTACCACAGGTGATCTCTATACCCGAGTAAAAGGGAACTCCTTTCGCATTTCCCCTAATCTACTTTTAGTATCCCTCCAAATCCTAAACACAGGGGTTAACATCTTTGCACATCATCCTACCCCCGAGGAGTACTATGCCCTCATTACTTCAAAGCCTTACGACCCCACGGATCGTACGCCACTGAATGCAAATTCTTTCCCTCCACTTCATCATCTCATCCACCACATTTTCACCACCCTCATTGTCCCAAAAGATGGAAGTAGGGAACTCGTCACCTCAGTTCACAAGTCCCTCCTCCATCAGTTTTTGCGGTGTGAACTCATTAATCTTCCTCAACTAATGTGTTCCGTCCTTCGACTATGCCTTGGTAACGCAAAGCGGTCCATGCCTTACGCATGTCAGCTCACCTCCCTCTTCCTGTTCCTTGGCATCATAATTCCATAAGGGGAGATGACCGTCTTGCTGGCCCGTAGCTCCTATGATCTGACTGCTGCACAGCGGATGGGCTACAAGTTCGTGGATGGCGTAGTAACAAGGGATCTCAAGGGCAAAGGCCAAGCTGTCCTTGTGGATGATGAAGAAGCTGATGAGGCAGCTGATGAAGAGGTCGATGAAAATGCAGTTGAAGAAGAAAACTCCCAGTATGGGCCACTAGATGCTCCGGGAGATGATGCTCCTGATGTGGCAGTTGAGCCCTCAATTCGCGAATTACTCGCTCAACTACAACTTCAGATGTCAACTGGGTTTGAAAGGCTCAATCACAGGATGGATAGACTTGACGTCCGCTTGGATAGCATTGCACCTTTGAGTCCGCCTCCTACACCGCCAGCTGATGAGGATGCATAGCTAGCTTAGGTGTCTAGGAGAGTGTCATGTCTTGTATCTAGTTATCTTCAGCCTTATGATGTTCTCTTACTTTGATGGTCTTGCAATGTCTTTCTCTTTCAAGTTATCTTTTACCTAGCACGTTATGTATGGCTCAATGAAAAATCAATGAAAATTTTTGTCTTCTTGCTTACTACAAGTGTCTATGGTGTATGCTTTTGGATATTGACAAAAGGGGGAGAAAACTCAATTGTGCACTTGCTTACACTTGCTTAATTGATTAATTTTGTCATCATCAAAAAGGGGGAGAATGTTGGGTTCACATTCTAAATCATAAATACAACATGTTTTCGTTGATGATCAATGATGAACAAAGTAAACAAGTGAACAATGTGAGTTGTGTTTAAAATTGCATAAGATCTATACATATGACTTGTCTCAATGTGTTGGTATAATGTTTTGTTTTAAATGACTATAATGTCTCACTAACTATGTTCATTATTTTCATTATTTTAGGAGAGATGGTGAGCAAGTCATGTATGAAGAACAAGGTCAAAATGATGAAGATATACATGAAAAGCAAGTACCTGTCGACAGCAGGAAGGATCCCTGTCGACAGCTATACTCAAGCCAGAAGGCAAGTCTTCAATACAGATGTGCCTTTCAGCAGCACCCCAGCTACCTGTCGACAAGAAGAGGTTCCCAGAACACCCAAACCTTCTGTCTGCCTGTGCCTGTCGACAGCACCCAGTCGCCTGTCGACAGCAACTGCCTTCCAGAAGCTTTGAATCTTCTGCTTGCTTTCGCCTGTCGACAGGAGCACCCAGTGTTGTCGACAGACGGAGAGAGTCTTCAAATACGGGAAGTCTTCAAGTTGCCATAGATGGTGTTTCCACATACCACGACTCTCCATATGTAAACACCTCTATTTAAGCATCTTTTTGAAGACAATCACATACACAAGCAGCCTCTAAACAAGAACCCTAAAAGCTTCTCAAGAAAAGTCTTGCCCTTCTGCTCTGCTTCTACGTGCTGCCCAGATTCAACAAAAGAAGTCTTCCGTGCAGCGGTGAAGTCTGAACGTCGTGGATTCAAGCCTCTCTATCAACTTCTGATCATCAAGACGAAGCTTGAAGTCTACTCAGACGTTCAACAGAAGAGTTTTCAATTGGATTTGATTCTCAACTCTCAAACTCTTCTTTGTTTTACTTTTATCCATACGTGTGTGTGTGTGGTGTGTTTCAAGCAGTCCTTGTGCTTGATACACGTGTGTGTGTGTTGTTCTGATCGTGGTTACACATCAGAGAACACGTGTGTGTGAGTTGTAGTTCCTGAACTAGCTCATAAGCAGATTGCTCTGCGTGTGTGTGTGGCCCGTGGATGTAGGATACACGAGTTGTGTATTCCAACCACGTAAATCGTTGTGTCTCGTGGTTTGAACGTTTCTACGTTAGATGCTTGATAGGCATGGCGCATTTACACACGTCTAATCATCTGCTTGATATCTATCATCGAATCACACACATCCACACTAAGTTTAGTCCTTGCCATAACTTCTAGTATTTTGTATCTTATCGAAAAGAAGGCAACAAGTGTTCTTAATAGACAGTAATCTATTCAAGCCCCCCTTCTAGATTACCATATAGGAAATTCCGCAACACTTCACCAAGATATGAAAAGGTCATTTTGGTGGCCAAATATGAAGCGTGAGGTAGCTGAGCATGCCGCGCACTGCCTCACTTGTCAGCAGGTAAAAGTAGAACACCGTCGTCCTGCAGGTGCACTCAGGCCCCTGGACATACCTGAATGGAAGTGGGAAAGCATCGGCATGGATTTCATCATGGGTTTACCCCGAACTCATGGTGGACTTGATGCTATTTGGGTTATTGTGGACAGATTAACAAAGTCTGCACACTTTCTAGCAATTCGAAGTACCTGGAGCGTTGATGTGCTTGCAGCTTTATATGTGAAAGAGATAGTCAGACTACATGGGGTTCCAGTATCCATAGTCTCAGATCATGACCCTAGGTTCACTTCTAGATTCTGGAAGGGACTCCAGACTGCCTTAGGCACAAAACTTAACTTTAGCACAGCTTTCCACCCACAGACAGATGGACAGACCGAAAGAACAAATCAGATAGTGGAAGACATGCTGCGAGCTTGTGCCATAGACTTTGAAGGATATTGGAATGAACAACTGTCTCTAATAGAATTTACCTACAACAATAGCTATCAGGCCAGCATCAAGATGGCACCATTCGAAGCACTGTATGGAAGGAGCTGCAGATCGCCAGTCTGTTGGAATCAAGTAGGTGAACAATAATGGCTGGGACCAGATATGGTGCAGAATACCAGTAGAGATATCCAGATTATCAGAGACAGAATTAAGGTAGCTTAGTCCAGGCAGAAGAGCTATGCTGATAAAAGAAGAAGGGACTTAGAATTTCAAACTGGAGATCATGTGATGCTCAAAGTATCCCCGACCCGAGGATTTCAACGGTTTGGGATGAAAGGCAAGCTAAGACCAAGAATCATAGGTCCATTTGAAGTATTGGATAGAGTTGGCGAGGTGGCGTACCGACTAGCACTACCTCCCCAGTTCTCTACCATACATAATGTTTTCCATGTGTCAATGTTAAGGAAGTACGTGTATGATCCGTCACACGTAATTAGCTATGATGACATTATTCTGAATAAGGATATGACCTATGAAGAAAGACCAGTGAAAATCTTAGACAAGAAGATGCAACAGCTTCGGAATCGATCCATACCCGTGGTTAAGATATTGTGGAGGAACCATGAAGTCGAAGAAGCCACGTGGGAGCCCGAACCAACCATGCGACGAAATTATCCAGATTTATTCAGTAAGACATTCTTCCTCTTACGATTATATGAATTTGGGGACCAAATTCTTTTTAAGAGGGGGAGGATGTAGCACCCTTGATTTTTAAAATCTAAATAAAATAAAGTTTTTTTATTATTATTTAAATAAATGAGATAAATCAATTTAATTGGAATAAAGGGAGAATAAATAGAATTTGAGTGAAATAAAATGAATTTAATGAATACCCATTAAGTTAAGTTAGTAGTGGGTTAAAAAAATGATCCAAACCAAATAGATAGGGCCCAATAGGGTGAAGCCCATCATGGGAAGAGAAGTAATTAATAGAAATTCGTATGAAATTGATTATTAAATGGAAAAAGTCTAAGATAAGTATTAAATGGGTCATATAAATCCCTAAAAAGAGACCTACTTCTATCCTAACTCTTGGGCAACGAATTTAGACCTTTTCTCTGCCCTTTTAAGTGGATAATTGATGGGAAAATGGGAGATAAATGCCAATTTTCAGAGTTGGATGAGAAAGGAGTTTTGGGCATTTAGGACTCTATTAGCAAGACATAACACTCCATTTTCGTCCCCACCAAGCCCTAGAACGCATTGGAACCTTAGAGGACGGAGATGAGACAATTTCGGGCGAGAAGCTTGGAGGAGAAGGGGTGGAGTTCGGATTTCTTCATCTTTTTATCGTCTCCAACTTAGGGTTCTTCTTGGATTTGACAAAAGGTAGGCAATCTCTCAAGCAAAAATCATGTAAACATTATCCTAGGTAGCCTTTATGTACCTCTTCAAAAGACCTATGGTTTCGTGGTATTCTATTCATCCATTTGGGCAAATTTAATTCGTGAAACCCCGTTGTACCATGAACCCGAAATCTCATATTTTCTCTAATTCCCTGCATGTACTTGTTCCCATGCCATGATACAATTCTCAGATATACTGCATCTTATTATCTTTCAAACGCCCCTAGTCTTGCTCTATTTCGACCTCCCATGAGGGAGAATTAAATCTTTGAATCCTTGTCTATTGCCTATACCCGACTCTTCAAGTTTACCTTTAAACTTCGTGCACACTTGATGTCCTACTATGAGACAATTCTCTAAAATACTACATCATCTTAGCTTTCGAATGCCCCTAGTTTTGTAATTTTTCATCATGTATTCATCTCCGATTAATTTGTTGAACCCTGACTGTGCCTGTTTAGGTCGTTAGAATGTAACCTATTCAAAGCATGCTTAAGTCTTGTCTAATTTCAAATTAATCATGCATGCTGATAGTTAGATGTGTCTACTTTCATTTGAAACTGGATTCGTGATTTTTGGGTCATTATACGATTTTATATTGATTTTAGAAGAGCCCTATGTCATCTAGTATCAACCCTGAAAAAAAGGGAAAAACCCGGACCGTCCCTGATATCGCGGCGGCACGATACGCCGCGATAAGAGGAGGGTCGCGGTCATCCGCCAGGTCACGTCTTGAATGCGGCGGGCCATGCCACCATGTTCCCTTCCCATTCCAAGCCAGGCCGGTCGATCTGCGGATCACGCCCTAGCCGCCTGTCGCGACTTGAATCGCGATGGGTAGGGTCCGCCGCGATTTGGAGATTTCGGCCAGAACATGAAGTAGCTCTCATGCCCTTGTCAATTAAGCTATATGACTCAAGTTTAACCCTAATCATGCACTGTTTTGAACAGTAATAATTTGATTAATTATATTTATTAATAATCGCATGAAATATATTATTTAAAAGTCAATTGCACGATCTATCATATTCTCAAGATTTCTTTACACTTGCACACACATAACATTATTAATTGCCATGAGACCTTGATAATTCACTCAATAATATATCTGGTAATTAAGTGAAATTAATTATTAAATTCCCTATTTGATTTAATTATACTTATTTTTGTTTTACTCGGGTGTTTCATCGACTGTTATCGTTTCCCTCGGCCTTCGAGCACTCGAGGCACGACGGACCCGTTTTACACACTTTCTCTTGACTTGGACCACCTCTCCACCGGGAATACTCTCAACTGGACTAGGGAATTCTTGTCAAGACCTCCGTAAGTCTTCTTGGCTTTGGCGCACGTCCTTAGTCAACGAGTTGGTTGTACCCTAAAACCTGTTACGCCTTAGGGATCAGTACGATCCAAACCTTAGTATATTCCTTCTTGTCTTGAGTTCACACCGGACCACCTGACCCGTGTACACAGCACGGCTAAGGGGCGGTTGTGACTTCTACCAGACTGTCGGCGCCCGATCTAGTGCTGTGCAACCGTTACTATCGGAATTTCACGTGTTTTACGGAATTGTCCCTATCTAATCTAATCTACATATCCTCTCATCTGTTCACGTTCTCTCTACACTCTCATCTAGTTCATCTACTACTCTCATCTCTTCTTGGTACTCTCTTGGCCACGTGTGATTGTCTAAGATAAAAACATGACTATGCTAGGCAACATTATAAGGGCCCGATCTGGTCCTTGGGAGGAGCACCTGAAAGGCTATAACTCGTGGGGGTCTAATGATCAGGTGATGGCATACACCAAACACATGACTATCAAGATTAATCTATGACAATCATACTACTCACGAAATGTTTACGTTACTTGACTTGTGGTTGATAAGATGATCGACCAAACGCATGTTACTTGCTATCGTGACTTGTGCACTGTTGTGCAATTTACTTGTTATCTTGAAATATGGCCAAATCCTTGTCATACTTGTTACCTGTAAAGGTATTCTTATCTTGTGATCTTACTGTCATGATTATACTTGATCATTCTCGTTACTTGCTCGTTCCTGTTAGTTATTCTGCATTGATAAAAATGTTAAACACTTAAAGCCTGTTTGTTTACATGAGATATTAAGTCCTACTGGGCGTTATTCGCTCATCCTGCATTTTATTTAATGTGTTTTCAGGTGAGTATGATGATGACCACACTCATGAGGACGGGACTGAGGGTGATGCTCAGGAGTGACCCATTTTTCAGCAACCAAGGCGTTCTAGCTGTAGTTAGTATAGTTATGAGTCAGTTAGTCATGATGTAATAGTTTGAGTTTGAATAAAGTACTCTGGGCCCTAGTTTTGGCTCTGATACGTTGATGTAATAGTTAGATCCTGAAGTTTGATGAGACATTAGTGGTTGTAAGGGAGTAAATGGATTATTGATGAAATATGAGGTTGTTTGGTATTATTTCCATTTGTGTAATGGTTTGTTATTTATTTCTCGCTCGGTACTATTTAATAACTGTAATCCCGCTCCGATATTCCGCGTCGGGGCATTACAATAGGTCATATCTTTGTGCAGGATTATATAGTCGTAGTGAATCATATGAGATGGGTCGTACAGATACTTTCTCAGCATTGACACATGGAAAACATTGTGTATGGTGGAAAACTTAGGAGGTAATGCTAGATGATATGCTACTTCACCAAGTCTTTACAATACTTCAAATGGACCTATGAATCTTGGTCTTAACTTGCCTTTCATTCCAAACCTTTGAAATCCTCTGGTTGGGGACACTTTAAGCAGCACATGATCTCCATTTTGAAATTCTAGATCCCTTCTTCTTTTGTCAGCATAGCACTTTTGCCTGGACTGAGCTATTTTGATCATGTTCCTGATGATCTGTATATCTCCGCTAGTATTCTACACCATATCAGGTCCCAACCATTATTGTTCACCCACTTCATTCCAACACACCAGTGATCTACAACTTCTACCATACAGAGCTTCAAATGGTGCCATCTTGATACTGGCTTGGTAGCTGTTATTGTAAGCAAATTTCATTAATGACAGTTGTTCATTCCAGTACCCTTCAAAATCTATAGCACAGGCTCGCAGCATGTCTTCCACAATCTGATTTGTTCTTTCTATCTGTCCATCTGTCTGTGGGTGGAATGTTGTGCTAAAGTTGAGTTTGGTGCCTAGTGCAGTCTGAAGTCGCTTCCAAATCGAGAGGTGAATCTAGTGTCACGATATGAGACTATGGATATAGAGACTCCATGTAATCTTACAATCTCTTTTACATATAATGCCGCTAATATCTCAACACTCTAGGTACTTTTGGTTTCTAAGAAGTGTGCGGACTTAGTCAATCTGTCCATATGACCCAAATGGCATCGAGTCCACCACGAGTTTGGGGTAAACCTATGATGAAGTCCATGCCAATGCTCTCCCACTTCCATTCAGGTATGTCGAAGGGTTTAAGTACACCCGCAGGACGTCGATGCTCTGCCTTGACCTATTGATGTTGGGGAATCATCCCCCCGATCGACAGCCGTCTCCCACACCACTCACACGTAGAGTTTGGAGAAGAGATTGAAGAAGGGAGAAAAAGAACACAAGAACACCATATTTTTATGTGGTTCGGAGGCAAAGCCTTCCTACGTCCACGGCCACAGCAGCAGTTCCACTACTATATGTCAGGAACAATCATACAACCACATAAAAGGAGAGATCGCCCTACTATATATACTGGGAGGTTAGGGCGTCATAATCGAGATTTATAAGGACAAAACTGCCCCTCACTCAGATCCACGCAAGTCGCCTATCCTGGGGTTGAGAAGTCGACTGCCTTGAGAAATTCGACTGGTGAAGTCGAATGCTGAAGTCGACTGTTGACTTCGATTGCTGCAGTCGAATGCTGACTTCGACTGCTGACTTGAATTGCTGAAGTCGAATGAAGACTTCGACTGCTGCAGTCAAATGCTGACTTCGACTGCTCAAGTCGACTGTTAACTTCGACTGCTGCAGCCGAATGCTGACTTCGACTACTCAAGTCGACTGTTAACTTCGACTACCTCTTCTGTAAGCCAAATTTAGCTTCCGGGGGTGCTGCCCCCGGAGACCCCCGCAGGGGGCACTGCCCCCTTGACCACCATGACCTAACCGCACAGGTCGATCTGCGTCCCGAACCTTCTTGTCTACATCAGCAAGTTCAGGCTCCACACTCTAACAATCTCCCACTTGGAGTCTGAACTCCAAACAATAACAGGCATCTCAAAGTCTTGATCCTCCTCAATGTAGTGAAACAAAAGCTGACTGTGGCATCCCTCCATCAATCATTGATGGAGACCAACTGAAGCTTGGCATAGCTTCAGTTTCTCTCTTGTGACAACCTTGGTCAACATGTCTGCAGGATTTTCTGTCCCTCGTATCTTCTCAAGCAGTAGAGTACCATCTTCAATCAACCCACGGATAAAGTGATACTTCAGCTGTATGTGCTTCATCCTTGCATGGAAGACAGGGTTCTTGGCAAGATGAATTGCACTTTGACTGTCACAAAACAGCACACTGTTGTTTTGTTTCTTGCCCAACTCCTTCAGAAAATTCTTCAGCCACACCATCTCCTTGCTAGCTTCGGAGACAGCAACATACTCTGCTTCTGTGGTTGAAAGAGCAACAACCTTTTGAAGTTGTGAAATCCAACTCACTGCAGTCCCACCCAAGGTGTCTCGAACCTTCTTGTCTACATCAGCAAGTTCAAGCTCCACACTCTAACAATTGACATGTGAGGTAGTGTGCAGCATGCTTATCCACCTTACGCTTCATGTTTGGCCACCAAAATTACCTTTTCATGTTTTCGTACATCTTGGTTGCTCCTGAGTGAATTGTGTACTTTGTCTTGTGAGCTTCATCCATCAGCTTTCTCTTCAACTCTTCATTGTTAGGCACATATGTTCTTCCTTGAAATAACAACCTCTCGTCCTCCATGATGGAGAAATATGATCGGTCTGCTAGGGTTTCTTTAACTCGGACCAAAAATGGGTCATTAGCTTGCTGTTCTCTGATCTCAAGGATGTCAGGTTGTGCTCTAAGGTTGGCCACTAGAACCTGATCACTTCTTTGCTCAATGTTTAGATCTAGACTGGCGAATTGCTCTAATAATTTCATCTCACCCATGACTAAACAAGACAAGGATGCCACATGCTTCCTGCTAAGTGCATCTGCTACAGTATTACCTTTGCCAGGGTGATATTGAATATTGAAATCAAAATCCTTCAGATATTCCAGCCATCTCCTTTGTCGCATATTGAGTTCCTTCTGAGAAAATAAGTACATCAGACTCTTATGATCGGAGTAGACAATAAATTGCTCTCCATAAACATAATGCCTCCAGATCTTCAGTTCAAACACCACTGCAGCTAGTTCTACGTCATGGACGGGGTAGTTGACTACATGAGGCTTCAGCTATCTTGATGAATAAGCTATCACCTTTTCATTTTGCATTAACACGCAACCTAGACCGATTCCAGATGCATCAGTGTAGACTGAGAATCATTCGCCCTCGACTGGTAACGCGAGGACAGGTGCAGATGTAAAACACTTCTTCAACGTCTGAAAGCTCTTCTCACATTCCTTGCTCTAGACATAGGGATTCTTTTTTCGTGTAAGGCGAGTAAGAGGTACAACTATCTTGGAGAAATCTTTTATGAACTGTCTGTAATAGCCAGCCAGTCCAAAAAAGCTTTTAATCTCAGTGTCATTGGTTGGTCTTTCCCAATTTAGGAAAACTTCGAGCTTGGAAGGATCAATAGCGATACCATCCTTGGATATGACATGGCCTAGAAATGACACATCCTCGAGCCAGAACTCACACTTGCTCAATTTGGCATAGAGCTTGTTGTCGCGTAAGATCTGTAGAGCGATCCTCAGATGCTCCTCATGCTCTTCCTTGGTCTTGGATTATATTAGAATATTATCAATAAATACCACGACAAATTTGTCTAGGTATGGCTGATAGATGATGTTCATTAATTGCATAAAAGATGCAGGAGCATTGGTTAGTCCAAAAGGCATAACTACAAATTCGTAATGTCCGTACCTACTCCTGAAAGCTGTCTTGTAAATATCTGCATCTTTAATTCTCATCTGATGATATCCAAATCTAAGGTCAATCTTATAAAAATACTTGGCCCTAGATATTTGATCAAATAATTCATCGACGTGAGGTAGAGGGT
This sequence comes from Colocasia esculenta, assembly GCA_014218235.1. Taxonomy (NCBI): domain Eukaryota; kingdom Viridiplantae; phylum Streptophyta; class Magnoliopsida; order Alismatales; family Araceae; genus Colocasia; species Colocasia esculenta. The sequence continues at coordinate 68,414,806 of CM024759.1, read as the reverse complement.
ATTTGTTCTTGATAATCAGCTGATTCAACTGCCTGTAGTCAATGCATAGTCTCATCGATCCATCCTTCTTCTTGACAAACAACATAGGTACTCCCTAAGGAGAAGTACTGGGTTTGATAAAGCCTTTTTCCAGCAATTCCATTAGTTGCTTCTTTAGTTCCTTCAATTCGGCAGGAGACATTCTATAGGGTTGACATGACACCGGTGCCACTCCAGGTGTCTGATCGATTGCAAAAATTGCATCTCGTTCAGGTAGTATTCCTGGCAGCTCATCGGGGAAAATGTCGGAGCATTCTTGCACTATGTGTATGTCTAATATCTTGGATGCTTTCTTTTCAACTACTATAGCGGCAAGGAATGCCACACATCCTTTCCTAATCATGCTCTGTGTCTGAATAGCAGAGACGACAGACAAGTGCCTCTTGTGTCTACGTCTCGTGAAGGTTAATTTAGGGAATTCACTAAATGTAATCTTCCCTCTTCTACAATCAACACAAGCCCCATAAGTAGATAGACAATCGGCTCCTAATATAACATCATAGCCTTCCATGGGCATACAGACCAGGTCGGCTCTTAGATTGGGTTCTCCTACCATTACATCAGCTAATGGAAAATATTTGTTCAATTGGGCTTTCTCCCCCAATGGTGTTGTGAGAGGTAATCCAAAACCCATAGATGCAGGTTTAACAGTTAGGGTATCAATAAATGCTTGTGATATAAACGAATGTGTAGTGCTAGTATCAAACAAAACAAATGCTGATTGAGAAAATACTTGCAGTGTACCTTCCACGACTCCACCCTCCTCGATGGTCTCCACTTCCTGTAGGGCTTGCAGTCGGCCAGGCTTCTTTTGCCCATTCGGGCGCTTCTCCTTTTCCTAATCCTTCAGTACTAGGCACTCAGAAATGCAGTGATTGTGATTTCTGCAGCATAGGCATGCACCTACTTTCCTCCAACATTCATTGGCAGTGTGACCAGGTTTGTCACAATGCTCGCAATTGGTCTTGTTGGCATTTGTGGGGGAAGTGATCTTGGGCTTCCTTTCTTGATTCTACCCTCCAGTGATGTTGAAAGGCCGCTTCTTGCCATTGGTTGGTCTGCTTGAGGAACTAGGTGTTTGTTCTTTCTTGACAATCCTGCCCTTCATGCAATCAGTAAGATCGGTCGCATCCTCCAGCAATTGGGCCTTTTTGACCATATCGACATAGACCTGGATGTCTAGTGGTGCCAGCTGAGTGATATAAGAGGGCTTGAGCCCATTGAGAAACCATCTCGCCTTCATTTTCTCTGTGCTGACAAGATGATTGGCATAGCATGCCAATCGGAAAAATTGCGCTTCATATTCAGTGACTGTAAGGTTCCTCTGCTCCAGTGCAGCAAATTTAAAGGCTTTCCTCTCTTGGATTCGTTCAGAAAAATACTTGGAGTTGAATTCCTCTTTGAATTCATCCCAAGTGAATTGTGCATCCACCCTGGTGGCCTCCACAGACTCCCACCATGCACGGGTGTAGATTGTGAATCTCGTCTTAAAGAAGACTCGATCCGCTACAAAGAAAAATATGAAGAAAAATAGAATAAAAAGTGGAGCACAACTCCTCGGATGGAAAGACCGTGATCGTCAGACACACGTGGGTGTCGAAGGAGGTGCACACACGTGGGGTACGAATGAAAAGTTGATCGCGTAATGTACCTTTTGGAGCGGGGAGATTGCGCGGTATGATGTGGGTTCCTCTTCTTCTACGAGCACGGCCAGCCATGGTAGAAGGCTCTTTTCGTTTTGATTACCCTTGCAAAATAGACAAACAAGAAAAAGGTGGATTAGCCAAATGCGTGTATTATCAAATCTCGAGTAAATTAAATAACATGAAGAAAAGGAGGCGTACTCACCACGTGATGGTTTTTAAACCCCTTAGGAATTTGGGTATGTGTGTGTGTATGCATACATGTGCATGTGCTTAAAAAAAGGAGAATAAAAGAGGAGCCACGTGGGGCTCGGAGGAGATTGATATAAACAAAAAGAGGGAGGTGCTTCCCCAATGGATGGCGCAGGAGCCGCTACTGCAATGGACGAAGTGGACAAAGTGGAAGAAACTCCCCCCATCTCGCTCCGATGCACGTGAGGAAGACGGAGACTCCGAACTCCAAGGAACGAAGGCTCGGTGTAGCTTGGAAGTGAGGATGCTTCTTCTTGGTTTGGAGTTGAGTCTCCAATCCGGCAGGGCTTCGCCGTAGTGTGTGATTGATGCCCAAAATAATGGCCTCGGGTCTCTATTTATAGGGACAAAATGCTGAAATCATGTCAGACACAGTGGACACGATTTAGGTTAAATCGCGACCGACATAGTGGACACGATTCAAAACTTCCATTTTCGGCCAACAGGATGGCTCTAAATCCCGTCCAGGTAAGTGGACGCGTTTCAGAACTTCCAAAAAATGTTTATAGAAGGTTTCAAAAAACAATTATGGAAATTAGAATCACATTCGGGATGGTGGATGCAATTCAGAAAAGGCAATTTCGCATTAAGAAAATTGCCAAAAATGATTTTGGAAAATTTGAATCGCGGCGGCAATTCAAAAGCTTGCAGAAAAACTGATTTTAGAAATTTTAAATCGCGGCGGCATAGGCTGCTGCGATTAAGAAAAGGAAAACGGCGCTTAAATTGAAACTTATGAATCGCGTCCGAAATGTCGGACACGTTTAATACTCCTGTGAATCGCAACGGGTTACCCCGTCGTGATTCAAGGTAGGCCGACAGGGTTGTGAATCGCGATGGCATAGGCCGTCGCGTTTTACACTTTTTCCCATAACCCTAGAAAACCAATGGAGAAGCACCGAAAAAATTGGGAAAATTGGGAAAAAATAGGAAAAACTCTTGCAAGGCAACAAAGGGCCATTTTGTGGCATTACAACGCAATTTGAAATTTTCCCACGGTGGTGCCAAATTCGCGTGTCTACAACGGGCGTCCCTTTCAAGTTAGAAAGGAGCGAGCAGCAGTTTATCACCATCCGCACATTGCATGACGTGGAAGATGCGTTCGATTTCCTTTAACCAGTGCTCAGCCTCGTTGGGATTAGCGGTCTCGCTGAAACGAGGCGGGTTCATGCTACGGAAGTTTCTATGTAAGTCTCCAGCTCCTCGGTTTCCACCGCCTCCAGCTGCTTGAAGTAGGGCTCAAGTGAGTTTCTGAATGGTTTACTGCATGTCACAGAGTTATGCACGCTCCACTACCATTACTAATGTCTTAAGTTCCTTTAAAAGAAAATTTTAATGTAAGATATTGAGGTTGCACTAACTTTGTGCGTGTGTGATTTTATTTTTACTTATTACCCATGGTTCTAACCATCTCTCACATAGGTATGGAATTAGACTTTTAGTCGAGGCAGGTCAAACCTAGATCATCCTATTCTTAAGAACAATCTAAACTCTGATACCACAAAAGTGTAACGCCCCGATGCAGAATATCAGAGAGTGTAATACAGTTAAATAAAAGTATTGAGTGAGAATTAGACATCAACCATTGCACAATTGGAATAATGCCAAAAGAACTAATTTTATTGATAATTCCACCAATTCTATTACATTCACTAATTCAGAGCCATTAACTATGGGCCCAGAGTACTTTATTCAAATCCAAACTATTACAAACTGACTAATTAACAACTAACTAACTACTAAAAAGTAAATGGTTGTCATAAAGAGGGGTCACTCTTGCTCTTCCTCAATCCCAGCCTCGTTCGTGTGGTAGTCTCCATCAGACTCACCTGAAACACATGAAATAAATAGCGTAAGGTGAGCGATAACGCTCAGTAGGACTTAATATCTCGTATAAACAGACATGCTTTAAGTGATTAATATCTTATCAAGTAGGATAACTAGTAGGAACGTTCAAGTATAGTCACGAGAGTAATGCCACACGGTAGAAAAACTTTCACATGAAAATATCTCAACGAGCATGATAAAGGATTGGCCATATAACGAGATAACATGTATGGTTGCACAAACGTGCACTAGTCACGATAGCATGTATGGTAGATATTCTTTCAACCACGAGTTTAAGTAAAACGATTGATTGATTGTCGTAGATCAAATCTTTCTAGTCATGCGTTGGATGTATGCCGAACACCCTGATCATTAAACCCCCGCGAGTTATAGCCTTCCGGGAGCACCCCCCAGGACCAGATCAGGCCCTTTATAATGTTGCCTGGCATTGATTATGCTTTTATCTTAAACAATCACAAGGATGGCCAAATAGAGTACCAAGAAATAGATGAGAGTAACTGAAAAGTAGATGAGAGTCTAGAGAGAACGTGAATAGATGAGTGTGTAGAGCTAGTAGATGAGAACATGGACATATTCGTAAAACAACGATAAACAGGTGATAATAACAGTTGCACAACACACACACGACCGTGTGTCGGCAGTCCGGTAGAAGTCACAACCGCCCAATAGTCGTGCTTAGAACACAAGCCAGCAGTCTGGCGTGATATCCAGGTAGGAGAGAACATGCTAAGGCCGTTAGATCATGCTGATCCCTAAGGGTAAAATAAGTATTGATGGTACAACCTACTCGTCGGCAATGGACGTCTGCCAAAGCCAAGGAGACTTATGGAGGCCTTGACAAGGAGTTCCTGGTCATGTCAAGAATATTCCCAACGGAGAGGTCGCCCAAGCCAAAGTAGAAGTGTGTAAGAAACAGTTGTCTGTCATGCCTTGAGTGCTCGAAGGCAGAGGGACGCGATAACGATATTCAAATCCAGTGAATAAAATGAAGACAAGTCCATTAAAATAAATAATGAATTTACATGAACAATTGCACTTAATTACCAGATATATTATTGAGTAAATTCGGTAAGGTTTCATGGCAAAGATGCATGTTTAGTGTGTGCTTGTGTAAGATAATCTAGATAGCAAGAGATAATTGTGCACATAGCTTTTAAATAAATAGAAATGATGTGAATAATGTCTATTATTGTTAAACAGGTCGTTACTATTCGTAACAGTACAATTTATGGGTTAAACAATGTTTAAATGGCATGATTAACAAGGATTTGCATGGAAATTAGGGTTCTGGTGGCAACAATCAGGTCGCGACGTCAGCTAGCGCCGCGTTCAGGTCACGACAAGGTTGGCCGACGCGTTGACTGTTCAGGTCGTGATGGGTCTGACCGCCCTGTTCAAGTCGTGACATGTCAAGCCAACGCATTAGGATTCAGCCGAGGCGCCGACGCGACGATGAGGTGCTCGCGACATAGGGAGATGTCACGTTAAGAACATGACGAGGTTCCTGGTCGCGACCCGATTGAGATCGCGACCTATCGAGTCATCGCGATCTCATAACCTCAGCCCGAGCACAGAGACTTGCACAGACTCCTTAGGCTGTTGTCCAAGGCATCAAGGGTTTGACACAATCCTCTTCAAAAAATCATATAAAATCTTATACATGTCCAAAAATCACGAAACTAGTTTTAAACCAAAGTAGACATGCAAATGTATCAACAAGAGTGAGTAATTAGAAAATAGGCATGGTATGGACATGCTTTGATTAGGTTACATTTCAGTGACATAAAAATATACACAGTGATGGAATCCGATTTAATTCAAAGATGGTACATGATGGAAATTGGGGAAAATAGGATCATTCGAATCCTAACATCATACAGTATTTATGGTAAATGTTTTAGGGCACACAATTAAGTGGATTCATGGACTCAAGGTAAATAAATCAGTTCGGGTACAAGTTCATGACAGAACTTTGAACATGGAATACTCACGAATGGCAGAATGATAATTGAGGACAACAAAGAGCTTTGCAAGAGGGGATCATGGTCTACCTAGGGATGACTTTAATTTGTTTTTGCTTAAGAGATTGCCTACCTTTCACGCTGTGCAATCCTAGGGTTTGAAGATGTGTGAAGATGATGAATCCTCCTCATTCCTAGCCTCTCCTCCTTACTCTCCTCGTACAAGACCTTCTCTTCCTCATTATCCAATTTTCATGGACGATCTAGGGTTGGGTACATACGAATTGGAGGTGTATTTGTTTGTTTAAAGAGTCCTATACCTTTAAGACTCTTCCTTCTCTTCCAACTCCTTTTTTTTCAACATTTATCTCCTTTTCCCTAGCATTTATCCACCTATTTGGCTTGGGAAGAAGCCTAATTTTGTGGCCAAGGGGTTAGGGTGGGACTAGGACTCCTTTTTAGGATAAATGTGAGTTAAATAGTAATTATCTTAACCCCTTTACTAATTATTAATATTTTTATAACGCCCCGACGCGGAATATCGGAGCGGAATTATAGTTATTAAATAGCACAGAGCGAGAAATAAATAACAAACCATTGCACATTTGGAATAGTATCAACTGAACTCCAATTTCATTAATAAACCACCAAACTTCATTACAATCACCAATAACTCATCGAAATTCATGAACTAACTATTACGTTAACGTATCAGAGTCAAAACTAGGGCCTAGAGTACTTTATTGAAAATCAACTAATACATAAGAGCTAACTGACTCATGACTATACTAGCTAACTACTAAAGCAGTGGTTGCTGAAACGGGTCACTCTTGGACATCGTCCTCGTTCCCCTCCTCGTGAGTGTGGTCATAATACGACTCACCTGAAACACATGAAATAAATATGCAGGATGAGCGAATAACGCCCAGTAGGACTTAATATCTCATGAGAACAAGCATGCTTAAAGTATTAATATCTTTAGGAGGCAGGATACAAGAACAGTAGTTTTGTATAGTCAAGAGAATGACGTAACAAGATAACGTGAAACATTAACACATTCACGAGAGTATAACATCACAAGAATTGGCCATATCAAGAGATAGCAAGTAAACTAGTCATGATAGCAAGCATGGGTCGGTATTCTTTCAACCCCGAGTTCAAGTAACAACAATGATTGATTGATTGTCATAGATTAAATCTTGCGTGTCATGCGTTAGGTGTATGCCATCACCCAGATCATTAGACCCTCGCGAGTTATAGCCTTTCAGGTGCTCCTCCCAAGGACCAGATCGGGCCCTTATAATGTTGTCTAGCATAGTCATGTTTATTATCTTAGACAATTAATTAATGGCCAATTAGAGTACCAAGAAATAGATGAGAGTAGTAGACAAGAGTGTAGAGAGAACGTGAACAGATAAGAGGATATAGATAGTAGACGAGATAGGGATATATATTAACGTAAAACACGATAAACAATGACAGTCATAGTTGCACGACACACCCTCGAGGGCCGGCAATTTGGGAGAAATCATCACCGCCCACTAGCCGTGCTATGAACACAGGCTTGATGGTCCGGCGTGACCACAAGATAAGGAGTGAACACACTAAGGCCGTTTGGATCGTACTGACCCTTAAGAGTGTAATGGGATTTAAAGGGTATAACCAGCTCATCGGCTAATGGCGTACGCCAAAGCCAAGAAGACTTATGGAGGCCTTGACAAGGAGTCCCTGACCCATTCGAGAGTATTCCCGATGGAGAGGTGGTCCAAGTCACGAGAAAGTGTGTAAAAACTAGTCCGTCGTGCCTCGAGTGCTCGAAGGCCGAGGGAAATGGTATCAGTGTTCAAAATGCGCATATAAAACGAAGACAAGTGTAGTTAATTAAAATAGGGATTTTAGTAACTTATTTCACTAAATTACCGAATACATTATTGCATAATTTTATAGGGTTCAATGGTAAGCATGAAAGTTACATGTGTGGAAGTGTATGAAATCAAGAGAACATGTATAGTTGTGCGTATAGCTTTTAAATTAATAATTTTCATGTAATTAATACTCATTTTTAATTAACAAGTTATTATCTAACATGTTAGCACTTAAATAGGGTCAAATTGTTATAAAGACAATGTTATATCAACAAACTTTATGTTATGGTCGCATTACTGTGGTCGCGACGTCAACTCTATCGTGTTCAGGTCGCGACCGAGCTAACTGGCGCGTTCTGGTATCAGGTCGGGATGGGCTTAAAGGCTAGAATCAGGTCGCGACCCATAGGGCTGTCGCGTTAAGGCCATCGCGACACCCACGCATGTCGCGTTCACTCGAACCGACGTTGGGGGTGAACCGGCAGGCAGGTCGCGACCAGTCGACCTGTCATGTTCAGATCGCGACGGGCCCTGGTGTCGCGACCCCCTCTGAGGTCACGGCGGATCGGGCCGTCGCAATCTCAGGGAGTTGCCCGAGCCCATAAAAGATGGATTTGCCCTTTTTCCAAGTGGGTCAACATGATGCAGGGCTATTCAAAAATCGATATAAAATCACTCAGTGATCTAAAAAGCATGAAACTAGCTTTAAACGAAAGTAAACACATGGATCTATCAATAGATATGATTAATTCAAAAATAGACATGATTTAGGTATGCTTTGATTAGGTTACATTTCGATGACCTAGACATGTATAGTCAAGGTTCAAGGTTCAATGAATTAATTAGCGATGGATACATGATGAAAATTAGGCAAACCAAGGGCGTTTGAAAGCTAACATGATGTAGTATTTATGAGAATTTTCTAATGGCATGGGATCAAGTATGCATGAGGTTTGAAAACAAACATGAAGGGTCGGGTACATGGATCTAACAGTGTAAGGCCCTCGAATTTCCGTCGCATTATTTGTATTTATGTGTGTGAGTTTGTGCTTGTGTATGTATGTACATATTTACGTACGTATTAATTAGTACGAGTACGTGTGCATGTGTTTATATTAAATATAAATAATGTACGTATTGCATGGTGATAGTATGGATATAATACCGTATACATATTGCATGTATATATGCCCGGTATGCATGGTTTTCTGCATATTTTAGAGTTCTGGCCGAAGGCCACCTTGGCGTCAACCCTAGGCCATTTAGCTGGTGTCAGCATCCAGACCTGGACGCCAACACTAACCCTAGCGTCCAGCGATATGGACGCCAATCTCTCTGGCCTGCATGCGCAGTAGAGCTGCAAGCTTCTGAAACAAGGTAAGCCAACCATTGGGAGATGTCCCCAACGGCTCTGAAGGCTGTCAAATCAGCATGGTGAGTGGGAGAGAGACTCCCCTTATGTCTGAACCCGAAATGGCTCTCCCCACTCCTCCCTTCACCTTGCAAGAGGAGAAAAAGAGAAGAAAAACCCTAGAGAGAAAACTGAGAGAAAACCCACTTTGGAACCCAAGAATCCATCAACCTGAGGATCTGCTCCGGAGATCTACTGCTTCAACAAGGTAGCTGGATCAAAGGAGGAGGCTTCCCCGACATCCCCTTGGCGTGGAGATCATCCAGGAGCCCGGAGGAGAGATCATTTGGAGGGAGTTCTGCACTTCTTGGGACAGCCCAAGGAGAGCTTCACCGAGCCCTAAATCCTTTGGAAGAATTTTTGAAAGGCAAGTGACCTATCCATGATGTCCTAGACCCTCCCATTCACCCAAATTTGAGAGCTATTTTTGTACATTTTTCCTCGAGTCCTAGACCCTCCCATTCACCCAAATTTGAGAGCTCGGGTCTGTGTTTCTGCACAGACCTGGCTTGACGGCAAGGTCCCTGGACGCCCAGATCATGCTTGACGTCCATCGACCATGTCGCTGACTCTGAGTCAGCGGCCAGAGACCGCCGCCAAGTTCCTTTGGACAGAACAGTGAACTGTTCTGCCCTTCCTTTACATTAATTTCGGTATGGTTTCTGTGATGAGGATATATGGTAATCCTATACTCTATGTATATAGTTGATTGTAGTGTGTGGATGAATGTGGTGTGTGAGGGTGAATGTAGGAAATTGTATCCCTTAAACTTTTAAGCATGACTTGATAATATTCTTGCCATCCATGTTTCATGAGTAGGATTAGACTGAATGCCTTGGTTTTTGTCAGTTCATGAAGATTAGTAGATCAGTAGATGTATGCCCAATTTTAGTAAATTGTCCATGCTTGCATGAGTTGTAAATAAATTCGGTTCGGTAATTAGAAAGGCATGCAAAAATAGTTGTGGTGTTGATCTGTAGATGTATGATTTAGGGAAGATTATGTATTCTCAGATCATGTATGTGACAGAAACCTCTGTTTAACAGTAAGTGGCAACATTTCATGATATGTTAAACTCCATGTAACTTGAATTGTGAATGGCATGCAAAATAAGTGTTTGATTTTCTTTAAACTCTATGTAGCTCAGAAAAATCTCAAAATTTGAGTGTATGATCTTGAACCCGAAAACAGCATGTGGTTAAAATTTCAAGTCATTTGGACCAGTAAATAAGAAGTTATGTATTTTCATGTAAAATGTGATAATCTACGTATATTACCGTAATGTGATTAGTTATTGTCTAAAACCCAACTTAATTAGTGAAAATTATGTGGGTTAAACTCCTGAAATTCTGTAGTAGCATGTTAGGAAAAACAGAGATATTCATGTGAGTGAGAAAGTGAATGTGATGAAAAGTGTGAAGTGTCAAACCATGTGTAAAACGGTAAATGTATAAATGTGTAACTGTGCCAATGTGACACTGCTTCCGTAGAGGGCAGTGGAGCTGTATCAGGGAAAAGTCCCCCTGAGAAAGTTCAATGTGTAAGTGACCCTAAGGGCATTAGGGGGAAATCCTGGAGGTGGACAAGTACCACTGGTTAGGGTGGAGACTTGTTCTCCCGGTCTGCGCAGTCCAAGAGTCGCCATTGGAATGCCTAGATGGCGTCTATGTGTAATGTGATGTGTATATGTCCTTCTTTGATGGTTTGGACTATGTGTCACGGCACCTAAAATGTGTAATGTGAAATGTGTAATGTGTATGTGTCCATGTGTAAATGTGTAAGTGACAATGTGAATGTGTATGTGTAAAGTGAACCATGTGAAAGAGGAAACTTGTGTAAAGAGAATGTGAAGTTAAAAATGTGAGAATATGCTATTGAAAACCATGTGAGACAAATCTGAAATCATGTGAAATCAGTGAATTTATGTTATTATCATCATGCTATTATGTGCAAAGATGTCTAGAATCCATGTTAGGGATAATTGGTGAAAACGGGTACAAGATAGCATGATTGTATGATCACATGATATGTTTTATGCCATGTTGTAGCTTTCATGTATAGGTTTACAGCCGTTAAACCATGTGAAATCAGCAACCCAAAGCATGTGAAAAGGTTATGTATGTACTTAAGGACATGTGAAATCCATGCTAGTGGTGTTCCCCTTTCATGTGTGCATAATGTTCATGTTGATAACTCTCATGTTTTAGCTCTTTAAAGATTAAAGTGTCATGAGTAAATTGAATAGAGAGCATGTGATAGGTGAATTTTATGTTAGAAATCTGAAAGCATGATTCATGTATAAGATTGTAAAACTTTCATGATAGGTTGAAACTTGAATTGACTAGCATGCTATGTGTTGCAAATTGTAAATGTGCATGTAGAAACCACTAGGACTTGTACGTGTATATCATGAGTAGTGTTGCTTGCTGAGTCCTTGGACTCACTCCTTGCTTCGGCGTACAGGTATAGTTGGTGACACGGCACCATTGGAGGAGACGGTGGAGACGGACTCCGAGCGCGGAGATTAGCTAGCTTTGGATTTTCTTGAGATTTGTGTATTTCATAAGTATGTAATTTGAACATTGTATTAGAGTATTATGAAAAGAATGTAAAAGTGTGGACAATTTGTATTTCTATTTCAGCAATCTAATTTATGTGAACTTTAGTCCCTTTTATGTTAATTGCGAATTGCATGTATGTTTAATGTGGATGATGAATGAATGGAGACTGTTGTCTTTTACTTGCGCTACTCTGTTGTATATTTGCGTGTATCTCAGCTGTTTGTATCGTTTGGATAAATGTCCCACTGTGGCAGCGCTCGCTATACCGACGTGGGTTGGTATAACCGTACCGGTATAATGAGGGCCGTCACAAACAGAGTTTTAAGGAATTAATTCTCCCTCATGGGAGATCAAAATAGAGCGAAACTAGGGGGCTTTTGCAAGGGATCATGAAGTCTACCTTGGGTAATTTTTACTCAAGATTAGCTTGAGAGATTGCCTACCTTTCGTTGCAGTAAGGAAAACCCTAAGTTTAGTGACGAAGAAGAGCAATCCCCCCTTTGATCCAAGCCTTCTCTCCTTTCTCCTTCATCCTCCAGCCCTTTCCTTCGTCTCCCAAAACTCCAGAAGCGAACTATGGGGCGATAGGGTCGTATTGAGGTGTGTATGGCTTGCTACAAGAGTCTTCCCATCTAAAAACTCTTCCTTTCCTATTAAATCCGAATTTTCCATAATTAACACATTCCCTACTTGCAATTATCTCCTTCTTTGAATGGGGGAGAGGTTAAGTTCATGGGTATTGGGTTTGGTAAAGGTTAGGACTCTTTTTAGGGATTTATATGACCTATTTAACACTTATCTTAGCCTTTTCTATTTATTAATTTATTATATATGAATTTCCATCAATTACTTCTCCTCCCATAATGGGCTCTTCCCAATTGGGCTCAAACTCTCATGCTCGGGCTATTAGTACAACCCAACACTAACTTAGCCTAATGGGTTTTGATTTAAATCATTCTAATTCTATTTATTCTCATTTTTATTCAACTAAATCTATTTATCACATTTATTAAAATAAAATTTTTATTTTATTTGGATTTTAAAAATCAAGGGTATTACAATTTTAGGTACGAATTTTCACTTAATTATCTCCCATCCAACTTGGGCTCTTTCCATTTAGGCCCAATAACTCATGTATGGACCATTTGTGTAACCCATTATCTAATTTGGCTTATTGGGTTTCAGTTTAATTCCATTTTATTCAAATTTATTCACCTTTTATTCTAATTTAAATCTATTTATCAAATTTTAAATTTTAGAGTTGCTACAAGAGATGTCCAATCAAAGTTAATTTAAGGGATAATGTCTAGTGCCTCCTTTACCCAAGAAGAATGTTTTATGACTTCATTCAGTTCTCTCTCCACACTCACCTATTCTTTAATTATCTCTCACTTGGGTTAAGGTCACCTCAAATTTAGGAAGGGAAAAGAATGGATTTTGATTGCTTCCTCTTTTTCTCCCCCCAACTTAGGATTAACAAACTCATCATAACCCATTTCAAAAGTGGAATTTGGTTTGGGCTCCTCTAGATGCTCTTCTAGTTTGCTATCTTGGCTGATGTTAGTTCTATCATCCCCCTAGTAAGAATCATCCTCTGGTAATTCCGTCACATTAGTGCTTCGGGCTCCCACGTGGTCTCTTCAACTTCATGATTTCTCCATAATATCTTGACCATGGGTATAGATCGATTCCGAAGCTATTGCATCTTCTTATCCAAGATCTTCACTAGCCTTTCTTCATAGGTCATATCTTTGTTCAAAATGATATTATCATAGCTAATTACATGTGACGGATCATACATGTATTTCCTTAGCATGGACACATGAAATACGTTATGTACGGTGGAGAACTGGAGAGGTAGTGTTAGTCGGTAAGCCACCTCGCAAACCCTATCCAACACTTCAAATGGATCTATGAATCGCGGTCTCAGTTTGCCTTTCATCCCAAACCTTTGAAATCCTCTGGTCGGGCATACTTTTAGCATAACATGATCTCCGGCTTGAAATTCTAAGTCTCTTCTTCTCTTATCTGCATAGCTCTTCTGCCTAGACTGAGCTATCTTGATCCTGTTTCGAATAATCTGTATATCCCTGCTAGTGCTCTGCACCATGTCTGGTCCCAACCATTGCTGTTCACCTACTTCATTCCAGCATACTGGCAATCTACAGCTTCTGCCATATAGTGCTTCAAAAGGTGCCATCTTAATGCTCGCTTGATAGCTGTTGTTGTAGGCAAATTCAATTAGGGATAACTGCTCATTCCAGTACCCTTCAAAATCTATAGTGCAAGCACGAAGCATGCCTTCCACAATTTGATTTGTCCTTTCAGTCTGCCCATCAGTCTGTGGGTGAAAAGCAGTGCTGAAATTTAACTTGGTTCCCAATGCCATCTGAAGTCCCTTCCAGAATCTAGAAGTGAATCTGGGATCACGGTCTGAGACAATAGATACGAAGACTCCATGTAATCTCACAATTTCCTTTACATATAAAGCTGTAAGTACATCCACACTCCATGTACTCTTAATTGCAAGGAAATGTGCGGACTTAGTCAATCGGTGCACAATAACCTAGATAGCATCAAGTCCACAACAAGTTCGGGGTAAACTCATGATGAAATCCATTCCGATGCTTTCCTACTTCTATTCTGGTATGTCCAGGGGTCTGAGTACACCTGTAGGACAATGATGTTCTGCTTTTACCTGCTGACATGTGAGGCAGTGCGCGGCATGCTCAGCCACCTCACGCTTCATGTTTGGCCACCAGAATGACCTTTTCATGTCCTGGTACATCTTGGTTGCGCCTGGATGTATGGTATACTTGGTCTTGTGGGCTTCATCCATTAGCTTTCTCTTCAGTTCTTCATTGTCAGGCACGCAAGTCCTGGCTTGAAATAGTATTCTTCCAACCTCAGCAATGGAGAAATTTGGCTTGTCAGCTACGGTCTCCCTGACTCTGACTAGGAATGGATCATTTGTCTGCTGATCTCTGATCTTGACAAAAATGTCGGGTTGAGCTCTAAGATTAGCCACTATCATCTTATCACTTCTCTTTTCAATGTTCAGGTCTAGACTAGCAAATTGTTCCAACAATTGCATCTCGCCCATGACTAGACAAGATAAAGAAGCTACTGGCTTTCTACTGAGTGTATCAACTACTGCATTACCTTTGCATGGGTGATATTGGATATTGAAATCAAAATCCTTCAAGTACTCCAGCCATCTCCGTTGTTACATATTGAGCTCCTTCTGAGAACATAAATACTTCAAACTCTTGTGGTCGGAGTAGATAATAAATTGCTCCCCATATAGGTAATACCTCCAAATATTGAGTGTAAAAACCACTGCAGCTAATTCTAAGTCATGGACTGGGTAGTTGACTTCGTGTGGCTTCAACTGTCTTGAATAATATGCTATCACCTTTTCGTTCTGCATTAATACGCAGCCTAGACCGATTCCAGATGCATCAGTGTAGACTGAGAATCCTGCGCCCTCGACTGGTAATGTGAGGACAGATGTAGACGTTAACAACTGTTTCAGTGTCTGGAAGCGCTTCTCACACTCCTTGCTCCAGACATAGGGGTTCTCTTTCTGCGTAAGATGCATAAGAGGTACAGCTATCTTGGAGAAGTCTTTTATGAACCGTTTGTAGTATCCAGCCAGTCAAGAAAGCTTCTTATCTCTATGACATTAGTCGGCCTTTCCCAGTTCAGCACGACTTCTACTTTGGAAGGATCGACAGTGATACCATCCTTGGAAATAACATGGCCTAGGAATGATACCTCCTCGAGCCAAAATTCGCACTTGTTCAATTTGGAGTAGAGTTGGTTGTTCCACAAAATCTGCAGACCAATCCTTAGATGTTCCTCATGCTCTTCTTTGGTCTTGGAGTATATGAGAATATCATCAATAAAAACCACGACGAACTTGTCGAGGTAGGGCTGATAGATGTTGTTCATCAGTTGCATGAAAGCTGCAAGAGCATTGGTTAGTCCAAAAGGGATGACTACAAATTCGTAATGACCATACCTGCTCCTGAAAGCCATCTTGTAAATGTCTGCATCTTTAATCATCATCTGATGATATCTCGATTTAAGGTCAATCTTAGAAAATAATTTGCTCCTGATATCTGATCAAATAATTCATCGACACGCGGCAGAGGGTACTTGTTCTTCATAGTGAGATTGTTCAACTGCCTGTAATCGATGCATAACCTCATGGATCCGTCCTTCTTCTTGACGAACAGCACTGGTGCTCCCCAAGGAGAAGTACTTGGTCTAATAAAACCTTTTTTCCAATAATTCCATCAATTGCTCTTTCAATTCTTTCAATTCAGCCGGGGACATTCTATAAGGTTGACGTGACACCGATGCAGCTCCAGGTGTTAGATCAATTGTGAAATTTACATCTCCCTCGGGTGGAATGCCTGGCTGCTCATCAGGGAACATGTCGAGGTATTCTTGCACTATATGTATGTCAGATATCTTTGATGATTTTCTTTCAACCACAATTGCGGCAAGAAATGTCACACAGCCCTTTCTTATCATGTTTTGTGCCTTTATAGCAGGGACGAGAGACAAGTGTCTCTTGTGTCTACGTCCCGTGAAGGTCAGCTTAGGAAATTCACTAAAATTAATCTTCCCTCTTCTACAATCAACACAAGCCCCATAAGTAGATAGCCAATCGGCTCCCAGAATAACATCGTAGCCCTCCCTAGGCATACAGATTAGGTCAACTCTAAGGTTAAGTTCACCAATGTTAACATCAACTAAAGGAAAATATTTATTCAATTGAGCCTTTTCTCCTATTGGTGTAGTAACAGGCAATTCAAAATCCATAGATGCAGGTTGTTCAGTTAAGGTATCAGCAAATGCTTGTGATATGAACGAATGTGTTGCACCGGTATCAAACAAAACAAATGCTGATTAAGAAAAAATTGGTAAAGTACCTTCTATGACCCCACCATCCTCGGTGGTCTCAACTTCCTGCAAGGCTTGAAGTCTGCCGGGCTTCTTTTGTCCTATGAGATGCTTCTCTTTCTCCTGCTCCTTTAACACATGGCACTCAAAAATGCGGTGATTACGATTTCCGCATCGTAGGCAAGCGCCTACTGTTCTCCAGCAATCAACAGCAGTGTGACCAGGCTTGTCACAATGTTCATAATTGGTCTTTTTGGTGTTTGGGGGTGTAGGTATCTTGGGCTTTCTTTCCTGGTTCGACCCTCCAGTGATGTTGAACGGCCGCTTCTTGCCATTTGTGGGCTTGCTTGAGGAACCCGATGCTAGTTCCTTCTTGACAAATCTACCCTTGATGCGATCAGTGAGATCGGTCGCATCTTCCAGCAATTGAGCCTTCTTAACCATTTCAGCATATGTCTGAATGTCCATAGGTGCAAGTTGAGTAATATAAGAAGGCTTAAGCCCATTGAGGAAGCGCCTTGCTTTCATCTTTTCAGTGCTAACCAGGTGATTGGCATATCAGGCCAATCGAGAAAACTGTGCTTCATATTCAACGATTGTAAGGTGCCTCTTCTTTAATGTGGAAAATTTCGATGCCTTCCTCTCTTGGACTCTTTCGGAGAAATACATGGAGTTGAAATGTTCCTTGAATTCCTCCCAAGTAAATTGTGCGTCTGCCCTGGTGGCTGCAATGGACTTCCACCATGCACGGGCATCCCTTTCTAACTGGAAGGTTACTAGTAGTAGCTTATCACCATCCGCGCATTGCATAACGCAGAATATACGCTCAATCTCCTTGAGCCAATTTTCTGCCACATCAGGATCTGTGGTTCCACTGAATCGGGGCGGATTCAGGTTGCGGAAATTCCGATGCAAGTCTTCGGCACCACGGTTGTTGTTATTGTTGGCTCCAGCAACTTGGAGTAAAGCCTGAGTAAGCTGCTGAATGGTCTGTTACATATCACGGAGTTGTGCACGCTCCGCTGCCATTGTTGTGATTTAAGTTCGTTCAAAAGAGACTTTTAATGTAAGATAACGAGTTTTCACAAAGTTTGTGTGTGTGTGAATTTATTTTATCTTATTACCCAAGGTTCTACCCATCTCACACAGGTATGGAAGTAGACTCTAAGTCGACACAGGTCAAACCTAGATCATTCTATACTGAAGAATAACATAGGCTCTGATACCACAAAACTGTAACGCCCCGACGCGGAATATCGGAGCGGAATTACAGTTATTAAATAGTACAGAGCAAGAAATAAATAACAAACCATTGCACATTTGGAATAGTATCAACCGAACTCCAATTTCATTCATAAACCACCAAACTTCATTACAATCACCAATAACTCATCGAACTTCGTGAACTAACTATTACATTAACGTATCAAAGCCAAAACTAGGGCCTAGAGTACTTTATTGAAAATCAACTAATACATGAGAGCTAACTGACTCATGCCTATACTAGCTAACTACTAAAGCAGTGGTTGCTGAAACAGGTCACTCTTGGACATCATCCTCGTTCCCCTCCTCGTGAGTGTGGTCATAATACGACTCACCTGAAACATATGAAATAAAAATGTAGGATGAGCGAATAACGTACAGTAGGACTTAATATCTCATGAGAACAAGCATGCTTAAAGTATTAATGTCTTTAGGAGACAGGATACGAGAACAGTAGTCATGTATAGTCAAGAGAATGACGTAACAAGATAACGTGAAACATTAACACATTCACGAGAGTATAACATCACAAGAATTGGCCATATCAAGAGATAGCAAGTAAACTAGTCACGATAGCAAGCATGGGTCGGTATTCTTTCAACCCCGAGTTCAAGTAACAACAATGATTGATTGATTGTCATAGATTAAATCTTGCGTGTCATGCGTTAGGTGTATGCCATCACCCAGATCATTAGACCCCCGCGAGTTATAGCCTTTCAGGTGCTCCTCCCAAGGACCAGATCGGGCCCTTATAATGTTGTCTAGCATAGTCATGTTTATTATCTTAGACAATCAATTAATGGCCAATTAGAGTACCAAGAAATAGATGAGAGTAGTAGACAAGAGTGTAGAGAGAATGTGAACAGATAAGAGGATATAGATAGTAGACGAGATAGGGATATATATTAACGTAAAACACGATAAACAATGACAGTCACAGTTGCACGGCACACCCTCAAGGGCCGGCAGTCTGGTAGATATCATCACCGCTCATTAGCCGTGCTATGAGCACATGCTTGATGGTCCAGCGTGACCACAAGATAAGGAGAGAACACACTAAGGCCATTTGGATCGTACTGATCCCTAAGAGTGTAACGGGATTTAAAGGGTTTAACCAGCTCGTCGGCTAAGAACGTGCACCAAAGCCAAGAAGACTTACGGAGGCCTTGACAAGGAGTCCCTGACCCATTCGAGAGTATTCCCGATGGAGAGGTGGTCTAAGTCAAGAGAAAGTGTGTACAAACTGAAAGGTTGCGGAATTCCCTATATGGTAATCTAGAAGGGGGGGGGGGGGCGGGTTGAATAGATTACTGTCGATTAAAAAAAAATTCTTATCACCTTCTTTTTGCAAAGACAAAGACTGTAGAAACTGTAACAAACTTTGAACTAAACTTTGGCATATGTGAACAGACAATAGATGATGTAACAATCTATCAAACATGTGTAGAGACAACGTGCCTACCAAACATCTATCGTAGAAACGTGCAAACCATAGGACACGGATTTTTAACGTGGTTCGGAGTACACAACTTGTGTATCCTACGTCCATGGTCCACATACACACATGCAGAAACGACTGCTTTCAACTTGTTCGCGACTACAACACACACACACAAGATGTCTGATGTGCAACCACGATCAGAACAACTCAAAAACCATGTGATTCAAGCACAAGGCCGCTTGAAACACAATCACACACACAGAGATAATAGAAAAGTGAAAACTGGAAGAGTTCTGAGTGGAAAGAATGAATCTTGATTGAGAACTCTTCTGGAGAACGTCTGGATGGAGTTCAGACTTCGTCTTGATAGCCTTGGGTTGATGGAGAAGCTTGAATCCACGATGTACTATCTTCAACTCTGCTGGAACAACGGTTCTTTCTCTCTCTGAACAGCAGGGTAAAGCAGAGCAGCAGCAACACCTCTTCTCCTTAGGTTTTCTTTAGGGTTGATGATGGTGGCTACTTCTATATGAGATTACCTTCAAATGGTTGCTTATATAGTGGTGTTTACATATGGAGAGATGTGGTAGTTGGAAACACCAAGTTTGGTAACTTATAGACTTTCCGTATCTGAAGGTTCTCTGTGTCTGTCGACAGCACTAAGTGCTCTTGTCGACAGGTGCTAACATGCAGAAGACAGGGAGTTCGGAAAATCTTTTCCTGTCAGTGGCTGTCGACAGGCGACATTGCTGCTGTCGACAAGCACTCATGTCCTAAAGTATGTCTTGCTGGCCTGTTTGTATTTGTTGACAGGGACCTTTCTAGCTGTCGACAGGTACATGCTTTTCTTGTTTTTCTTGATCTTTTGAACCTTGTTTTTGGTACATGTCTTGAATAGCATCTCACCTACATTAAAGAACTTAATTAGGGAGATATAATGACATATAAATGATCAATTAAAATGTATGTTTCATTTGCATCCAAGAGTCATTGTCATCATGTTTCATCATTTAACATTCATCAATTTTGTCCATGAAATGATCATCATCAAAAATAAAGATGTGACTTGTTAGCTTAGCATTCTCATTAAGCATTCATCATATGAGAACTCAACATTCTCCCCCTTTTTGATGATGACAAAATTTTCAAATTGAGCCACAATGTATTTTTCAATTTATTTCTCCCCCTTTTAACAACATCCAAAAAGACATTCCATGCTTAGATCAATAGAATAGCAAGAGAAATTGTGCTTTGCATTAAATGATAGGCATTACACACAATAGCACATTGGACAACATGACTAATTGCAAGGAAAGTAAACAACATGACTCTGGAAAGCAAATGACAACAGTAAGACTGTGGCCAAAACATCTAAGACACCTAGACCCTCTAAGCAGCGTCAGGACCAGGTGAGGCAAGAGCCTGACGATTCTCTTGAACATGGGTGGAGATCCTAGTAAGCCTGAGCTGGATCTGAACTTGAGAGTCAGCCAGTGCTGCAAAACTAGTGTCTACTGTGTCCAATCATTCATTCAGCTTAGCAAAGCCGGTGGACATCTGAATTTGCAACTGAGCTATGATATCTCTGATGGAAGGCTCAGTAGCGGTGTCACCAGCAGCAATGCTATCACTATCTTTCGGAGCATCTGCAGGCTCAGATTGGGAGTCTTCAGCTTCTTGGTCTTCAGCTTCATCTTCATTTTCATTTTCTTCATCTTCTGCATCTTCATCATCACCCTCAACTATAGCTGGTCCCTTACCCTTGAGGTCACGGGTAACAATGCCATCTACCATCTTGTAGCCCATCCGCTGAGCAGCAGTGAGGTCATAGGAGCTACGAGACTTCAGAGGAGTCATCTCAGTGTCTGGATATCAATGAATAAGAAGAGGGAAGTGAGCTGGCATGCATATGGCATAGACCTCTTGGAGCTACGAAGGCAACTGTGGAGGATGGAGACCATGAGGAGTGGTAGATTGATGGGTTCATAGTTCAAGAATTTATGGAGCAAGGACTTGTGAACGGAAGTCACAAGTTCGCGACTACCATCCTTAGGAACGATGATGGTTGTGAAGATGTGGTGGATGAGACGATGAAGTGGAGGGAAAGAGTTAGCATTCAGTTCCTTATGATCCGTAGGGTCATAAAACTGCAAAGTTATGAGGGTATGGTACTTTTCTGGGGTGGGATGATGGGACATGATATCTACCCCAGTGTTAGGGATTTGCAAGGCAACAGAACATAGATTAGGGGAAATTCAGAAGGAAGTCCCCTTGACTCTGGAATAGAGATCATCTGCAGCAGTTTGTCGGAGATTGTTGAAGAACTCTGTCACAGCGGTGGGTGAGTACCGCTTGTGATTATAGCAGAATGGAGACCAACTCTGGATGTCGAAGAGAGGCTGCAACCGAGAAAAAAGGTGTTCCAGAGACACGAAGTCGACGTAGCAGGGTTGCACGAACTTCGTGAAGGTGCCATGGACTTCGAGTAGTTGAAGGTTGTGAGGGATGATGAGCTCCAACAGACGGTCTTCCCGGTGCTTAATTCGGCACTCGGCGGGTGCCCTGGAGCCCTGTCCAGCTTCGGGAGACCGAGGACGACGACAGGAGGCCATCTTCTTGGCCAGTGGACCCATCAGATGATGTATCTCGAAGTAGATGGAGATGTGAGGGAGGAAGGAGACAGAGGGAGGAAGGAGACACAGAGAGTAGCAAGATCTCCTCTGTCTCCCTGGAGAAGGAAGGATTTGGGGAGAAGGAAGGAAGAGAGGCTTTTGGAAGTGAGAAAGGGAGGAAGGGTTCGTGGGGACCTTTTAAAGAAGGTTTGTGAGGATTTTAAAGGTCTGGGTCCCACGAAATCTGCCCTAAAATGGTGTCCGTTGAGTTTCCAAAAGACAGTCTACCGTCAGCTGTCGACAGGAGAACTGGGCCCTGTCGACAGACACTTGCAAAATTGTGCCAGTGAAGGATTTTTGACAGATTTTCAAGGCCATGAGCATGAGATGTGTATGTAAGATGGAAAATAGGTAAAATCATATTATAAAATGTCATAGCCACAAATATTTAGGACACGTCAAGAATCGACAATGGTTGTGAAATAATATTCTCTGATTCTCAAGTGACAACAACAAGAATGCATTAAAACAAAAACATGTGATGATAAAAAGACCCTCTTGAATAAGGTCATTTGCAAGAGACCATTTTGTTAGTGGGTGACTGTCACAAAATTTATGAGGAGGATGTCGACATGGGTAGTTAAATAGAAACCACATAATGGCCTTGTCAAGACAAATTTAGGGAGGCTACACTCTATTTCCCTTTTTTTATTTTAAGCATAAGAGAAACAGTGGTAATTAGGATCACTTGACCTTTTTACGTGAAGATAGACATTTGTGGTGCCTGTATCCCCAGTTACTCGGTTGAGTGACCATCAAACCATTATACAGAGATAATGAGTAAGCCGTTTGACGCGAAGATAGACATTTGTGATGCCCACATCCCTGGTTACTTAGCAATACTCAACATTGCTCTGCCTTTTCTCTCCTTTGTATTGAACAATTTGTATTTTTGAAATAGGTAGCTTGTCTCCCTTAAGTTTGATTTTTTTTTTGAAGTCAAGGTCAAGAAGTAGAAGGGGTTTAAAAACCAATGAAAGACATAACCCTCAATGACCTAGTGACATATCACATGACTTTGAAAAATGATATTCTATAAATTAGTTATTCAAGTGAGTTAATATAAACTTCATGTGTTTTTGTTTGATGTGCTCATGTTAATGCAACTTAGACTCATAAAGAATAGTATGTCAAAAATCATTGTGATTTAGACAGTATCTTTGATATCATGTGAATAGGAAAGATTATAATGTAGGCATTTACCAAATTTCACCTTAAATACTTTCAAGAAGTATGCTCATGAAGAATGTTGGACCAAAAAGAGAAATATTTGAAGAAACAGGTCCATTTGTCGACAACCATAAGGGGCTTGCCGACAGCTTCTGACAGATCTGAAACATTGTGTTCTGGGAGGGTGTTCATGTCAACAGATGCAATGGTGGCTGTCGACAGTTACTGACAGACAGACAACTTCTGAGTTCTGTTGGATGAAACCTGCTAGAGGCTGTCGACAGCAGCTTGGGGGCTGTCGACAGGAACTTCAGAAAATTGGTTTTTAAAGGCAGAGATGAGAGAAATGATGGAATGTTCATTCAAGGGAAATAAGGCTATGGCCAATGAGATGTTTCCCTCTAAAATTTCACTCACCTACCTTTACATAACTCCCCCATAGTGTGTGCATGTGAAGACTCATCATTCAAGCAATTCAAAAACAATTCAATCAAGAGTTTCACACAATTCAATAGCACACCATTCATGTGAGGGGACAAACTATGAAAATTCTTTTTGGTATTTTTGACTTTGTATATGTTTTTTTTTTTTTAGAATGACTGGGCAAATTGAGAAGAAACTAAATACCTTATTTAAGATAGATGTCACTTTTCGCACTTCAACTATGGATACGTGGCGGAGAATGTTTTCTCACGCATAATGAGAGTTTCCAAACAAGCATAACTTGTTCTTCCACAAATCACCATTTGATATACCCCATAGTTGTTGCACAAAAGAACCATATATCCAAGATTTGGTATGAGTTTCATTGCATTTTGCACAACCCCAATTCTCTTCTTAGTGTTGTGAACCTATCCTCAGCCAATGGTTTTGTGAAGATGTCAGCTAGTTGTTTTTCAGTGGGTATGAAGCTCAGCTGTAAGGTGTTGTTGGCTACCTCATCTCTCAAGAAGTGATGTCTTATCTCTATGTGCTTTGTCCTAGAGTGTTGAATTGGGTTCTTTGAGAGATTGATTGCACTGGTGTTGTCACATAGGATAGGTGTGCATCCAATGTCAATGTTGTAGTCAGACAATTGACTTTTTATCCACAACACTTGAGCCGCGCAACTCCCTGCAGCAACATATTCTGCCTCTGTAGTGGAGAGTGCAACCGAGTGTTGCTTCTTGGATGCCCACGAGACCATGCAACCACCAAGTAGTTGGCAATAGCCATTAGTACTTTTCCTATCAATTTTACATCCAGCATAGTCAACATCAGAATAGGAGACCAAGTCAAAGCTACTACCTGCTGGATACCAAAGACCCATATCATGTGTACCTGAGAGATATCAGAATATTCTCTTAACTGCAACCAATTGGCTTTCCTTTGGACTAGATTAGTATCTAGCACAAAGGCAAACACTGAATTGAATGTCCGGTCTACTTGCAGTAAGATATAGAAGGGAGCCAATCATACCTCAAAATTGCTTTGCATCTACCGGTTTACCTTTCTCATCACTTTCTAGTTTTATGCTTGTGCTCATTGGTGTTGAGGCAAGCTTGGCTTGTTCGAACTAAAATCTTTTCAGTAGCTCTTTGACATATTTTTCTTGGTTGATGAAGAATCCATCTTCTAGTTGTTTCACCTGCAGACGAAGAAAAAATTGAAGCTCCCCCATTAAGCTTATCTCAAATTCAATGTGCATGTGTTTTGAAAACTCCTCACACAGTGATGGGTTAGTAGAACTAAATATAATGTCATCCACATAAACTTGAACCACAATGATGTGACTGCAAACTTTCTTAGTGAAGAGAGTTTGGTCTACTTTACCTCTTGAGTAGTTTTTGCTTACCAGAAATGTGCTTAGTCTGTCGTACCAAGCTCGGGGTGCCTGTTTCAAACCATAAAGAGCTTTGTGCAGTTTATATACATGGTTAGGTTTATCATGATCCTCAAAGCCAGGTGGTTGAGAGACATAGACTTCTTCTTTGATGTAGCCATTCAAGAAGGCAGTTTTAACATCCATTTGAAAAAGCTTGAACTTGTTTGAGCATGCATATGCTAACAAGATTCTAACTGCTTCTAACCTAGCTACAGGAGTAAAGGATTCTTCGAAGTCCATACCAAATTCCTGATTATAACCCTTGGCAACCAGTCTAGCCTTATTTCTCACCACTTTTCCCTCTTCATTTAGTTTATTCCTAAAAACCCATCTTGTCCCTGTGACAGAAATTTCAGGGGTTCTAGGAACTAGACTCTAGACATTATTTCTCTGAAATTTCCCAAGCTCCTCATGCATAGCATCAATCCATGAGTTTTCCTTTAGAGCTTCTTCAACATTTTTGGGTTCCACTTGAGAAACAAAAGCTAGATGATCTTGTTCAACTATTTCCCTGACTTGAGACCTAGTTTGAACTTTTTCATTCACATCTCCTATTATGTTCTCAAGTGGATGATCTTTAGAGTACCTGACATTTGTGATTGTTGAAGGTCTGGGTTGATCTTGTACTTGAGGAGATTGTTCTGGAGGAGGGTGTGCTTGAGGAGTTTCAGCTTGAGGTTCATCCTCTTGTGGATCTTCATCAGGTTCTTCTCTTCCCTTTTGAAGAGGATGTGATGGTCCTCATCATCGTGGTACCTACGAAGATATCCACTTTTAGCTTTTGTTGCTGTTTGAGAGTTCTTCTTGGCTTTCACTTGAAGTGGTTCTGCAAGGATTGTTTTATCATCTTCATCGGGAGTCCTGTAAGAATTGAAATTGTCAGATTTTGCATGACTTTCATCAAAAACAACATGTGGAGTTTCTTCCACAGTTTTATTCTTGATATTAAACACCCTATGAGCTCTAGAGTGTTCTGAGTATCCAAGAAGAATACTTGGATCACTTTTGGCCTCAAACTTGTCTAGATCAATTTTATCATTGTTATGTATGAACACTTTTGAGCCAAAAACTCTGAAATACCAAATGCTGGGTTTCTTACCTTTCAGAAGTTCGTAGGGAGTTTTATTTATAAAAGTCTTACCATGGCTCTATTGAGTATGTAGCATGAAGTGTTCACCGCTTCTGCCCAAAACATCCTAGCAAGTTGACTTTCAACCAAAAGAGTCCGACCCATTTCCACCAAAGTTTTGTTCTTTCTCTCCACTACTCCATTTTGTTCCGGAGTCCTTGGAGAGGAGAACAAATGTTCTATCCCGTGGTGCCTGCAGAAATTAGAAAAAGAATTGTTATCAAATTCTCCCCCGTGATCAGTGCGGATTGAGCATATTTTATGAACATTTCCATGCTCAATTTTATTGAAGAATTCCTCAAACAGTCTCATTGCTTCATTTTTATGTGCGAGGAACTTTATCCATGTGAACCTAGAGAAGTCGTCTACAATGACAAAACCAAAGCGTTTGTCATTGAGACTTAGTGGTCTAGTAGGTCCAAATAGGTCCATGTGCAGAAGTTCATAGGGTTTAGAAGTGCTTACTGGTGCTTTTGATTTGAAGGATTTCCTTGTTTGTTTTCTCTGTGCACATGCATCACAAAAACTTTCATTTTTATTTAAAAAAATGTCAGGGAGTCCACTTACCAACTTTAGCTTCATGATCTTGTGCAGGACATTGTAGCTTGCATGGCCAAGCCTACGATGCCACAGTGTGAGCTCATCCTGTTTGTTTGCTAGAAGACATAAGTTCTCATTTTCTGGATCATCTAAGTCAACCAAATAGATATTATTCACCCTTTTTCCAGAAAACTTTAGACTTCTTGTTTCCTAATCAATGATTTGACATGAGTTGGATTCAAAGACAACTTTATGACCTTTATCACACAGTTGGCTTATGCTAAGTAAATTGTGATGAAGGCCATCTACAAGCAATACATTGTCTATAGAGTTAGAGGCATACTTACCAATCTTACTTGCGCCGATGATATGGCCTTTATTGTTGCCTTCGAAAACTACTTGACCTCTGTCTTTCTACACCAGCAGACAGAATTTTTCTTTGTCTCCTGTCATATGCCTCGAGCAGTTGCTATCCAAGTACCACTTGTTTTGATTTTGGGTTGCTAGGCATTCTTGCACATGTGGATTAGACAAGAGGTTTTGGTACCCAAATCACTTTGGGTCCCAATGTATCATTCATGCCAAACAGTAAATACTTTGGAATCCAAACTTGTTTGAGTTTCGTTTGTTTGGGCTATTCCAGCATTGTTTTTTATTGTGTCCAACTTTCTTACAGAAATTGCATGATGAAGTATTTTTCATGACAATTGGCTTTTTGTTTTGAGGAACATGCATGGGCATTTTACCTTTTTGTTGTCTGGTCAACTTTCCTTTAGAAGCTGGTTTCCAGTCCTGTCGACAATCCTCAATGGGGCTGTTGACAGGTTTTGCAGTTTTGTTAGCAACAAATTTGGTGTTCTTGGGTTCCTGTTTCTTGCCCTTGGCTTGACTTTTATTGTTCATTGACGGGATTTGTTTGCTTGTGCTTGGGCTGGAATCAACAAAAGATGTCAACAGATTTTTACCAATTACTTTTGGTTTAACAGGTTGATATCCAACCCCATGTTTTGCAACAAACACATTAGATCCCAAGATTGCATCAAGATTTTGTTTACCTTTGACAAACTTAGTTAGATCTTCAGATTTTTCCTTAAGATGCTCTTCAGCCTTTTTCAACTTTTCTTTTACTTCAGTAAGTTCAACTTGGAGAGTTTCAAGGGAGTTGCTTAGATCATCTTTTTCTTTTTGAACTTCTTGGAGTTTCAGTTTCATGCCATCCATTTCCTCACTGTGTGCTTGTTCATCAATTCTCATCATTTCAATTTCTTTATTCAAGGATGCAATTTGTTCATTTTGGTTGGTGTCATGAACAAGGGAATTGACTTTCTTTTTGAGAGCTTTATTTTCTGACTTATATTCACAGAATTTTTCAAACAAAACAGTATAAGCTTCTTCCCATTCAACAATAGAATAAGTTTCAAAGGAAGAGTTTACCTCGTTGGAGTCATTACTTCTTTCCATAAGACACTGAACTTCATCATCTCCAGATGTTGCTTCAGCGTTCTCATCTTCGTCCTCATCACTCCAAGTAGCCATCATTACCTTGGCTTTCTTGAAGGTGAATTTCTCCTTCTTCAGCTTCTTCTTAAGCTCAGGGCACTCTCCTCTCATGTGCCCTTGCTTCTTGCACTCATAGCACACAATCTCAGATTTCTTATTAGTCTCAAATTTATTAGCAAAATCTTTCTTTTGGAAAGGTTTAGAGTTACCTGACCCTCTCCTTTTGAATTTCAGGAACTTTTTGAATTGTCTAGTGAGCATGGCCATTTCATCATCCTCACTCTCACTAGATGATTCAAACTCCTCACTTTCCTGAGGTGCATCCTTTTTGGAACCTGAAGAACTTTTCTTGGAAGCCTTTAAAGCAATTAACTTTCTAGGATTTTCTTCAGTTTCCTTTCTTTTCACATTTATTTCGTAAGTCATTAGAGAGCCAATCAATTCATCCAATTTCATTTTTGAGAGATCTTTAGAATCCTCAATGACAGTGGCTTTGGTGTTCCATGAGGATGGAAGAGACCGAAGTATCTTCCTCACCAAATCACTCTCTGAGTATTCCTTCTTAAGACCTTTCAGACCATTTATAATTAGCATGAATCTTGCAAACATGTCAGAGATAGTTTCATCATTGTTCATTTTAAACATTTCATATTCAGAAACTAACATGCTTGCTTTGGATTCCCTTACCTCGGACGTACCTTCATAGATCAATTCAAGTTTGTCCCACATCTCTTTTATTGAGGTGCACGTGAAGACTCTTGAATATTCCTTTGGGTGGACCGCGCACTGCATCATGTTGAGGTGCTCCAGTTGAGTGTCTCCTTTGCAATCTGGTCCTTTGTCTAGGTATCTTCGTCCTCAGGAAGGGTGTATGCTCCTTTTCTAACGATCTTCCAAAGCTCGAAGTTTTGTGCTCTTAGGAATACTTGCATACGGTTTTTCCAGTATGGATAATTAGTGCCATCGAAGAAGGGTGGCCTGGTCACTGAGTGTCCCTCGGCCATGTACCCCTTGCTAGATTCCATGAGATTGAAGTTCTCCTGACCGAAAAATCAAACAACTATAACAGTAAATCGGAGAAACCTTGCTCTGATACTAATTGAAAGGTTGCGGAATTCCCTATATGGTAATCTAGAAGGAGGGGTTGAATAGATTACTTCCAATTAAAAAAAAATTCTTATCACCTTCTTTTTGCATAGACACAGACTGTAGAAACTGTAACAAACTTTGAACTAAACTTTGGCGTATGTGAACTGACAATAGATGAAGTAACAATCTATCAAACGTGCGTAGAGACAACGTGCCTACCAAACATCTATCGTAGAAATGTGCAAACCATAGGACGGATTTTTAACGTGGTTCGGAGTACACAACTTGTGTATCCTACGTCCACGGTCCACACACACACGCAGAAACGACTGCTTTCAACTACTTCGCAACTACAACACACACACACGAGATGTCTGATGTGCAACCACGATTAGAACAACACAAAAACCATGTGATTCAAGCACAAGGCCGCTTGAAACACAATCACACACACAGAGATAATAGAAAAGTGAAAATTGGAAGAGTTCTAAGTGGAAAGAATGAATCCTGATTGAGAACTCTTCTGGAGAACGTCTGGATGGAGTTCAGGCTTCGTCTTGATAGCCTTGGGTTGATTGAGAAGCTTGAATCCACGACGTACTGTCTTCAACTCTAATGGAACAATGGTTTTTTCTCTCTCTGAACAGCAGGGTAAAGCATAGCAGCAGCAACACCTCTTCTCCTTAGGTTTTCTTTAGGGTTGATGATGGTGGCTGCTTCTATATGAGATTACCTTCAAATGGTTGTTTATATAGTGGTGTTTACATATGGAGAGATGTGGTAGTTGGAAACACCAAGTTTGGTAACTTATAGAATTTCCGTATCTAAAGGTTCTCTGCATCTGTCGACAACACTAAGTGCTCCTGTCAACAGGTGCTAACATGCAGAAGACAGGGAGTTCGGAAAATCTTTTCATGTCAGTGGCTACCGACAGGCGACACTGCTGCTGTCGACAGGCACTCCTGTCCTGAAGTATGTCTTGCTGGCCTGTTTATATCTGTCGACAGGGACCTTTCTGGCTGTCGACAGGTACATGCTTTTCTTGTTTTTCTTGATCTTTTGAACCTTGTTTTTGGTACATGTCTTGAATAGCATCTCACCTACATTAAAGAACATAGTTAATTAGGGAGATATAATGACATATAAATGATCAATTAAAATGTATGTTTCATTTTCATCCAAGAGTCATTGTCATCATGTTTCATCATTTAACATTCATCAATTTTGTCCATGAAATGATCATCATCAAAAATAAAGATGTGACTTGTTAGCTTAGCATTCTCATTAAGCATTCATCATAAGAGAACTCAACAAAAACTAGTCCGTCATGCCTCGAGTACTCGAAGGCCGAGGGAAACAGTATCGGTGTTCAAAATGCGTGTATAAAACGAAGACATGTATAGTTAATTAAAATATAGATTTTAGTAAATTATTTCACTAAATTATCGAATAAATTAATGCGTAATTTTATAGGGTTCAATGGTAAGCATGAAAGTTACACATGTGCAAGTGTATGAAATCAAGAGAACATGTATAGTTGTGCGTATAGCTTTTAAATTAATAATTTTCATGTAATTAATACTCATTTTTAATTAACAAGTTATTATCTAACATGTTAGCACTTAAACAGGGTCAAATTGTTATAAAGACAGTGTTATATCAGCAAACTTTATGTTCTGGTCGCATTACTGTGGTCGCGACATAAGACTCTGTCGCGTTCAGGTCGCGATAGAGCTAACCGGCGCGTTCAGGTATCAGGTCGCGACGGGCTTAAAGGCCGCAATCAGGTCGCAACCCACAGGGCTATCGCGTTAAGGCCATCGCGACACCCACGCATGTCGCGTTCTATCAAACCGGAGTTGGGGGTGAACCGGGGGGCAGGTCGCGACCAGTCGACCTGTCGCGTTCAGATCGCGACGGGTCCTGGTGTCGCGACCCCCTCTGAGGTCGCGGCGGATTGGGCCGTCGCGATCTCAGGGAGTGGTCCGAGCCCAGAAAAGAGGGGTTTGCCCTTTTTCTAGGTGGGTCAACATGATACAGGGCTATTCAAAATTTGATATAAAATCACTCAGTGATCCAAAAAGCATGAAACTAGTTTTAAACAAAAGTAAACACATAGATCTATCAACAGGTATGATTAAATCAAAAATAGACATGATTTAGGTATGCTTTGATTAGGTTACATTTTAATGACCTAAACATGCGCAGTCAAGGTTCAATGAATTAATTAGCGATGGATACATGATGAAAATTAGGCAAACTAAGGGAGTTTGAAAGCTAACATGATGTAGTATTTATGAGAATTTTCTCATGGCATGGGATCAAGTATGCACGAGGTTTGAAAACAAACATGAAGGGTCGGGTACATGGATCTAATAGGGTTTCAAGGAATTAATTCTCCCTCATGGGAGATCGAAATAAAGCAAAACTAGAGGGCTTTTGCAAGGGATCATGAAGTCTACCTAGGGTAATTTTTACTCAAGTTTAGCTTGAGAGATTGCCTACCTTTCGTTGCAGTAAGGAAAACCCTAAATTTGGTGATGAAGAAGAGCAATCCTCCCTTTGATCCAAGCCTTCTCTCCTTGCTCCTTCATCCTCTAGCCCTTTCCTTCATCTCCCAGAACTCCAGAAGTGAACTATGGGGTGATAGGGTCGAATTAGGGTGTGTATGGCTTGCTACAAGAGTCCTCCCATCTAAAAACTCTTCCTTTCCTATTAAATCCAATTTTTCCATAATTATCACCTTCCCTACTTGCAATTATCTCCTTCTTTGGATGGGGAAGAGGTTAATTTCATGGGTATTGGGTTTGGGAAAGGTTAGAACTCTTTTTATGGATTTATATGACTTATTTAACACTTACCTTAGCCCTTTTCTATTTATTAATTTATTATATACGAATTTCCATCAATTACTTCTCCCATAATGGGCTCTTCCCAATTGGGCTCAAACTCTCATGCTTGGGCTATTAGTACAACCCAACACTAATTTAGCCTAATAGGTTTTGATTTAAATCATTCTAATTCTATTTATTCCCCTTTTTATTCAACTAAATCTATTTATCACATTTATTAAAATAAAATTTTTATTTTATTTGGATTTTAAAAATCAAGGGTATTACAATTTTAAGTATGAATTTTCACTTAATTATCTCCCATCCAACTTGGGCTCTTTCCATTTAGGCCCAATAACTCATGTATGGACCATTTGTGTAACCCATTATCTAATTTGGCTTATTGGGTTTCAGTTTAATTCCATTTTATTCAAATTTATTCACCTTTTATTCTAATTTAAATCCATTTATCAAATTTTAAATTTTAGAGTTGCTACAAGAGATGTCCAATCAAAGTTAATTTAAGGGATAATGTCTAGTGCCTCCTTTACCCAAGAAGAATGTTTTATGACTTCATTCAGTTCTCTCTCCACACTCACCTATTCTTCATCTCTCACTTGGGTTAAGGTCACCTCAAATTTAGGAAGGGAAAATAATGGATTTTGATTGCTTCCTCTTTTTCTCCCCCAACTTAGGATTAACAAACTCATCATAACCCATTTCAAAAGTGGAATTTGGTTTGGGCTCCTCTGGATGCTCTTCTAGTTTGCTATCTTAGCTGATGTTAGTTCTATCATCCCCCTAGTATGAATCATCAATACTCCCCCCATTATTTTGGCCAACAACAATATGAGTGTCTTCAGGTTATAGAAGCTCAAGTTGACCATGTGGGTTTGCTTAGTGGTCAAAGCCAAGTGATCTATTTTCAAGATTTGTAGCAGAGTAGTTAGATCGTTGGTCCATTTCCATTTGCAGGGTGGCCTCAGCAAGTTGTCTCAATCAGGCCATCATCTTGGAATTGGATTGATTTTGAGCCAGGATAATTTTTTCCAATTGATTAAGCATCCTCATGATCTGTTTGTGGAGGAGATGTGTAAGTGGGCTGAGGATCAAATTGTAAAGGAGAGGAAGGTGGAAGATAATCAGATTGATAGTATGGTGATTGGGAGTGTATGGGTTGTCCTCCACATTGGATTTAGTCAGAAGAATTATTTGAATGTTGGGCCCAATTTTGAAATGTTTGAAGAGGAGGACTTTGGACTTGTGCTAAAACAGACTAATCTCTAAGTGTCAAATGTGTCATTATCTCCCCAAGTTGTTGGAAAGGTGTTCCTTTTGGAGCATCTAATAAATGCACAGGCAAATCAGTACAAAAAATCTTTGATGGAACCATGATATGATTTTAGCACCTAGAAAGGGTCTTTGAATCTCTCCTTGTGGATCTCGGTAAAACAAACTCAATTTTTTAAGAGGGATACCCAGTTCAACTTTTCAATAGGGATGAAAAGTGGGCCACCATAGGAGACGGCCGATTGTCATGGTGTACGACAAATAATACGAATTTTTATAGTATGTTTGGGTAAGACTTTATGAGAGGTGAAAATTGGTTTGGGCAATCACCAGTATAATGGGCCGGGCTAGGCAACATGTGACCATTCTCGTGATGAGTAGATGATAGTGAGGAATTTGGGTTCATAGTCAAGTTGGTGGTCCACTCGGTTCAACATATCAAATCTGTGTGCCTAATCCATTGAGAGAATTATTCCCTCACCTAACAATTTTTTTTATATTTTTTAATTTTTTATGCAAACACATTATCAAGCAATTAACCTATGAAATGTATGGCTATCCTAGACCTATAAGTTGGAGTTCTTGCACATTAACCTAAATTCGACTTGAGTCCACCTCAAGTTTGTCAGTTGGCTAGGCAAGAGGTGGGGCTGTGAGAGGCTCTCATTGCTCTCGCATTGATCTAATTAAAGAACCACAAGTCTGTTTAGACATTGACTTTTAAGCTTTAGCCTCAGACACTGACTTCCAAAAAATGAGAGTGGCCCAAAGTGGGCCTAAGTTTAAGTGTGAACCCTAGAGCCAATTTGTACTGACTTTTATTAAGGTTGGGTTAGTGAGTGTAAGAGTGGTTGTTTTTTGCCCAAGGAAGGGTGATGAAATCTTCACCTTATCTTATTAATAGACTTGTTCTTAAGATATTTTCAAGTGGAGTGAACAACTAGGGTACAACACATATATTTTTTCATGCCAAAATAAAGATATGCATGATTATAATCTTGGCAAAATTAAAGGACTTGCCTTATTCCCACACTCTTCAAAAAGAAATTCGGCAAAAACAAAGAAAACTAGACTAAAAGAAAGGAAACAACTAAACACAGGGAGCTAAATGATGCATGCCCTAAACATGAAAGATTTTTAATCTAGGGATAACATTTTTTTCTTGGATTCATGTGAATTTTTTTTCCTTTTTTTAATTAATGAATGATCCTAACTAACCAGCAACAATTTTCTTTTTGGAGAATTAATGTGGCAAAAGATAGAAAAGAAAACTAATCAAGAGGGTAAAGATGAATACCTAAAGTGCAATCCTTCCCTTTGGAAGGTGGAAAAAAACAGAAAGAAAGTGAGAGAGACTTACCTTGAGAACCAAACATTTTCATTCCCTATTTTCAATTTTTTATTTTGGGTATTTTTATTTTTTTGTTGATTGTTTCTGATTTTTTTTGCAAGAAGAAAATAAAAAGAGTTAAACTAGGCATAAAAACACAAAGAGCTTAAACCAAACAATCCTGCCTCCCTGAAAACATCGCAAAAAATTAATAGCACACAAATGCATTATTAAAGAATCATGACAACCAATTTAAAATCAAACTTGTAAAAATAAAAAAACGAAGTGCAATGGCAAGAACAGGTTGAATCTAAAAGGAGGTTGATGCTTAGGTTAAACTTTTTGAGTTGAAGATCAATGTTTTGAATAACACTAACTAAATAATTTATTTGTTGTAATCAAGAAATTAATAACAAGAAGAGAGAAGGAAGAGGAGAGAGACGAATAGAGAGAAGACGATGGAAGTTTAAAAGAAACAAAGTAATAGAGACATAAAGAGAGATTAGAAGAGAGAGAGAATGAGGGGAGAAGAGATAGCAAGTTAGAGAGAGAAAGTAGAGAGAATATGAGAGAATATTAGAGGGGGTGGATAGACTACTAGAGAGAAAAGACAACTATTTTATCTATTGAATAGGAAGAAGACACGAAGAAGAAGATAAAAAAGTGGGACAACTATGCAGAGGGAGAGAAGAAAAGAGAGAGGACTAGTGTGGAGAGGAAGGTTGAGAGAAGAGAGAAAGAACATGAGAGAGAGAGAAGAAGAGAAGAAGAAAAGAGATGAGAAATAATGAGAGAGAGAGAAGGGAGGAGAGAGAGTGCTGCCTCAACGTGCATGCAATGTGGAGAGAGGAGGGAGATTGCACGTGTTGGCACTTGGCAGGGCGAAGAGGTGTGATGGTGTGTATGTTGCACGATAGTGATGCATGCGAGGGCGGCATGCGCTCTACGAAGCGGAGCGACAACAGCATGACAGGTGAGACAACTCGACAGTGTGCGAGCTGGTTGGATGCGACTAGGAGAAAGTTCACGGAAACCAATTTAAAACCAAACTCGCAAAAGTACAAACACAAAGCACAATGGCAAGAATGGGTTGAATACACAGGGAGGTTGATGCTTAGGTTTAAGCCTTTTGAGTTGAAGATCAATGTTTTGAATAACACTAACTAAATAATTAATTTGTGGTTATATAGAAATTAATAACAAGAAGAGAGATGGAAGAGGAGAGAGACGAACAAAGAGAAGATGGTGGAAGTTTGAAAAAAACAAAGAAATAGAGAGATAAAGAGATATTAGAAGAGAGAGAGAGAGAGAGAATGAGCGGAGGAGAGATAGCAAGTTAGAGAGAGAAAGTAGAGAGAATATAAGAGATTAGTAGAGGGGGATAGATAGAATACTAGAGAGAAAATGCAACTATTTTATCTATTGACTAACAAATATAAAACCAACATGAACAAAGTGCATGAAACTTAAACTACAAAATGTAGCACGATGTTTAACAAGTTAATCACTAATAAAATAGATAAGATTAGAGAGAGAAAAGAGGGAAGAGAGATGATGCAGCCCTCCTCTCCTGCTTCACAAGACCAACAATGAGTAAGGTGGTTATCTGGATGGCAAGTGTAACACATAGCAGTAGGTACAACAATGGTAGGTGCGGAGGGAAAAGATAGTGGCCTAGTGATGATGAAACAACAACATAGCAAAGAAGTGACACGATAAAGAGGAAGAGAGTGCAGTGAGAGGAAAAAGATTAGAAGAGGATAAGTGGCAGTGGATGAGGAAGAAGAAGATAAAAAAGTGGGACAACTATGCAAGAGATAGAGGAGAAAAGAGAGAGGATGAGTGGAGAGAGGGAGGCTGAGAGAAGAGAGAAAGACCATGAGAGAGAAAGAAGAAGAGGAAGAGGAAAAGTAGGGGTGTAAACGATCCGAGTCGAGTTGAGTTATACTCTTCGAATTCGAACTCGTTTACTTTTGCGGAGCTCGAACTCGGCTCGAAACTCATCAAGCTTTTTCAATCGATGTTCAAACTCGACTCGTTTTCAAATTTTGGAGCTCGAATTTGACTCGATGAACAGCTCGTTTACGTAGTCAAGCTCGTAAACGAGTTCGAACTCGAGCTTTTAAACTCGAAATCAAACTTAAATTTAATATTTAAATAAATTTTATTTTTTTAACGAACTCGAGTTTTCAAACTCGAAATCAAACTTAAAATTTAATATTTAATATTTAAATAAATTTTATTTTTTTAAAGGGATCAACTTGTTGCCCAGTTGACGAGCCCAGAGAGGGGGGTGAATGGGTCTTTTGAAAATTATTTGATTAGTACATGTACTTAAAACATTCACACAAGGACGCTCTTCGATGAAGGTTAGTGAAAGTTAGAATAAACAGCAAATACACACACAGGAAATCAATCACACAACACACAGAGTTTATCCTGGTTCGGACCTCCTATCCTTAGAAGTCCTACGTCCAGTCCCTGAGCAATAACATAGGATTCCACTATCTAAGGTACAGTCCCCTTATGGACACTACAACACCCAGCTCAGCTGGTCTTCTTTCACACGAAGGGAACTACAACACCCTAAATCCCCCACAAGGTCTTCCTTCACAACAGAAGGGAACTACAACACCCTGGATCCCCACCAGGTTTTCCTTCACAACAGAAGGGAACTACAACACAAAGAGAATAAGCAGGAATTCAAGCCCCTAGATCAAGCTTTAGCAAGACAAGATCTGAAGCTACTAGTACTAAGAGCAAATAATCTAAACAAGGCACTCTCTCAGAACTACCCTGGCTCTCTTAGGATTTCTATTACAGCACAGAGAGCAAAGAGCTAAAGACACACTGTAATGGAATTCTTGGCTCTAGGATTCTTTCAGAAGATCTGCAATGCTTGTAGTATTCGATGGTGAGTCTCTGTCTTCTTCTGGGGCTGCTATCTTGTATTTATATCTCCAATATGAAATGTAATCGTTGAAGTAACCGTTGTCTCTTTGTTTGGTAGACGTTAGACTGTTTGAAACTTGGAAGCTTCTAGTCAACAGACTTTTATCCATTTGTGCACGCAAAGATCTTCAGTGTTATTCTTTGGCTTCTATTTTGTCCAACGTTGTAAGATGAACTGTCATCAGATATCTGCACATATTTAAAGCTTAAATGATAGATAGCTAAGTTGTCTCTGATGTCAGTCATCGTTAGAACAAATAATCATAGA
This sequence comes from Colocasia esculenta, assembly GCA_014218235.1. Classification (NCBI taxonomy): domain Eukaryota; kingdom Viridiplantae; phylum Streptophyta; class Magnoliopsida; order Alismatales; family Araceae; genus Colocasia; species Colocasia esculenta. Next base: position 68,376,973 of record CM024759.1, on the reverse strand, counting down.
AATAGTAATGCCAAATGGCAGTTCTAAAAGATACACACAGAGTAAGCATGATAATGGACGATATTGTCTGCATGCATGTAGAGATACGTTCAGTCCTCATTAAATGCACAGATGTCAGAATGATATGCTTGACTTTGACTTTTCAACGCTTTCAGAAATAAGATTACTATCAATTCGATATAAAACATAAAGTCGATGCCTATATGACTTATGAAATCTTTGTACTGAAGAAATCGTTGTAGAGAGTAAATCGTTGTGAGCTCTAAGGAAATCGTTGCGCAAAGCAAATCGTTATGAGCTCTAAAGAAATCGTTGTGCGAAGCAAATCGTTATGAGCTCTAAATAAATCGTTGCGCGAAGCAAATCATTATGAGCTCTAAAGAAATCGTTGCGCGAAGCAAATCATTATGAGCTCTAAGGAAATCGTTGCGCGAAGCAAATCGTTATGAGCTCTAAAGAAATCGTTGCGCGAAGCAAATCGTTATGAGCTCTAAGGAAATCGTTGTGCGAAGCAAATCGTTATGAGCTCTAAAGAAATCGTTGTGATGACTTAAGAAATCGTTATGACGAGTAAATCGTTACGACGTCTTAAGAAATCGTTGTGATAACTTAAGGAATCGTTTTGACGAGCAAATCGTTACGACGAGCAAATCGTTATGATGACTAAATCGTTAAGACACTTATGAAATCTTTATGGTATAAACTTGTTATAGTTCTATTGAAAACGTTATACCATAAAGGAAATCGTTGTGATTCTCAACAGAAGTCGATGTGGACTTAGAGAAATATCATCTTGACATTGTTAATGCTTCAGAAGGATAATACTTACCAATATTGGCTTATTTGTCCTTGGTATATTTCCTGTACTCAGACTTATAGAATATATTTAGAGAACTTTGATAGGGTTTTGTTAATCACCAAATAAATATGTAATTAATTAAATTATATGGAGACAGACTGATCATAATCTCCCCCTTTTTAGTGATGACAAAATATATCAGGAACCATGAATAAAGAATCTGAATATTTGCATAATGTATTTCAGACATGCTAAGTATGTTTCTCCCCCCTTTTTGTCATTAAGCAAAAAGATAAACTGAGACAAAGAAGAAGAGAAAAGATGGAAGGGCACTCAATCAAATGTATTTGATTAGTTTTGAGGAGGTACAGGTAAATAATAAGTAGGAGACAAAAGGGAGGCAAAGCGCCTGATGACAGGGAATGCCTGGCGTTCCTGCTCTTCAAAAAAGGCTTGAAAGGCCCCAAACTCAATTTGATAGGAGGGTCCCATGGTGGGAACCATCCTCTTGATATGAAGTTGCCTTTGATCTGAAATTAAATCCCTATATTTAGCACTGTCAAGGGCTATCTTGTAGGATAAGAATGACCCAAAATTGGCAAACTGAAGAAAGGCATCAATCTTGAGGGGATAGACAATCTGATGCGATCTAAGCTCCTTCTTTAAAGCAAAGAAGACCTTGTATCGTTCGACCCAGGTCAGATAGGAATCTCGGATGAGGTGAAGAGAGTTGGCATCCAAAAGTTCACCGGGAGTCAAAGGAGGTTGATTTGAGCTGGCTTGAGAAGCATTAAGATCTTCTAGTTGTTGAGCAGACAAGGGATAGAGCTTCGTCCAAGCAGTAGGAGACAACCTGTCACATTCAGAGAGAATAGGGGTCAGGATATCGGCCTTGATATGCCCCTAAAGATATTGCTTGAAGATAAATCTCGGAAAAGACAGATCACGGCCATCTTGCACAAATAACCTAGCCATGACCCTTGCAGCTAACTCAAAAATAAGTGTTCCCACATAAGAGTCCATAATCAAGGCATGGAGAGGGGGAAGGAACACTACATCAGGAATAATTACAGTAGCAAAATCAACCTGAAGGGATTCAGAATGAGTTGTGCTTGAATTGAGGGCCCTGATGGCTTCACAGAATTGACCCAGCTGAGATTCAGGGAGGCGATTTACATAGCAGTAGTTACTGTACATATGATCCTGCCTGATAAACTTGATCTCTTTCTGAATGAAGGGTCCAAATAGATTTTTGTGATGGATCTGGAACCATTCATAAAGAGGAAGAGGAGCTTCCCTAGGTGGATATCTGGCAGCTTGAACTCTACGGAATTGACTGTACAGATCTCTGTTACTCCGAGCCCACTGCTCTTCAGGTTTGGCTTCAGTCATGGAGAAAATTTTTGACTGTTGAGCCTTAGAGAGATGGGTGTAAGGAAAGATGGTGGTAAGATGATCAGAAAGATTTTGGAAGGGAAGGCCAAAAATGTGGGCAAAAACTATTTTTTGAAGATATTCTTCATAGAGAAGTTTCTGCTTAGTGGAGATAGAAAGGGAAAACCAAAGGGGAGGATAACAAGTTTCAGAGGAGACAGGATGGGTGGAAGCGAGTCTCCTCTTTTTAGAGACAAGACTAGAAGAGCTTGTCCTGTGAGTATGGGTCCCAACAGCCAGGACTGAACGAAGTATTGCTACTTCAAATTCATCCTTGATGTCCTGGATTTCCACCTGTGTGAGTTGGGCACCCTCAGGAATAATGGTAATAAAGGAGGGAGGTGTAGGTGGATTGAAGATAGAGGCGGGAGTTATGGTAGGGAGAGCAGAGGGTCCTGAGGAAGAAGGACCAGAAGAAGAAGAGGGCCCAGCAGAAGAGGATGGTGGAGAAGGAACAATGGTGGAAGAAACAGGAGATGAAGCAGATTGAGAAAGAAATGGTTGAGGAGAGGATATAGGTCTTGGACGGGGTCGTTTAAAGGTGGTTGGAGCTGGAGGTGCAGTGGATGAGGTAGGTGGAGAAAGAGGGGCTAGAGTGGGAAGAGTAGAAGTGGCAGGGGGCTCAGGAGCTACAGCCTGTTCTGCTCTTTCAGCTACAGGTTCCACTGGGATAAGAACCTCCTCGCCTAGTCCAGATGGCCCAGACCCCTTACTGATAGAAGAATCTTCAATAGGCATACTCTCTGATGGATGAACTGAAATACTTGGCCTTGATGGCTCTGCTGGCGCATCAACTAGAATCCCTGATGGTTGCTCCTCCTGATCAACATCAATGGGCCCAGATGGCCCTGAAATACCTTCACTTGGCCCTGGAGGTCCATACTCTTGAAGGGAGGGTCCTGATGGCCTAGGAACATTGATTGAAGTGCTCTGAGGACAGAAGGGTGAGGAGTAGAATCTGTAGGTCCTACTGCCTTCAAAATCTCAGACACCATCACCTTCATAGAGCTCAATTCCTTATTGAACCACTTCATGGCATTACTTATTTGAGAAATATCATTTGACATTGATTCCTGGCGCACAATGACAGAACTCACAACTGACTGCACTGAGGTCAAGATCTCACCTTGATCATCCAACCTCTTCAAGATAGACTTCAAGTTCACCTTCTTTAGAATTTTCCTCTGCTTTCTTTGAGCAATTTTCTTGCTTTTTCTTCTCCTTTCCACTTGCTCCTCGACCTCTATAGGAACTTCATTATGCCCTTCATTTACAGGAGCATCTACAGTATGCTCCCCTTGTGATGCTGCTTCCTTCTCAATATCGTGCTCCCCCTGAATAGGAGCCTCTTCCACAATTCTTCCTTGCTCCCCCTGAATGGGAGCATCTATCATCACAGAATCTTCAATGTGGCCAGATGCCACAATCTGTTCTACCAAACTCCCACCAGTGTTTTGAATCACTGGGGTGGAGTGAATGGAATCCAATACTTCTCGAAGCACAGATGCCACTGAGGAGGTGGGTAGAGGATCCTTTGGACTTCTGACATAATCTTCCACTGCTACATTTCCTTGAGCTACTGTAGTTTCCAGTGCAACTTCTCTATCTGCAGCTACTTCCTGTGAAGCTCTGGACACTGAGGCTTCTTCTACTGTTGGTTCTGGAACTGCTGATGGTCCGTCTGATTCTACTACTGCTGCCTCTAGCTGGACGTCTTGGGCTTCCCCTATGATGGGTTCACCCTCAGCCACAGCGGTCTTGGTCCATACTCCGTTGACCACTGAAAATCCACTTTTCCTTAAATTTCGGGACCTAATTGCTTGGCCCATCTTTTCTACAACGGCGCCAGACACATCTACTCCAAAATGCTGAAAAACTTTGGTGAGCAGATGAGCATAAGGCAGGGATACATTTAACTTACTCTTGGTATCCCAGATTTGATCACGGGCAAACATCATCCTTTCCATCATCACTTCGGCCATGTTGATTTCTTGGTTCTGAACGGCCCAATACATCATATCTGAGTCTGCCTTGGTGCATGTAGAAAAAGTAGCACTTCTAGGAACAAGTATCTGACAGACTACGAAGTGCAGAAGGCGATTGAAGGCATTCAACTAGTTGATATCCAATTTGCCATCTTTCAATCTAAATTCTGAACCAATAATACCTAGACCCTTTGCCTAGGTGTCCACAGAGTGGATTCCACTATGACCAGACGTGCTCACATCAAACAAGGTCTTCAAAACTTCATGGTCAATCTTGATTTGGGTTCCCTTGACAGATGAAATCAAGGACCCGTCTGCCTCTGTTCTCAAACACACATAAAACGCCTTCACGAGGTCCAGATAGCTTACCTCAGAGAAGGTGGTGATTCCCGTCCACTACACAGTGCATACCATTCTTCTCAAGATCAGCAACATCTACCGCCTTATTTCCACAAAGCTTGGTCTTCACGAAAGTGAACCTTTCCTGCTGCTCGGCCGATAGAAACTCAGCGCTGTAACCACCCAAACTGCCGAAGACAATGGACGATGCCATGGACTTTGGGTGAGGAAGATTTTCTGGAGGGATGAGATGGAAAGAGGAGAGAAAGCCCTCAAGAAATTCTTCGCAGGAAGAAGAGAGGAGCTTCAAATTAGCAGAAAGTTGATGTCGGAGTCGTTAGGGCATCGGCTCAGGCAACCAGATGAAAGAGGGAAAAAGTATAAGGTAGGAGATGAATCATTCCCACATCGATTTTGGAGTTAAATAAAGGCTTTACCGAAAAATGAGGCGCCAAAAAGGTGGCAGAAAACGACAAACAAGTTTGACCAACTCAACAGACTTTAAAAAGAGAGCGGCCAGGAGAGATAATTTAACTTCCTTTTGCTTAAAGCCATTGGAGAGAAAGTTTACTTAAATTCTGAAAATTTATCTATCAGTTTTGAATAGAAATCTTTTCACAAATTACACATGCACAATTCCCTTCTAAGAGATGTGAACCTCTCTTCGGGTAAGACTTTTGTGAAAATATCTGCTAACTAACCATTTGTATCAATAAATAATATGTCTAAATTACCATTAACTACATGATCTCGAATGAAGTGATATCTAACCTCAATGTGCTTGGTCCTTGAATGCTGTACTGGATTTTTGGTGAGATTTATAGCACTTGTGTTGTCACATAATAGTGGGATTGTCTTGATATGAAGTCCATAGTCCTCAAGTTGTTGCTTGATCCATAGAAGTTGTGTACATCAACTTCCAGCAGCTACATACTCAGCTTCAGCAGTTGATAGTGCCACTGAGTTTTGCTTCTTGGAAGACCATGATATCAAGCATCCTGCAAGAAATTGACAACATCCACTGGTGCTTTTTCTGTCTACTTTGCATCCAGCATAGTCAGCATCAGAGTATCCTACTAAATTAATTTCACAACATTTCGGATACCAAAGGCCTAGATCATGAGTTTTAGATAAGTATCTAAAGATTCTTTTTACTGAGATTAGATGAGATTCTCTAGGATCTGCCTGATATCTAGCACACATACACACACTAAATAAAATATCAGGTCTACTAGTTGTTAGGTAAAGTAATGACCCTATCATACCTCTGTAGATCTTTTGATCTACTTTCTTACCATCATTGTCACTGTCCATCTTTGTTGATGTACTTATAGGTGTTGACAGTGGCTTGGCATTGACGAATCCAAACTTCTTCAAAAGTTCTTTTGTGTACTTAGCTTGACATATGTGAGTTCCTTCCTTTCCTTGTTTGATTTGTAGTCCAAGGAAGTAGTTGAGCTCTCCCATCATGCTCATTTCAAATTCTCCCTGCATGAGCTTTTCAAAATACTTGCAAAGAGATTCATCAGTAGAACCAAAAATTATGTCATCTACATAAATTTGAACAAGTAAACGTGTTTGACCTTTGACTTTATAAAAGGGTGCTATCTACTTGACCTCTACTGAAACCATGGTTTAAAAGAAAAGAACTGAGCCTTTCATACCAGGCTTTAGGTGCTTGCTTTAAACCATACAATGCCTTATGAAGTTTGAAAACATGATTAGGAATTCTGTGTCATCAACCCAGGGGGTTGTTCTACATAAACTTCTTCCTTAATAAAACATTTAAGAATGTAGACTTGACATCCATTTGAAATAGTTTTAAATCTAATGCTAATGCATATGCAAGTAATATTCTAATAGCCTCAAGTCTAGCTACAGGTGCATAGGTTTCATCGAAATCTATGCCTTCCTCTTGGGAGTAGCCTTGAGCTACCAGCCTGGCCTTATTTCTTAAGATCACACCAGCCTCATCCAATTTGTTTCTGAACACCCACTTGGTGCCAATAACTGGGTGGTTTGATGGTCTGGGAACAAGTGACCATACTTGGTTTCTCTTGAACTGGTTAAGTTCGTCTTGCATGGCTATAATCCAAGATTCATCAGTGAGAGCTTCATTGACTGTCTTAGGCTCTTTTGAGAGACAAATGCTAGATAATCACAAGGTATACATTACCTCTTGTTCTTACCCCTACAGATGGATCACTAATAATGTTCTCAGGTGGGTGATTTCTTGTATCTCCACTCCTTTGGAAGATTTTCATGTGCAATATCTTGTTATTGCATGTCTTCCAGAGGTGGATCATCCTTGTCTTCAATTGAGGTATCCTTTAGTTTCTTGGACAGTTCGTCTGCATCATCATTGTCACTATCTTCTTCCTTTCTCAGGAAGGGTTAGTCTCATCAAAAATAATATGCACAGACTGTTCAATCAATAAGGTGCGTTTATTAAATACTCTATAGCCTTTGGGTTTAGAAGTATACCCATGAAGATGCCTTCGTCTGATTGGCATCCAACTTACCAATGTCCCTTTTTCCATTATTGTGAATGAAGCAAGGACATCCAATGTCTGAAGTGACTAATCTTTGGCTTCTTCCTTTGAACAGTTTGTATGCAGTCTTCTTTAGGATTGGCCTGATCATACTCTGTTGATAATATAGCTTGCTGTGTTCACTGCTTCAGCCAAAAATACCTTGGTAAATCATATTCTGACAACATCGTTCTTGCCATATCCAATAAGGTTCTGTTCTTCCTCTCAGCAACTCTATTTTGCTGTGGTATCCTTGGTGCTGAGAAATTATACTCAGTTCCTTCATTTTCACAGAACTTGGCAAATTTCTCATTCTGAAATTCACCTCCATGGTCTGATCGAATGCTAACAATACTGAATTTTTTATCTTTTTGCACCTTCTTACTGAAACTGACAAAGCTTTCAAAAGTATCATCTTTATGTTCCAAGAAGGAAACCCATGTGAATTTGGAATAGTCATCAACTATAACAAATCCAAAAAAAAAAATTCCAAGACTGGTGGTCCTCATTGGCCCAAATAAATCCATATGAAGGAGTTATAAGGGTTTAGAGGTTGTTACCACAGTCTTTGACTTGAGGGAGTTCTTAACATGCTTTCCTTTTGCACATGGTCTGCAGATACCATCCATTTTAGTGCTGACCTTTGGCAGACCTTCCACTAGGTTTCTCTTTCTGAGCTTATTCATCCCATCTAAGCTGCAGAGGCCCAATCTTCTGTGCCACAGCTCAGTTGACTGCTCTTTGCTGGCTGCTAAACAGATATCTTGATCCTTGAGTTCTTCAAGATAAAGCACATACAGGTTCTTTTCTCTGTTGGCTTCAAATATTACTGCTCCATCCTTCAAGATACTGCACTTAGACTCTTGGAACTTAATTTGATGACCTCTGTCACAGAGCTGGCTGATGCTAATGAGATTATGCTTTAGCCCTTTGACAAGCAATACATCTTAAATATCGGTTTTTCTTTTATTGTTCACAGAACCACTGCCTATCACTGTTCCTTTTCCGTTATCTCCATATGTAACAGTTCCTTCTTCTTTTTGAAGATGAGAGAATAGCTTTTGATTCCCTGACATGTGTCTTGAGCACCCACTGTCCAGATACCATTTGGATGCTCGAAGGTTACCCTGAAATGAAAACATTAAGTTTTAGGTACCCAAGTTCTTTTGGGTCCTGATTGGTTAGTATCACTGGTTTCCCTTTTTATTATACATTTCTTATGTTTAGTTGGACATGTAGTTGTAAAATGTCCTAATTTGTTACAATGACTGCAACAGGATAGTTTAGTTACTTTTTCTATATATTTAAAGTTTGTTTTGTATGATATGTCTTGTTCAGGTACAAATTTTGGAGTCAGATATATTTTAGGATATATTATTGTTTCTTAATTATCCGGGGGTATATATCCTAATCCATTTTTCTTTTTACCTGATCTTCTAGCACCTTTAAATATTAAAGAGTTTTTGCCATTTGTGAATTTTCCTAATGTGCTAGATAACTGTATATTTTCTTCTGTTGGTGTCTTAATTTCAGTTTTCACTTCATCTGAGCTTGCTTGTTTTTCTAATTTAATTATTCGTTCATTCTTATCTTTTAGATCTTCACATAACAGTTCATTTCTCCTTTTAAGTTCAGTTATTTGGCTTTCTAGTTGTTCATTTTCTGATTTTATATCTGAGTTTGTGTTTTCAAAACACACAATGTTTTTCTTACTTACTTTTAATAGTTTAGTTATTTCTCTATATTTATCATATAGTTCATTGAATGCTTCCTCTAAATTATCTGAATCAGAATCATTGCAGGAATCAAAAGATGAATCAGAAGTTACCTTATCTTCAGTGTTTGACATGAAAGCTAAGTTGTCTTCTTCTTCATCACTGGTTGAACTTGACTCGCTATCCGAGTCGTTGTTGTTGGTCCATGCTGCTGCCATAGCCTTTTTCTTATATTTCCTGAATTTCTTAGAGCTTTCTCTTTTTCTGAATTCAGGCTTCTTGAGCTTTGGACATTCAGCTTTGATATGTCCTAGTATTTTGCACTCGTAGCATATGGGCTCACCCTTCTTTTGATCCTTTCCATCTGGTTTCTTGAAGTCTTTATTTTTCTTAAAGTGCCTTCTACCAGATTGGAACTTCTTCTTTTGGCTAGAATGCGTTGTAGTCTTCTTGATAGCATGGCTTCTTCATTTTCACTGTCCTCAATACTTTCATTTTCATCTGAGCTTGCTTCTAATGAGTCTTCTTCAGCTTTTAAGGCATTTGAGTGTTTCTTTCTACTTGAGGACTCTCCTAGCCTTTCCATATTGATCTCATGGGCCATAAGGGACTCAATGAGCTTTTCCAAAGACATCCTTTTCAGATCATTAGCTTCCTCAATAGCTGTGACCTTTGGGGTCCATGAGGATGGTAAGGATCTAAGAATTTTCCTCACCATGTCTCCAATCTCATAGGTTTTCCCCAGTCCAGCCAATCCATTTGTAATATCTGTGAATCGACTGAACATTTGAGTTATTGACTCACCTGATTGCATCTGGAATCTTTCATATTGAGTCACAAGAATGTCAATTCTTGTCTACTTCACCTTTTCTGTGCCTTCATAAGTAATTCTGAGCTTTTCCCACATCTCCATTGCGGATTTGCAGGCTGAAACTCTGTTGAATTCTTTCTTGCTTAGGGCACAGCATATGATACTTTTAGCTTTACAATTCAATGAAATATTTTTCCTGTCATCATCTGTCCACTGAGCCTTTTCATTAGTGACTAGTAGATCGCCTTCCTCTACTATGGACCATATCTGATAATCGTGACCCTGTAGAAAGTACTCCATTCTGGTTTTCCAGTAAGTGTAATCTTCTCCATCGAACAATGGTGGTCGATTAACTGACTGACCTTCGAAATGACCTTGGGCTGCCATGGATCTTTACTCTTCAGATCGTTGGATCTTCTTCTTTGTCGAAGAGACTCGCTCTGATACCACTTGTTGCCCAGTTGATGAGCCAGAGGGGGGATGAATGGGTCTTTTGAAAATTATTTGATTAGTACATGTACTTAAAATATTCACACAAGGACGTTCTTCGATGAAGGTTAGTGAAAGTTAGAATAAACAGCAAATACACACATAGGAAATCAATCACACAACACACATAGTTTATCTTGGTTCGGACCTCCTATCCTTAGGAGTCCTACGTCCAGTCCCTGAGCAATAACTTAGGATTCCACTATCTAAGGTACAGTCCCCTTATGGACACTACAACACCCAGCTCAGCTGGTCTTCCTTCACACGAAGGGAACTACAACACCCTAGATCCCCCACCAGGTCTTCCTTCACAACAAAAGGGAACTACAACACCCTGGATCCCCACCAGGTCTTCCTTCACAACAGAAGGGAACTATAACACAAAGAAAATAAGCAGGAATTCAAGCCCCTAGATCAAGCTTTAGCAAGACAAGATCTGAAGCTACTAGTACTGAGAGCAAATAATCTAAACAAGGCACTCTCTCAGAACTACCCTGGCTCTCTTAGGATTTCTATTACAGCACAGAGAGCAAAGAGCTAAAGACACACTGGAATGAAATTCTTGGCTCTAGGATTCTTTCAGAAGATCTGCAATGCTTGTAGTATTCGATGGTGAGTCTCTGTCTTCTTCTAGAGCTGCTATCTTGTACTTATATCTCCAATATGAAATGTAATCGTTGAAGTAATCGTTGTCTCTTTGTTTGGTAGATGTTAGACTGTTTGAAACTTGGAAGCTTCTAGTCAACACACTTTTATCCATTTATGCACGCAAAGATCTTCAGTGTTATTCTTTGGCTTCTATTTTGTCCAACGTTGTAAGATGGACTGTCATCAGATATCTGCACATATTTCAAGCTTAAATGATAGACAGCTAAGCTGTCTCTGATGTCAGTCATCGTTAGAACAAATAATCATAGAAATAGTAATGCCAAATGGCAGTTCTAAAAGATACACACAGAGTAAGCATGATAATGGACGATATTGTCTGCAAGCATGCAGAGATACGTTCAGTCCTCATTAAATGCACAGATGTCAGAATGATATGCTTGACTTTGACTTTTCAACGCTTTCAGAAATAAGATTACTATCAAGTCGATATAAAACATAAAGTCGATGCCTATATGACTTATGAAATCGTTGTACTGAAGAAATCGTTGTAGAGAGCAAATCGTTGTGAGCTCTAAGGAAATCGTTGCGCAAAGCAAATTCTTATGAGCTCTAAAGAAATCGTTGTGCGAAGCAAATCGTTATGAGCTCTAAAGAAATCGTTGCACGAAGCAAATCGTTATGAGCTTTAAAGAAATCGTTGCGCGAAGCAAATCGTTATGAGCTCTAAAGAAATCGTTGCGCGAAGCAAATCGTTATGAGCTCTAAAGAATTCGTTGCGCGAAGCAAATCATTATGAGCTCTAAGGAAATCGTTGTGCGAAGCAAATCGTTATGAGCTCTAAAGAAATCGTTGCGCGAAGCAAATTGTTATGAGCTCTAAAGAAATCGTTGCGCGAAGCAAATCGTTATGAGCTCTAAGGAAATCGTTGCACGAAGCAAATCGTTATGAGCTCTAAAGAAATTGTTGTGATAACTTAAGAAATCGTTACGACGAGTAAATCATTACAATGTCTTAAGAAATCGTTGTGATAACTTAAGGAATCGTTTCGACGAGCAAATCGTTACGACGAGCAAATCGTTACGATGACTAAATCGTTAAGACACTTATGAAATCGTTATGGTATCAACTTGTTATAGTTCTATTGAAAACGTTATACCATAAAGAAAATCGTTGTGATTCTCAACAGAAGTCGATGTGGACTTAGAGAAATATCATCTTGACATTGTTAATGCTTCAGAAGGGTAATACTTACCAATATTGGCTTGTTTGTCATTGGTATATTTCCTGTACTCAGACTTCATAGAATATATGTTAGAAAATATTGATAGGGTTTTGTTAATCACCAAAAAAAATATATAATTAATTAAAATTACATGGAGACAAACTGATCATCACAACTGAAGCCCAGAGACGATTTGTTTTTATTTATTAAATGGCTGGAGAGCCACAGTTTGTGAAGGTTGCGGACTCCCTTTTCTAAAAGCTCAAGTCCTCCAGGAAAAAGGTGTAACTGATATGGGATTAAGGAGAACGCAAGACCAAGCGAAGTGGAGCGGCCGGTGCTCGGGTGGGCGGGCTGGGCGGCAGGTGGGGAGGCCGAAGAACACCACGCTGGGCACCGCGGATGGTCCGGCACCGTCAGGGTCCCGGGGAGGGCCACTGTGGGAGGTCCGTCGTGGCACCGGCAGGAGATCCCCTTGGCTGCGTGGCCCATGCCAGGTCGCCGCCGCCACCCTTGGGCCGCCAACACCACCCTTGGGAGCTCCGTTCGGCACCGAATGGAGGTCCGTCGTGGTCTCCAAGGACTCCGGCTGCTGAAGGTAGGTCCCCTTGGCCGCGTGGCCCATGCCGGGTCGCAACTGCACAGGCAGCGTCCGAAGGAAGAAGATGAGAAGGCGGTGCCTGCTAACCCTAAGAAATCCCATTTTATACATATGCCTTTATTGTGTTGGTTTCATTGAAATCAAATTTTCTATATATACTTTATTTATATGATTTGTGTACGCACCCTTTAACATTTAGTCTTTTATATTTAAGTCCCCATAAATAATTCATATTTCAATAATAACTCCATCAAAATATTATATATTATAATAACAAATATTTAAACAAATTGTTAATGAGTATTTAAAAAGTTTTTAATGAGTATTTAATCAAACTCTTAACGAATAATTAAACGAGTTGTTTACGAGGATAATCGAGTCGAGTTCTCATGTGTTCAGACTCGGCTCGTTTATGAACCGGGCTTTTTTTTGTTCAAACTCGGCTCGTTTATTTAATAAACGAGCCGAATAAACGAGCCGAATCGAGTTTGTATCGAGCCGAGTTCTGAGTTATTCGTCGAACGTATCGGCTCGTTTACACTCCTCAGGAAAAGAGATGAGGGATAATGAGAGAGAGATGAGAGAAAGGAAGAGAGAGAGATGATGGAGAGAAGGGAGGAGAGAGAGTGTCGCCTCCACGTGCATGCAATGTGGAGAGAGAAGAGAGACTACATGTGTTGGCGCTTGGCAAGGCGGAGAGGTGCGACGGTGTATATGCTGCATGATGGCGATACTTGAGAGGACGACGTGCGCTCAGCGAGGCGGAGCGGCAACAACATGGCAGGTGGGGAGTCTCAACAGTGTGCAGTTGGTTGGATGTGGTCATGAGAGAGAAGGGAACTGAGAGAGAAAAAAGAGAGGGAAGAGAGAAGAGGATTCAGAGGGAAAGAGAGAGTTGGGAGAGAAAAAAGAAGAAGGGAAAGGGCCGCCGCAGGGGATGGAGGGATCATTTCAAGTAGGAGTAAGAGAAGAGAGAAAAGAGATAAATAATAAGAAAAGAAAGAGGAGAGAGAGGGAAGGGAAGAGGTGGCGGCTAGAGTTTCTTGGGCTTGCTGATTTTGCCCTTATATTCTTCCACTTGATGTTTGGCTTATTAACTTACTAAATCTTTAAAAATAAATCCGTTAACTTGCAAATAAAGCACATAAAAGAGTTTAATTAATTATCCTTTTTACAATAAAATAGTAATAGATTTATATGAAATTAATGGTCGTTTGATAATAAATAACATAATTAACATCAACAATTGTGCAATTAACACACTTATATGATAAGTGCGTATATGGCTTTATTATTTTTAGACTATCGCACTTCATCTCTACCCTTGTTACCTCCATTCTCCTAAATTTAGATAGTCCCAGTTATAGTTAATTTCAAGCAAACTTTCTAACTCCTCCTTTACCTAAAAAGAAAGAATGGAATTTGATCAGTAAATGGTTTGTCCACTTCCCTTTTTTCTCCCCCCAACTTAGATTTAACAGACTCATCATAACCAATTTCAAGATATACATTCACATGTTTCACTAGTCTTTACGTTATACACATACACATGTTTCATTCCCTGCAACATATGCATTTAAACTTTTATTTTTGTAAAAGAAATTTACAAGTATATTCAAATATATCAATCCCTTCTACACAAAATACACATCCACAATTATATTCAAATTATATTCGAATACTCTATCCCATACATCTAAGTGACCAGTCTTTAGATGACAAATTCTGTAGGTACATCTTTGATGGTGGAGAAAGAAGCCACCTAACATATGTAGCACATTTGTGCTCCAAGGGCTCTTCCCAACTCTGGCATTAGAATCACCTGCTTCATGGGTACGACCATTTATAGTGCCTGTTCCGCCAATTCAACAGCTGATGCCCGGGTTTCTTGCTCATCTTCCCCTTCTTCCTCCTCTTTAGGAACTCCTGCTTGAGATTTTGAAGGATGACTTTCAGAAATGTTAAGGTTGTAACAGCTCCAACATATGTTTTAATGACTTTGCAGGACAACTGCAGATTGAAGTAGACTGTAGATACATTCCTTTATCCCCCCCCCCCAAATCTGATAACACTTACAGGTAGCTGAGATGGTGGACTTGCTATGGAACTCTTCAAGCCTAATACACTGGTAGAAACAGAACCAACATCCTGCCAAAAACAGTAAAAAGTAGGAAAATAAATACTATGAGCAAAGAATTCAGAAAAAACAACAATAGGCAATTCAAAAAGAATCATGGAGCAATAATGAAGCACAGCAGAAACGCAAAGCCTTCAGCAAAAGCATAAGGTAATGGGCATCAGAAAAAGATAGTAGCAGCTGATACTATCAGCTCGTCAGGATTACTAAACTCATCAAAATCCTCCTACATTAATGGAAAAAGGTAGAAAGAGTGTGAAACAAAAATACATATACATATACATATATATTCCAAGAATTCATGACAAAAATTAATTGGCAAGATAATGAAAATGACTTAACATTTAGTATTTTGTTAGTTTTATGAAGGTGGCATAAAAACAAATAAAATGGCTAACATCTCCTTTAAAGATTGCACAAAGTGGGCAAGTCCTTTTAATCTCAGGGATGAACCTTGTTGATCAATCAGCAGTGAGGATTGCCCCTGTATCTTTTTTTTTTTTACCAAATTCTCTCCACAATGCACACACCAATAGTCAGAATGTCAGATTCAAAGAAACAACATACTCCACATGACATTGCGATTGACTAAGTGAATTATCCGTTTATAAAAGGACAAATTGGAGGTTCATACAGATTAGAATTGTCACCTGCTTGCTTGCCAGGGCTGTTGCTTGTTGCTGCACAACGACAAGAAAAGGATGCTGTTCTTTAGGCCAATATTTCAGTGGCAGATGTAGAAACCTAGTTCAAAAGAGATTGATTGTCAGCATCAGACAGATAGCAACTTAATTTTGACAGCTTGCTTTTGTACAGGAAAATTCAGCAGAGCAACAAAAAGAGTGCGTAACACAGACACCAAACAATGGAAAGAATGGAAATCACATCTATCTAGTAGGGCTACCTTCGATGCAGATAAACTGAGGTATGCCCTCCAGTGTCTTGGAGCAGTGTCTGCACCTGAAGCTATTTGCATGACTCTCTGTGACAGAAAATAGAACCATCTTATGATTTTTCCACCATAAAGACTACAGGAAGAAAGGCAGTTATGATTTTTCAGGAAGTTATATGCTTTGACAGTAAATATAGAATGGGTCTGGTCGAAAAGCAAAAATAACATCCTTTCAGCTCTCATGAAAGAGCTAGTAAAGAGTGAGTAATTCCTCTTTTTTCAGTTAAGGTTATGCCTGCCTGAGCAATACCTCTTCATAAGAGACCGAGTTCAGTGTAGCTGTGTGAACATGCCAGCAGCTCTTCAGCCTCAATCCGGGAACTGGAGCAGTTCATGTGCTTAACCTGATGGTTAACTGACTCAACCTCTGCAGTGAAGATGATGTAAACTGGCTTAAGGTCTGAGAACCTCGACTCCCCACAAACGTATAATAGATGATTGAGGCCCTTGCCATACCACAAAATATGGTCGCACCTTTCATATATGTGGGAAAATAAAAGAAACATACAAACTCTCTGTGAGAATTAGTCTTACCATGCAGCAGTACATATTTAAGAGTGAATATTCTCTTGAATTTTCGGCTTCACAGACTGAAGAACTGTATAATTTAAGGATGCAACAGTACATCAACTGAGTGGCACTACTAGTTTTCTGACTCCACATGCTGCAGCTTTTCCAAGGTGGCACTACTAGTTTTCACTTTTCTGTGCCTTGAGAAGTTCATGCTCCACATTCATCATTTTCTGGTTAAGGATATCAACTGTAGATTGCCCCACTGCAAGATATATATTTTAAGAACTCCCTCTACACTTATAATTTGATTGCCCCCCTCAAGATACATAATTTGACATAAAGCAGTATGCTTCAAAATGTCAAAAGCAACAAAAAAAGATATCATTGATAAAAATAATATCATGTCCAGCAAAGAAGAGTTTATAATACTATGCAGATTATCATTTCAAGGACTTGTGAATTTTCAGAATATAGAAGAGACAAAAGACTCTTAAGAACAGGGACAAATAGATTTGATCAACCAATATAAAAATCAGTCGACCAGAAAACAAATCGGTCGATCAAAATGAAAATTTTATATACAGTACCATGTAACACTTCACCTGAATGAAAATTTTCTAGCCACAATAGTAAATTTCAACATTGGGCTGGTAATGAGACTCAATCCATAACATCTCTTGCTCGATGGTTTCAAGAAGCCAAGGAAATGGAAAAGGGATCTGGGAAAATGGAAGGAAGTCTTACAGTAGCAGTGAAGTTAATGTCCAAGGTGTTCCTGAAGTTATTCAAAACTGTCTCCACTCAGTAGTTTCTGCAAGAACTGACTCTACTCAGTATTTTTTGCAACTGTATATGCAGTCATCACCTACATTTTACTCTGAACTGTTGGCTCTGTTCATGCATATTATCTCATTGTGTCAGAAATAATGCACAGAGAAAGCTTAACTTAATGTATGATCAAAGTTTTTAAGAGGCTAAACATTTGAAGCTTGTTTATGGACTGTATGCATTCCGTGGATACATGTAGCCCTTGTCAACAAAAGCATATGATGGGGACCCGACATTCAGGAACTAACTGAGTGGAGAAGACAACTTCCAATCGAACAAGTGAAAACATGCCGAACAGGTTTCATGGAAATGAAGGCTTAAAAACATTCGACCATTTAATGTATATCAATTATGTCAAAAGAACAGGGAAAAAGATGAAGAAAAATAACAACAATAAATTACATATAAGCATCTAGTTTGTCTGTCTCCACCTTTGCAGAAATATTTGGACAGAAAAATATTTTAAAAAAATCCTACTTCATTGTTGCAAAAAAATAATGTCCATTGCAAAAGGTTCCTTACATTTGTTAATAATTATCCTGTGAATGTTACTCATACCTTCAGTAGGGGGCTCTCAGACCCCGTTGCATGGCTTAAGTAGGTATCATATGATTCTTAAATTACATGCAAGTCAAAAGGAGTCCACCAAGTCAAAACATTATAATTATGAAGAACTGGTGAATTTATTTCAGTTTGCATTACATTAGGCTCCACGGTATAACAGAATTTATGTAGCTGGGCCATTTACTTAGAACAGCTGGTTCGGAGTGTCTCCAGGTAACAGGGCTAGGTGCTAACTCATATGCCATACAAAGTAATGATACCCTTCTTATAGTTATTATACCATGCACTTTGATCTGCCATGCCTTGTTTTGTTCTATCTTGTAACTCCTAAATTAAAACAGTATCACATGCGGAGTAGCCACAAGGAGCAATGTCTCTCTGACCCGTACAACATAGCAATGATGTCAATCTACTGGCCACTAATAAACTTGAACGACATATTATCAACCCAGGTTCTCATATTCAGTTGGGACATGGTTTCTTTCTATTATTATGTTTAGGAGGGGGTTCTGTTTTGCAATCAGCATTCTGTCGAGAAACTGGAAGTGTTCATTGTTCACATCAAAACTCCAGGTTGTGCCATATCTACTATAAACCCCATATTTCAAAATCTTGAAAAAGGTATTGTAGTCTTCAAGTTCCTTAAAGTAGTTTGGAATTTAGCATTCTTATATTCAATTGGAACATGGCTTCTTTCTATTAAGTTTAGGAGGGGGTTCTGTTTTGCAATCAGCGTTCTGTCCCTTCAAAGAATTAGGCTCCATCTTTATAAGGAAAAAAATATTCATATAAAAAAAACAAATCATAAATTACTTTAAAAAAAGTCAGTATGATAATATGCAAATATCAAAGCAATAAATGCCCACCAATAACATAAAAATAAAAAGAAAAGACCATATTTGTCTATAAGAAAATTTTAGGATTTCTTTTCAACCTGCAGTATATTCAATAAATATTTTTAGTTAAAAGAAATAGCCTTTAGAAAACCGAAAGCATGTTTATTTGTCAACATCTCATACCCAAACATCAATCAGAGCATATCTAAGCATATCAAAAAACAGACAACCTTTAATACTGAATTATATCAGTAAAAGATGGTGGAGTTAAAAGTAAAAAGTTGCAAGGATCATCTCCTTCCTCCCGATGGGTTTTCTCTGCAACCCAAAGTAGGTCGTCGCGGCGGTGAAACAGGGAAAGGCAGAGGCACCTCGGTGCCAATCGGAGACACCTTCGACGATGCCGTCGTTGCCGGAAGATGCTGGCAGTGTTTCCAGGTGAGAAGTTGCACATTGAAAATCCTTATTCGTTCTCTCTCTTCTTTTAAAAAAAAAAAGGAATCCTATACTCTGGCCGAGCACCGCCGCAGCATTGTGCGGGGGCCTGCTCGTCATGCCCCTGCACCTGCCTGCGTGACACTCGCCGCCCTCGTACGCAGCTTCGCACGGACCCATTTGCCAGCCCAGAACACAAACATGTCACCTGTTTGATCGATTAACAGAAGAAGTTTTTCATTTACCTTTGCGTTGCGGCCTCCTTGATGGCGGCGATGATCCTGGCTTCTTCGGCGCTCCCAATGGCGATGGCGCCTTTTTTCAGGCCAAGGAGAGGGTCGAGGGCGATGGTGCATTTGCGAGCGAAGAAGCCAAGGCAAAAATATAAAAAAGGGCAAATAAAATAGAGGCGCGAATAGAAGCCAGGTAAAAGCAAATGACGGGCTGGTCAAACGAGACTGACGGTTCAAACAGTCGGCCTTTAAATACATTTACATATTTTACTTTAAATATAATATGATTAGGTAATGATTCATGTGGCATCTCTCACATAAGTAGTGATAAAATAACTATCTAATTGTTAGAAGTTACATGAACTTGTTACCTAGTTATATTACACTTAAAATGTAATATACAAAGATAATAAATTTTTCTTTTTTTTTAAAGCGTCGACGGTTTCTAAAATCTAGTCGGCTATATCTTATTTTGTACTAAAATTGGAGATGGGATTAGAAGCTCCAAATCCGCATTTTTAAATATGATGGTGCTTGAGAGGAGGTCGTGAAGTTATATCTCACGTGCATTAGACCCTTTCTGTATAGTTTGATAGCCACTACTCTAGTGTGGTTTCACTAACATATCTCTATGCAACTATCAATTAGGTGAATTCAAGATTCTATCAGATTAAATGAAGACCTTTCCCTTTTTATGCAAGAATAACATATCCACAAGAGATGATGCTGAAAGAATTCGGTGTACCAAGGAAAGGAAAGAAAACTAGTGAGAAAACATCCACGGATACAGAGGCACACATCCAACGAGTACCATAATACAACACCAAGTGCACCGGAAGTGGAAAAAGAACCTTTTGAAGTGGACTTCTCGTTAGGTGAAACACAAAATTAATATGACGAATGTCTATATATATATGTTGGCCGGGAACCCAAACCAGCTGGTAGACTAGACTCCCTCCACTGACATTAAGAGTCCATTTTGGTTGCTTATAAAATAAATTTATAGAAAAAAAAAGTTTTTCAAGTATTAACTTTTACAGAAAAATTAAAAACATAATTGTCTATTTGATATTCACGTAAATATTTTTCTTGAATTTTTTTTATATTTGTTTTCCAGTAAAACATTTTCAGAAATTATTTTCACATGTTTATTTTGTGTGTAAAATGCTAATATCAGGGATACATGCACAAATTATGCAAATATGATATATATGTGGTGGCTGTTTTCTGCCACCTAAGCCCATTGCGTCAAGGCCCATCAGTGTCTTCCCTTTGTGACATGACCTCCTCAGACGGTCCCACGCCTCCGTGCGGATCGGATGCAAGGGGGCCCACGCGTCAGTCACCCCTAACGAAGCGTTGCCGAGCTCATTAGCGGACGGCTTCTGAACAGGAACGTTAATCCTGCTGCGCGGTACAACCCTGGATATCACCGAACAGCACGTTCGAGCCCCCATGTGGGTCACCTGCTCAGAAGGTGTGTCCGGAGGGTGCCGAGCAGGCTCTCTGGCTTACGCCGCGGTTATAACCGCCCCAGGCCACGCGCTCCATCATCAAGAGGCACGAACTGCCCGGCATCCCAACGGGCACCTGAGCGCATAACTCCCCCCGTTATGCGCACCCATCAAGGCGCCTCTTCAGGCACGATCTACCAACGTTACGCACGATCGCCTTGGCACCAACATCTATAAAAGCACAGGTACGGTACCATGCACCGGTACGTTCTCTCCTACGCGAACACGCTCTCACATTCCGAAACCCCCTGCTTTGCAAGCCTTGTATTGACTTAGGCATCGGAGGGTTTCCCTGGTCTTCACCGGGCCCCCCTGATCCGGTTCTGGTTCTTGCAGGCTCTCATCCACACCGGCGGCCGTCTTCCCCATCTTCTCTAGTGGAGGCCCGTTTGGCTCCGGCCCAAACAGGATTACTCCACCACATTTGGCGCCGTCTGTGGGAATCGACGTAGCCATGGCTCGCGGACGATCCTCATACCAGAATGTGGGGAGTAGGGCGACGAGATCCCGTCAGTCACGAGGAGACTCTCGCCGGCTATCCCCCCCTGTGGACGTCGCCATCGCCCCTCCCGGCGTTAACAACGACGTCCCTGTGCCAGTTGCCGCCGCACCGACAACAGCCCTCGAAGTGGCAGAACTTCGGGGGCAAATGCAACAGTTGACAGGTGTCTGCCTCGCCCTGCAGGCCCAGTTGGCTGGACCACCGGCCCCGGTGGTTCCTCTATCGCGAGAGCGGCAGGCGGAGTCGTCGCATCGGCGCTCTCGCGGCCTCCCGGCGCCACAGGAGCAGCAGGCAGACTCGCTGCATCGATCGCATCGAGCTCCGTCCGAGGAGCGGGCGCCGGAGCGCCGCGGGCGTTCGCCCCGCCGCTCTGTCGCCTCCCCCCGTCCGCCACGATCGGTCGTGGGAGGCAACTCCCACGCATCCGGAAGAGGGGGTCCCGCCAACTCCGAACAGGAGCTCGCCAGGTGCCTGCGACGTGTGGTCGACCTCGAGCGCCGCGTGGACGCGATGGTTCAACGCGCGGAGGGAAAAGCTCCAGCGGAAGATGACTTGGACTTCCGCTCCCCTTTCAGCAGGGAGATCCTGGAAGCTCAGGTCCCTTCCAAGCTCCCCCTGCCCACCATCGCGCCCTACGATGGCACTACTGACCCCGCCCGACCACATCCACGGCTTCGAGTCGCACATGGTGTTCCACGAGCATCGGATGCGGCCAAGTGCAGGGCTTTCCCTGCAACTCTCAAGGAGACCGCCAGGGCCTGGTTCGAAACCCTTCCGGCGGGCTCCATCACCTCCTTCCGCCAACTGAAGAAGTCCTTTCGGGACAACTTCCTTGGTAGAAGGTCTCAGCCGCGCACCGCGGCATCTCTCCTGGCCGTGCGCCAGAAGAAGGGCGAGGCACTCTGGGACTTCGTTAAGAGGTTCCGAACATAGGCACTTCACATCTCGCGCCTGGATGTCCCTCTGGCCACCAGTGCCCTTATTCAGGGCACTCGCGATGGCTTTTTGCAGAGGACCCTCGGCGTCCAGCAGCCCGCTACCCTCGCCGAGTTGCTCTCCATCGCACAGCGCCACGCGGCTTGCGAGGAGAGCCTAGCAGCGAGCAGGGCCGAGCAGGGGGAGCAGTCGGATAAGAAGCGGCCTTCCGACAACGGTTCCGACCGACGAAGAAGGGACGACGAATGGTGACTCTGTCTCGCGTCGTCCGCCCCCCTTCACCAACTACACCCCCCTCACCGTGGCGCCCGAACAGATCCTGGCAGAGATCAGGAACGAAGCATTTGTTCGGTGGCCACAAAGGATGCGCTCCGACCCCCGGAAGCGCGATCAGAACAAGTACTGTCGCTTTCATCGCGACCACGGACACAACACCTCCGAGTGCCACCAGCTTAAGGACGAAATCGAAGACCTTATCAAGCGCGGCTATCTTGGACGGTTCTTGCGCCGGAATGAAGAGCGCCCCAGACGCCGAGAGCGTACTCCCGAGTAGTCGATCAATAATGAGCCCAATGGGCAGGAGATCAACGTGATCGCGGGAGGCTTCGGCGCAGGCGGCGAAAGCACTCGAAGCCGACGCGACTACGCAAGGCGAGTGCATGTCGTAGACAGGCCCTCTGCACCTCGGCCGGCTCCATATCCTGCCAGTCCTGCACGCGCATAGCCCGAGGAGGCTATAACCTTCTCGGACGAAGATCTTGTAGGGGTTACGACCCCACACACCGATGCGTTGGTCATTTCGGCCACCATCAACCACTGTAATATGCGCCGGATTCTGGTGGATAATGGAAGCACCCCCGATGTCTTGGCTTACGACTGTTTTGTCCTTATGGGCCTGAGAACCGATCAACTCACCCCTGTAAACTCGCCTTTGTTCGGCTTTTCGGGAGTTTCGGTCCAGCCCATGGGAAGGGTTCGCCTCCCAATCACCTTAGGGACGGCTCCAAGGGTTGTGACCAAGATTGTTGACTTCTTGGTCATCAACAACATGCCTGGATATAACGCCATCCTCGGCAGAGGTCTGATCAGGCGTATAAAAGCAGTACCTTCGTCACTCCATCAGAAGATGAAGTTCCCTACTCCGAGCGGAGTTGGCGAAGTGCTCGGGTGTCAGCGCGAGTCTCGCCGTTGCTATGTTCTCTCCTTAAGAGACAAGCAACCACTTGCTGATCCAGCCCCTCCAACGACCGATCAACCTTCCACTAGCCGAGGAACGCCTGCTGAAGATTTAATCCCCGTCCAGGTAGACGAAGACCCCGAACATGTCCTATATATTGGCGCCTTGCTGACAGAGGCCGAGCAGCAGCGCTACACAACCTTCCTGCTGGCCAATTTGGACATGTTTGCCTGGTCTGATGATGAGCTTCCGGGCATTCCCCCAGAGGTAATGGTCCATCGCCTCCGTTTGGATCCCCGGGTCCCACCAGTTCAGCAAAGGAGGCGACCTGTGAACCGAGAACGGCAGACCGTGATTCAGGATCACGTAGTCAAGAGCCGAACTATTGGGCTCCTACGAGAAGCCCAATACCCAAGATGGATCTCCAACGTGGTCCTCGTACGCAAGGCCAACGGTAAATGGCGTGTGTGCGTAGATTACAAAGATCTCAATAAAGCAACGCCCAAGGACAACTTCCCTCTGCCGCGCATTGACCAGCTGGTGGATGCTACTTCCGGACACGAGCTTCTCAGCTTTTTGGATGCCTACTCTGGTTACCACCAGATCAGTATGCATCCCCGGATCAAGACGCCACGACGTTCGTCACAGACCTAGGCCTATACTGTTTTACCAGAATGCCTTTCGGACTAAAGACGCGGGCGCAACTTACCAGCGACTGGTCCCAAGATGTTCGAGCAGCAGATCGGGCGCAACATGGAAGTCTATGTGGATGACATGCTGGTCAAACGCTTCCGAGCATTGACCACATTTCCGACCTCCAGGAAACTTTCGCAACTCTACGAAAGTACAATATGAAGCTCAACCCAGCCAAGTGCGCGTTTGGTGTTCGGTCGGGCAAGTTCCTCGGTTTCCTCATGTCAAACAGAGGAATAGAGGCAAACCCAGAGAAAATCCAAGTCGTGCTTGAGATGAGCAGTCCAAAGACAGTGCGCAACATCCAGCGTCTAACAGGGCATCTTGCGGCACTGAACCGGTTCATGTCCCGAGCAGCGAAAAGAAGTTTTAACTCTTCAAGTTGCTCCGAGGCCCTAAAAGCGCCTCGAAGCAAGGGGGGCAAGTACGAGGCCCCTAAAAGCGCCTCGAAGCAAGGGGGCAAGTACGGTGGACTGGACGAATGCGAGGCTGGCTTCACCGAGCTGAAGGCATATTTGGCAGCCCCTCCTGTTCTCTCAAAGCCTGTGCTCGGGACCTCTGTTCGTGTACCTTTCGGTTACCGAACACTCCATCAGCGCAGTCTTGATCAGAGAAGTAGGAGCGGCGCAGCATCTGGTATACTACATCAGCAGGTCCTCCAAGAAGCTGAAAGGAGGTACCCTGGCGATAGAGCTTGGTGAGTTCGACATGGCTTTCGACCGAGGACGGCGGTCAAAGCTCAGGCACTAGCAGACTTCGTGGCGGAATGTACCTTCCGGTCGAAAACAGGATCCACCGTTGGCAGACGAACCCCCATGGGAGCTCTACGTCGACGGATCCTCTTGTGTCACAGGGAGTGGAGCAGGTTTGGTCCTCACCTCCCCGGAGGGGTTAGAGTTCCAATACGCCCTCCATTTCCGCTTTCCGGCCTCAACAACGTAGCCGAGTACGAAGCTTTGCTGTCCGGTATCCGCATGGCTAAGCACCTTGGAGCCATTCGGCTTAGAGTCTTTAGTGACTCCCAATTGGTTGCCAGCCAGGTGAGCGGACAGTTCGGAGCGAGGGAACCCCGCATGGCTCAATACCTCCAACAGGTCAAGAGCCAGGCAGAAGGCCTCGTATACTTCAAAGTTATACATGTTCCACGGGAGCAGAATGCGCAAGCTGATGCACTGGCCAAACTGGTATCTTCAGGTGACATCGCCCCTTCCCGCTCCGTGTTTATTGAAGAGCTCGCCTTACCGAGCACGGAGGTTGATGTAGCCGCCATAGAAACGGGCCCACCAACTCCGAGTTGGGTGGACCCTCTCTTGGTGTACTTACTCCGGGGTGAGCTTCCGCCTGAACAGGGCGAAGCTCGGAAAGTCAGGATGCGTTCTCAGCACTTCACCCTCGTACCGACGGTCCTTGCAAGACCTCTTCTGCGTTGCCTCAACCCTGAGGAGGGCCTTGCAGCCACAGAAGAAGTTCACGAGGGGCTGTGCGGAAGCCACCTGGGGGCAGAACGCTAGCGCGCAGCATCATCCGAGCAGGGTTCTGGTGGCCTTCTCTTCAGAAGGATTGCATGTCCTTTGTCAGGAAATGTCCAGAATGCCAAAAGTTCAGAGAACTCATCAAGCAGTCTGCCGAACAGCTTCACAGCCTATTCGAGCCGTGCCCTTTTGCCAGATGGGGCATTGATATCTTGGGTCCCTTCCCAGAGGCCCAAGGACGGAAGAAGTTTCTGTTCGTGGCCATCGATTACTTCACCAAGTGGATCGAGGCCGAACCTGTTGCCACAATCACCGAACAAGCCGCATGGAAGTTCGTATGGAAGAACCTTCTCTGCAGGTTTGGCGTCCCAAGGGTGATCACCTCTGACAACTGGAAGCAATTCGACAGCACCTTCTTCAAGCAGAAATGCGCCGAGCTCGGGATCTACAACCACTTCACCTCCGTGGCTCATCCCCAGGCTAACGGTTTGGTCGAAAATGCCAACCGAACACTGCTACACGGGATCCGCACGAGAGTGAAAGCTACAGGTGGATCATGGATTGACGAGCTCCCTAATGTCCTTTGGTGTCATCGAACGACTGCTCGGGTAGCTACAGGGGAAACACCTTTCCACTTGGCCTACGGCTCGGAAACAGTTGTACCTCTGGAAGTAGCCCTTCCAACCATCCGAACAACCCACTTCGACGAAGCCGCCAATAACTGTGCTCTTCGAGAAAACTTGGACATGCTTGGCGAACGACAAAGCGACGCCAGCATTCGCCTCGTTTCTTATCAGCAACGACTCGCACAGTACTACAATGCGTGAGTTCGGGAAAGGCGGTTCAATGTGGGAGATTTGGTTTGCGCCGTTGTTCGGCTTCGGATCCCGAAGAGCAGTTGGCAAACTTGCCATCAAATGGGAAGGACCTTATCAGGTCACCCATGTCCTCGGAAAAGGCTCATATAAGCTAACTACCCCTAGTGGCGAAGCCATACCCAGGACTTGGCATGTCTCAAATCTTAAGGCTTATCATTTATAGAAGCCTTCTTTCAGCATCCTACCTCTCTCCTCCCTACTCCTGTTGTTTCACAAGCATTTGGCATGTACACCTGATCGGAACCTCCTTTACGGTTCCCAACGATCTGCGTCTTACATGCAACGCTTATGAAGCTAGCGGATTCCGATCCAAGCAGGAACAACCAACAAAAAGGGAGAAGATAGAGAAAGTGAAGCTATAAGACAAGCTCATAAGCAGAAAATTTCATTTACAAGAAGTTTTTTGCTTACAGGCCCTTCTTGGCCGCGGTTACAAAAAGAGAGTATAAGAAGGACATGGAATAGGAGAAAACTAAGGAGCCTGTTCGGAAGGGCCAGCACCTTCATCTGAAGAAGGCATCCGCCCAGATTGGAATTGTGCGAAGCGCACATCATCCAAGCGGGCATCATTGGTCTGGCGCCTGCACTCCCGAACAGCGGCCTCGAAAGCTTCTCGGGCGCGCTCGACCCAGGATAAACGCAGCGGCAGACGAGATCGGGGCGGCATCAATCACAAGGTCTTTTGGCCGGTCCGACCCGGAGGTCATGGAAACAGCGCTCGTCGAAGCCGAAGCTTGACCTGCCCCAACGGCCTCCTACCTTGTTGCCGGCCGCACCTCCCCACCGTCCTCGGTAGCGGAGGCTGCAAAGGCTGTTGCACGGCCCTCCTCGGCATCTCCAGGAGCTTGAGTGCTTTCCTCCCCGAGGACGGCTGCACTCTCGCCGACTACAATATCCTCAGCAATCACCTCGGCTGCATCCTCGCCGACTACATGGCCTTCGGTGACTACTGAGGTAGGGGGCATGGGGGGCAGGATGTCTCCACTTCCTTGCGGAATATCCCCCCTCGGATGAACTGCCTCGCCAACGCCGCAATCAGCTGCTGTCGCAGGAGCGTCCGAGTCCGCAGCAACCACCCCGTCCTCGGCACTGAGCTATGCGCCCTCGTCTGGCGTGCCACCCTGCTCGGCACCCCCTTCACTGGGCAGGACTTCTTGGGTCTCGTACACCGGCGATTTCGCCCGCCCTCCGGAGTGGTCCGATTCATCGCTGACCATAATCAGGCCCAGCTCGGCGGACATCTTCATGACCGCCTCCGAACGGTCCATAGCTGGAGTTGCGGACGCCCTCTTCTCGGGTGTCCCCGTACGCTGGCGAGAGCCTCGAGCCAGCAGAGGCTCAAGATCCTCCTCTTCTTCCTCCACTTCCGCGGCACTCCCGGCAGCGCGCGGCATCGACTTCGCCGCCTTCTTCTTCTTACGAGCTCGGGGCTCGTTAAACACCTCCTCTTCGGAGGTGCGACCTCCGGCCTACGACTCCACCAGGGCCGCCTTGCGCTTCTCCTTCCTCTTCGGTTGAGGGAGAGAAGTCGCCCCTGCGGTCGCCGCCATCTCAAGTGCCTCCTTCACAGCACCTCCTCTCGCTACGGCCTTCGCTTTCTGCGTGGGCCCCTTCGCGGAGACACCCTCGTCCAGCCTTATTAAGCAAAGGCTAACGGGGATCATCTCGGCATAGATCGCCATCCACCTCCTCTCGCTACGGCCTTCGCTTTCTGCGTGGGCCCCTTCGCGGAGACACCCTCGTCAGCCTTATTAAGCAAAGGCTAACGGGATCCTCGCGCATAGATCGCCATCTCCTTCTGGTCCCGACCAGCGCTACTTCTTCGTCGTCTAGAAGAAGCAGAAGAAGGGTTAGAACCCATGCATGTGGGAAAGAAAACGAGCAGAGCAGCAGAAGACTTACCCCCCAGCGCGGCTAAGCTTGTATTTCACAAGCTTGTACTCGGTCAGTTACCCCTCGGCGTGGTTCACCCCGCCGTGTTCAGCGACTGGGAGGCCGCGCTGCCTCCTGAATCAAGAAAGGGGCCATGTCCGCCTTCCTCAGGGGCTCCACCACCCTCACGGGGAAGTCCATTCCGGATGTTCGCTCCTTTTCTTCGCCCCACGGAGAAGATGCGCCCTGTCCACCCCTTGTTGTTGGACAGTCGGGGTGAGAAGTTGATCCGCATCCGGTTTGTACGGTGTTTCACGTACACGATCCCCATCCCAGACTGCGGGGAGCAAGCCAAGCTGAAGTGATTTCGGAAGATCTCCGCAGTCGCCTCGATCTTCCTCTTCTTGCATATGATGCAGAAGACGAATATGGTCCTCCACGAGTTGGGCGTCAGCTGAATAGGCGCCACCTTCCAGCTCCGGAGCAGCTCCTTTGCAATCTCCGGCATCGGCAGCCGGAGACCAGCCTCCAGTAGGTCCAACGAAAGCACGAAGCACCCCGGCCTCGTGATTAGGTACGACTCGTCCTCACGCATCAGGACGATGTCGTACTCCTCACCTATCCGGAAGCGCTCTCGAAGACCCTCGAAGCTCCGATACTTCGCCGCTTTCGCTCCCACCGGCGGCATCCCGCTGGCTTCAACGACCTCCTTTCCCTTCTGGGCCATCACTGGAAGGTGAGAAGCACAACGCATGAAGAAGAAGAAGTACGGGAGCGGAGGAAAGCTCGAGGGAGGAGATGGAATTCGAAGCATGGCTGGAAACGGCGTTTCCCTCCACTCCAATCTCCTCTCGAATGAATCGCGGGTGACCGTTCGGGCCTGGCGTGTGACGTTCCGAGTTTGACACGACCCACGTGGTCATCATGAAAGCCTCATGTTCGAGGCGAACCCTCTGTAAAAGCGTCACTACAGGTTTTGTTCGGATCTCCGAGGACGATACCGCATTATGGCGGAGATGACACCGAGCAGGCCGCACGACGCCGCCCTCAAGCGCCCCGGCTTCTGAG
Organism: Colocasia esculenta; assembly: GCA_014218235.1. Classification (NCBI taxonomy): domain Eukaryota; kingdom Viridiplantae; phylum Streptophyta; class Magnoliopsida; order Alismatales; family Araceae; genus Colocasia; species Colocasia esculenta. The sequence continues at coordinate 68,347,828 of CM024759.1, read as the reverse complement.
CCACTTGAGGGCGTGGGGGGCAAGTGTGGTGGCTGTTTTCTGCCACCTAAGCCCATAAGACATTGCGTCAAGGCCCATCAGTGCCTTCCCTTTGTGACATGACCTCCTCAGACGGTCCCACGCCTCCGTGCGGATCGGATGCAAGGGGGCCCACGCGCCAGTCACCCCTAACGAAGCGTTGCCGAGCTCATTAGCGGACGACTTCCGAACAGGAACGTTAATCCTGCTGCGCGGTACAACCCTGGATATCACCGAATAGTACGTTCGAGCCCCCATGTGGGTCACCTGCTCAGAAGGTGTGTTTGGAGGGTGCCGAGCAGGCTCTCTGGCTTACGCCGCGGTTATAACCGCCCCAGGCCACGCGCTCCATCATCAAGAGGCACGAACTGCCCGGCATCCCAACGGGCACCTGAGCGCATAACTCCCCCCGTTATGCGCGCCCATCAAGGCGCCTCTTCAGGCACGATCTACCAACGTTACGCATGATCGCCTTGGCACCAACATCTATAAAAGCACATGTACAATACCATGCACCAGTGCGTTCTCTCCTACGCGAACACGCTCTCACATTCGGAAACCCCCTGCTTTGCAAGCCTTGTATTGACTTAGGCATCGGAGGGTTTCCCTGGTCTTCACCGGGCCCCCCTGATCCGGTTCTGGTTCTTGCAGGCTCTCGTCCACACCGGCGGCCGTCTTCCCCATCTTATCTAGTGGAGGCCCGTTTGGCTCCGGCCCAAACAGGATTACTCCACCACAATATAGATAAAATATGATTTCAATATAATTATGAAAAAAATGGTACAAACGTAAAATTACATTTGCCAAGGTCCCTTGGCACTGCGAAATGGAGAATTGTCTTCCTCAACTCGCTTGTGCACTCCAAGCAAAAAAGGAACCATCTTTTGCTTTGCTTTGCTTTGTCGTGGGCTCTTCCCTCTTTCGATTTCTTCTGTCTCTAAAACTGAGGAGTAGCGTCGCAGAGCGGGGAAGATGTTGGAATTCTTCATCCTAGTTGCATGGGGGTGGTGGCCTTCCTCCATGACACCAATTTCTTCTTCCACGTGCTCTTGAATCAGTCAGTTACTCAATCAATGAGGTGAGACCCCGAGATATTTTGGTCGGCTCAGAACGCAATCGATGTTTGATGCTTTGATCGCTCCTCCCACCTGTTCATGGTTCCTCGTGTGCACTTGGGCTCAAGGCTGTCGGGCTCAATACAGAGGTGACGGGGGCAACATCATCATCCTCGTCGTCCACCACAGAGGAAGAGGAGCCGAGTCGTTGTGGCAATCGCCGTCGTCATCGTCGGGCCCTGCGATAGAGACAACAAAAATTGATGATGCATATGCGACTGCGGAGCAGGGACAAAGATCGGCTGCCCACTGAAGGACTCCATGGTGCTACTGTAGCTGCTCATCATCTGTCGAGATTGGGGGTTGTCTCACGGTGGCGGGTGTCGGCAATGCTGCTGGAAGGCATGCTGTCGGTCGTGGCTGTGGGAAAGTCCAAGCCAAGCCCAGCGAGCGGTGGCACTGCATTGGCCAGAGAAGGTGATGCACCTCCAGGATGCGTGGGGAAGTTGGTCTTGACCTTAGGGATGCGGAGACCACAGGCTGCAGTGTCATAGGCCCGGGGTAGTGTCCTCTACAAAGTCGAAGGTGTCGAGCCAACTCACATCTTCTTCTAGGGATCCCTGAAAATGAACTGCGCGAAAACAATGTCCGAGATCTCTCTCCAGATGTCAGAATCTGAGATTTTTAAGAAAATATTTTCGTGGATCAACTTTTCAGAACAACCAAATGACAATTTTTATGAGATTTTTTTGAAAATCTTTTTCTTCAAAATTTTTTACATGGAAACAAACGGACCTTAAACAATGCTCCAATCCCCTAGATGACTTGGGGACCTATCCTTCCAAGAGAAAGGTGCTATCTAGGGGGAAGAAAAAATTGCTCCAGGAGGATTGGCCAAGGTTCTCTTAACAATGTTACTGAAGCCACTCGTGAAAGAAATGCATTGATGTCCAGCTATGTTTGGAGCTTATAACCAGCCATCATCCCACATGGGGCCAGTTGAGGGAACATTCCTAGCATATTTGAATGCATCAAGGACTTGGAGGACACTCCTACTCTCTCTTACTGTGTGTACTAGAAGGCATTGAAGCTCTTTGTACTGATCTAGATATAAGCCTCCTTTTTTTCAATAATAACAAGTGAGGACACAGTGGAGTGGCTCTTTAATTAAGATGACCTCCCATGGTCCATGGAAAGAATCTCAATTTCTGAGTTTCCATTAGGTTGATTGTGTTAGGTGTTGTAGTATCCTTCACTCAAGTTTACTTTACCATTTTACTTTGGTGGTTTGTATTTGGTACTCTAAGGGCTTTTACTTTAGTAAACTTCAGCATTTTCGAGAAGCACAATGGAAATGGTAGCCTTTGTGGTATTATTGTTCAAGAATTAATGTGCATGCTTATTTATGTACCAACCACATTTGTGTAGTTTGAAAAACTATCGCAACATTAAAAGGATGCCAAAGAGCATTAATATATGGGAAACAATTTTGTAACACCATTTGGTTACACTACCATTAAAACTGTGTCATATCAGCAATTGAAAGAAGAAAGTCAAAAACACCTCATAAATAAAGAGGTTGTGGTGTATTTTAATTGGTATGTTACCAAATGATGTTAGCAAATAGTGTTACTAAACTATTTTCCTTAATATATCCCGGCGCCCTTAATCTATTTGTCGCCGACCTGGAATCTATTTCACCTAGGAGGAATGTTTGGCCAAGGTGAACAGATGCCTAGTGATAGATATATACATGGGCTTCTATGTAGTGGAGGCAGCTGAAGCTGCATATATACAATGAATACTTGTTGGGCTTATTTCACACAACATAATAATCAGCCATATAGACCATCAAAATCTACCAGTAACGTAAGGCCAGGTCATGGGGGTGGGTGGAATTGTCATGTGAATGCAAATGTCTAAGCAACCATTAATGACCTACATTCTCATTGGCTTGTTGCTTCTTGTGATATTATTGTTGGATATCATTGTTGTAGGCCTTCTTACCATGATTGTGCTCTATCGCAAGACATGTCATGTGAAATTTTATGTTTTACCATGGACCATGTACGAACATGTCCTAATAGTCGGAAGCTTTTTTATAATGTTTTTGTGTTCCTTCATCATTTACACAATGTTAGAGATTATCCTTCTGACATGATTTTTGGAATGTTACTATGTTCATGCATGTACCATTGGCTATGTATAGGAAGGAACCTTTTGTTCGCCATTTTGTGTGAAGAGGAGAAAATGTATGCTGAAATAGTAAATGTGGTGTAGGAACTAAGAAGATACGTGTCCAAGGATTCCAGGGGGAATGTTGAACACATCGGAACATACTGACAAAGTGTGAGTTAATTAATAGCATATTGCAATGGCCATGAACGATGCTACTAAAATGTGTCCAAGCTACACTCAAGAGTGTTTATTCGTTTAAGGGATATGATTTTAAGCAAGAACCTAATTAAAGACTCTCGATATGTCAGTGCTAACCAATAGTACTTTGCAATGTTCTTGTATAGTATTGGCCATGGAGCGCTAATTAGGGCTTTCATGGAACAGTTTCAACATAAGTCTCAGACCATTAACTATTATGTTAACAAGCTGACATTTGCTTTGGCTTCTATGAAGGAGGAATATATTCTTCAGCCCTCTTAAATGACTGAATGTCATCCATACATCGCTCCCAATGAGCATTTTTTTCGTAGTTCAAGGTGATAACTTTCCTTGCCATGTATGATATAAATGCTTCATCCCAACTCACATGCTTTATTGTTTAATGACCTTGAATATTGCAAGATCCACTAGGTGCTATTGATAGAATCATATCCTAGAAAATGTCCCCATCGAGGACCATGTTCATTTTCGAAACCATAAGCAAGTAATATCCTAGAATGTGATGGCTATTGTGTCATTTGATGGGCTTTTTCAATATGCATGTTGTGGTAGTGTTTTCTTGTTTGGGCCAGATCCAAACGGGCCTCCACTAAGAGATGAGGGGAAACGATTGTCGGTGTAGACTTTAGCCTACAAAAACCAGAATAGGATCAGGGGGGCTCAGTTGAAGAACTGGGGGGAACCCTCCAATGCCTAAGTCAGGCGACTATAAGAAGGCTTGAGTAAGGAGAGTTCGCTAGTGTGTGCCTCGCGTGGAGGTGAGTGTATGTCCAGGGTTGCGTTACATTTGCATGAAGGGTACCTGTGCCTTTTATAGGCAAAGGTTCTGCAGCAGTTGGACATGCCACCCTTTGATGACGCCGGAAAGGGCGCATCGGTTTGCGTCCATTGAGGGGTCCTATGGTTAATGCTCCCTTGAACGTGGGGCGCGTGCTGCGCTGCAGTAACCGCTGCTAGGAGGAGAAGGGTCTGCTCTGTTCTTCTCTGGTCGGAAGGTACCGAGCAGTGGGTCTGCTCGGTAGCTGGACTGGCTGGTTGGTACCTGGTGCCCGGGGTCACAGCTGATGCTGATGGGAGGCCGCTGCACGCTTTGAGCAGGACCTGTTCAGAAGGCCATGCCTAGACCAAACAGGCTGGGGGTGTCCGGGGACTGCCCGTGGGACTTGGAGGTATCCTGGCATAGGGACCGTGCTCGGAAGCCGTGGGCTGGTATCCGAGGACACGTGGCACCTTGCCAGGAGGCCACGTCAGCCTGTTGGGCCGTGATGGGCCTTGCGGGGCCATAATGGGCCTTTCAAGTCTAGGGGGCTAAAAATAACCTCCACACTTGCCCCCCACGCTCTCATGCTGGCGTGAGGATCGCGACATTTGAGAGCGGAGGTCTGCTCGGACGTCACTCGCATTAAATGCGATATTGACCACGGTGGTGAGAACGATACCAGGGGGACACCGTTTGATATTTCTCCTCGGGGACGACAATCCTCATGACGGCGGAGATGATGTGTTGAGTGGCGAAGCTTGCTCCGCAGATTTGAACGGGCCATTGGAAGCGAGGGAAACACTACTTCTAATTTTTCGAATTCTGCACCCCTTCTTCCTTATAAGGAAGAGATGGGGTGAAGGCAGGGCTCAGGCCTTCGAAAATCCTTCCTTCTCCACTCTTCTTCATCTCCGGGGTCTTCGTCTTCTGTCCGTCCCACTGGTTTACCTTTTTTCTCCCTTCGCTTTCTTCTTACTCTGCCATCCATGTCGCAGAAGGGGAAGAGTGTCGCGGTCGCCGGAGCGAGCGGAACGGCGCCGGTGGTGGCCCGAGAACCGTAATCTCGCTCTTACGAAGGCCTCCGCGAGCGGTTCCAGATCGGCGCTGAATACGACATCGTCCTGGCGAAGGAAGAGGAGTCTTACCTGGTGAACAAACTAGGGTGCTTCGCCCTCTCCCTGGATGTCACGCCCCGACACGGAATATCGGAACGCGAGGCAGTTGCAAGTTAAAAGAATACAGAGCGAGTACTAGACATCAAACCATTGAACAAGAATAATACTAAAACCAAATGCATCTCATAAATATCATTTCAAATGTCTCGTTACAATCACTAATATCAGAGCTATTCTATATGGCTCAATTACATTGAAATAAGAATAAATGACTAAACTAAGACTCTATCATAGCACTAGGACACTAGGGTACTCATGACTTCACTCATGGTCGTTCCTGTCCACTTGAATGTATGTGTCATCCTCAGTCTCACCTGAGAACACAACGACAAATAATGCAGGGTGAGCGATAATGCCCAGTAGGACTTAAATCTCAATAGTCAAGTAGGCTTTAAATGATTAATGAACTAAAAGGTAGAGTAACTAATGATAGAGCGAGAGAGTCAAGTAATAGCATGATAGCACGTGAACGAGATAGCAAGACTTTCCAAATATAGCACAAGTGTCAAGTATACCACGAAATAGCAGGATGGCCATAGCACAAATAGCACAAAGTATAGTAATAGCACAACGAGTATAGCATAGCACTTTATTGTCAATGAACAACGAGAGAACATAGCACTTTTGATTGTCATTTAGATAGTCGAGATAGATAGCACTCGAGTGTAATGCCAAACACTCTGATCATTTAACTCCCATGGGCACTAACACTTTCGGGCCCACATCTCAGGACCAGATCGGGCCCTTTATATATTGCCAGGCATTGGTTATATTGTTTATCTTTATACAATCAGTCATTGGCCAATAAGGAGTACCAAGAAATAGATGAGAGCACTAGATGAATAGACGAGATAGTAGAGAGAATGTGAATAGATGAGCGAGTAGAGTATAGATGAGAGCTAGAGGACATTGCGCGTAACACGTTGAGTAAAACAGGCGATAGTAACAGTTGCACAACACGCGCACGTAGTGTTGGCAGCCAGGTGGAATTCACAACCCTACCGATGGCCTTGTTATGCATAGTCCCAGAGGTCCGATTCAAGATAAGAGCGAATTTCTAATAGTCGTTTGGATCATGTTGATCCCTAAAGGTATCATAGTGTTAGGGTACAACCAGCTCGTCGACCATGTGGGAATCCATGGACAGAGGAGACTTATGGAGGCCTTGAACAAAGACTCACTAGTCCGGCAGAAGGAGTATCCGACAGAGAGTTTGTCCAAGTCAAGAGAGTGTGTATAGAAATAAGTGCTCGACGTTCTAGAGGAATTCTAGAATAGTGGAGCGTCGGTATCGGTGTTCCAAAACATCGCGAGAAAACATACACAAGTATATTTAAGAATGAGGCAATTTAATGACATAAATTACCAGATGATTTACATTACATGTTCATGCCAATTAAGCCATATTTGGATGGTTCAAGTGTGTGTGCATGTGAATAAGAAAATCATGGACAAGATAGATCATGTGATTGACTTAATTTAATTAAATATTCCATATTATAACTTCATTTTTTCAGTGTTTAAAATAGTTAACAAGATATGGGAATAGCTGAAGAATAACAAGACTTGCAAAAAGATGGGTTTTCCTGTAAAAAGTCAGATCGCGACACACCCTAATGAGGGTCGCGACAGGGTCAACTGAGATCACGACGGGGTCTTATACAGGTCGCGACGGGCTCATGGGTTTAGGCAGACAGATCGCGATGGATTCATATGAAGAAGGCGACAGGTCTGTCAGACCAAAAGGTCAGGTCGTGACGGGGGTCCTGTCGCGATTAGATCGTGATGGTGATGCTTGTCGCAATCTGCCTGAGAACGTGGTCTATCGGGCTGTCGCGTTCTCAGGTCCTTGGCCTGAGTCCGACAGAGATCTGACATGTCCTTGGTTCTTGGTCCAAACTTACCATGTTTTGACACAGGGATGTTCAAAAATTCATAACTAATTGTACAAGCGATGGAAAATCATGAAACTAGTTGAAAATTGATCTAGACTCACAAGGGTACTTACAGTAATTAGGAATTGGAAAAAGAGAATGGTATCGATAGGCTTTAATCAAGTCAAACATGCAGAATAGAATACTAAGAACAGTTGAGATGAAAGAATTAATTTGCAAGATAGGATGCATAAAAATTAGGGCTTTCAGGGGCAAACGATCCCTAATAGCCATCAGTTTCTCCAATAAAATTTTCGTGGCATGGGATAGAGGGAACATGGAGATCTAGATTTTTGAAAAGGGTTCGGGGTCATGTAAGTTGCAGAACATGAAAAATCAAGAACAAAAGATATGCTCGATGAAAAATTATGAAACCAAAGGCTTTTATTCTTGATGGACAATACATCCTACAAATAAATTTTCATGGTTTATGCTCGTGAGAATGCCTACCTTTGGATGATTTCCTCTTCTAGGGCTAGAACTGGAAGAACAAGAGAGAGAGAGAGAGAGAGAGAGAGAGAGCTTGAGAGATCTTTCTTCGCCACGAATTCTCCTCCTCTTGGCCTCTCCTCCTGGTCCAGAAATCCCTTGGCACAAGTTAGGGCCGGCCATGAGGGTTTTAGGAGAGTATTTAAGCCTCTCCTCTTTCTATTTCCTATTTGGACTATAACTCCTATTAATTTCGAATTTCCTATTTTTCTCTCCACCCTTCTATGCTTGCAACCTTTCAAATGGGTTAAGGAGAGAGGTAATTTCATGGTCAATCTATTTGGGTAGGTCTAGAAATCCAAATCTATATCAAACTTCTCATTTAATACATTAAATAATCCTTTTCTATTTAAGTAATATTTTAGTTACGAATTTAGAGTATTTTTCTATTATTCCCCTTTTAAAAATCTCTATTTTGGCCCACTATTTTCTAATGGGTCCATTTAACAAAGCCTATTAATTCTTTTCATTGAATGGGTTTTATTTAATTCTCTTTTATTTAATTTTCTAATTACTTTTATTTTTATTTTTATCAAATTTTTTATTTTCTGAAAATCCAGGTTGCTACATCCTCCCCATCTTAAAAAGAATTTGGTCCCAAAATTCAAATGATCATTCAGAAGAGAATGTCTTACCGAAAAGATCGGGGTAGTTCCGTCTGATGATTCCTTCCGGTTCCCATGTGGCTTCTTCCACTCCGCGGTTATTCCATAAGATTTTAACCATGTGGATGGGATGGATCCTGAGCTGTTGCACCTTCCATTCTAGTATTTTGACTGGCTTCTCTTCATATGTCACATCCTTGTTCAACACCAGCTTCTCGTGGCGAATGATGTGTGTAGGATCATATACATATTTCCTGAGCATGGAGACATGGAACACATTGTGTACACATGCCAGATCCGGTGGCAACGCTAGTCGGTATGCAACCTCACTAATCCTTTCGAGTATTTCAAAAGGACCGATAAATCTAGGACTGAGCTTTCCTTTCACACCAAATCTTTGGATGCCACGAGTAGGTGACACCTTTAAGAATACATGATCACCCACTTGAAATTCTATATCTCGCCTTCTTTTGCCAGCATAGCTCTTTTGTCTGGACTGAGCAGTCTTAAGCTGGTCTTTAATCACTTGTATGTCCTTTGTAGTACGTTGCACCATGTCTGGGCCTAGCCATTGCTGTTCTCCAACCTCATTCTAGCATGTAGGAGATCTACAATTTCTTCCATAGAGTGCTTCGAACGGTGCCATCTTGATGCTCGCTTGGTAACTGTTGTTATAGGCGAACTCAATAAGAGATAGATGCTTGTTCCAATATCCTTGGAAGTCTATAGTGCACTCCCTCAACATGTCTTCCACTATTTGGTTGGTTCTTTCAGTTTGCCCATCAATTTGTGGATGGAATGCAGTACTAAAGTTGAGTTTAGTACCTAGTGCACCTTGTAGTCCATTCCAAAAATGAGATGTGAATCTCGGATCTCGATCCGAGACTATGGATGATGGAACTCCATGTAGTCTTACAATCTCTTTGACCACTTACTCTTTATGGCTAGAAAGTGGGCAGATTTGGTTAGTCGGTCGACAATGACCCATATGGCGTCGAGTCCACCACGAGTCTTGGGTAAACCCATGATGAAGTCCATACCTATGCTTTCCCATTTCCATTCTGGAATATCAAGTGGTCTGAGTACACTAGCAGGGCGCATGTGTTATGCCTTTACTTGTTGGCAAGTAAGGTAGTGTGCGGCATGTTCAGCTACTTCTCTCTTCATGTTTGGCCACCAAAATGTTCTTTTCATATCTTGATACATTTTGGTACCTCCTGGATGAATAGTGTACTTTGTCTTGTGAGCTTCATTCATTAACCTTCTCTTCAGTTCTTCATTGTCGGGATGCATGTCCTCCCTTGGAATCCCAGTCTTCCATCCTCAGTCATAGCGAAGTCCGGTCTTTCGGCTAAGGATTCCTTGATGCGAAATAAGAATGGATCATTATCTTGTTGAGCTTTAATCTCTTCCAGCAAGTCGGATTGAATATTGATAGTGGCAACCAAGACTCGATCATTCCTATGTTCAATATTTAAGTCTAACCTTGTGAATTGTTCTAGTAGTTGCATCTCGCCAAGGACTGGACTTGAAACATATGCCATTGGCTTCCTACTAAGAGTATCAGCCACGATATTACCCTTGCCTAGATGGTATTGGATGTTGATGTTGAAATCCTTTAGATACTCTAACCATCTTCTTTGTCTCATGTTGAGTTCTTTCTGGGAGAATAAATACTTCAGACTTTTATGCTCTGAGTAGACAATGAATTTCTCACCATACAAGTAGTGTCTCCAGATCTTCAAGGCGAAGACCACGGTCGCCAACTCCAGATCATGCACGGGGTAGTTGACTTCATGCGTCTTCAGTTGTCTTGAAGAATAAGCAATAACCTTTTCCTTTTGCATCAATACACAACCTAGCCCAATTCTCGAGGCATCGGTGTAGATAGAGAAACCTTCTCCCTCTATTGGCAGAGCGAGAACAGGTGCTGAGGTAAGACGGTCTTTAAGAGTTTGGAAACTTTTCTCACACTCATTACTCCAGGAGTATGAATTCTCCTTTCGTGTCAGACGCATGAGAGGAACGGCAATCTTGGAGAAGTCCTTTATGAATCACCTGTAGTAGCCAGCCAGTCCTAAGAAGCTTCTAATCTCGATGACACTGGTTGGTCTCTCCCGTTTGAGTACAACTTCGACTTTGGAGGGATCAATAGAGATGCCATCCTTTGAGATGACATGGCCCAAGAAGGACACTTCTTCGAGCCAGAATTCACACTTTCTACGCTTTGCGTACAGTTTGTTGTCTTGCAAGACTTGCAGTGCAATCTTCAGGTGTTCTTCATGTTTTTCCTTAGTCTTTGAATAAATAAGGATGTCATCGATGAAGACGACCACGAACTTGTCAAGGTATGGCCGATATATGTTGTTCATGAGTTGCATAAAGGCTGCAGAAGCATTGTTTAGACCAAAAGGCATAACGACGAATTCATAATGTCCATACCTGCTCCTGAAAGCCATTTTGAAGATATTGTCATCCTTGATCCTCGTTTGATGATAGCCAGATCAAAGATTGATCTTGGAAAAATATTGAGCTCCGGATATTTGGTCGAATAGTTCATCGACCCTAGGCAATGGGTATGTGTTCTTAATGGTGAGCTAATTGAGTTGACGATGCATAGTCTCATCGATCCATCTTTCTTCTTGACGAACAGCACAAGTGCTCCCCATGGGGAAGTACTTGGTCTAATGAACTCCTTCTCTAATAGCTCCATCAGTTGCATCTTCAATTCCTTTAACTCAGCAGGTGACATCCGGTATGGTTGTCGTGATACTGGGGCAGCTCCAGGATCAATTCAATGGCGAAATTGACATCTCGTTCCGGGGGAATCCCTAGCAAATCTTCAGGAAACACATCGGGGAAATCCTGCACTATGTGGATGTCTTCTATCTTAGAACCCTTCTTTTCAACAACTATGGCTATTAGGAAAGCAATGCACCCTTTCCTTATCATGTTGTGGGCTTTTATGGTGGAGATTAGAGACATCCATCTCTTATGTCTAATCCCAGTGAAGGTCAACTTAGGGAAGTCACTAAAGGTAACTTTCCCCTTTTTACAATCGACACTTGCCCCATAAGTGGACAACTAGTCGGCTCCCAAAATAACATCATAGCCTTCCATGGGTATGCACACCAGGTCGGCTTTTAGGTTATGGTCTCCGATCATTACATCGACAGATGGGAAGTATTTGTTCAATCTCTCCTTTTCTCCTAGTAGTGTTGTGACTGAGAACTCACAACCCATGGATATAGGTTTGGCAGTCAGGGTATCAGCAAAGTGTTGAGATATAAATGAATGAGTTGCTCCAGTATCAAATAAAACAAATGCTGATAAGGAGAAAACTTGTAGAGTACCTTCTACCACGCCACCTTCCTCAGTGGACTCTTCATTGTGCAGGGCTTGCAGTCGACCCTGTTTCTTAGGCGCATTAGGGCGCTTCTCATGTTCTTTCAATAGCGGGCACTCGGGGATGCGGTGCTCGTGGCTTCCACAGCGCAGACATGCGTCAGCCTTCCTCCAGCACTCGTCAATGGTGTGACCTGGCTTGTCACAATGCTTGCAGTTTCTCTTGGCTGGAGTGTTGGGTACGAAGACCTTGGGTTTCCTTTCTTGACTAGATCCCTCCGTGATGTTGAAGGGACACTTCTTGACGTTGTTCGGCTTAGCAGATGACAGACTAGAGGTCATTTCCCTTTTCACGAACTTCCCTTTGATACGGTCGGTGAAGTCCGTAGCATCTTCCAACAGTTGAGCCTTTTTCACCATCTCGGCATAGGTCTGGATGTCGAGCGGTGCCAGTTGGGTAATGTATTGAGGCTTAAGGCCGTTGAGAAAGCGCTTAGCCTTCATTCTCTCAGTGTTCACTAGGTGTTCAGCATACCATGCCAGTCTTGAAAATTGGGCTTCATACTCGGCCAGAGTCGAGCTTCACTGTTTCAGAGCAGCGAATTCCGCAGCCTTCCTTTCTTGGACACGCTCCGAGAAATACTTGGAGTTAAAAGCTTCTTTGAATTCGGTCCAGGTGAACTGACCATTAGCTCTAGTCGCTTCAACAGACTCCCACCAAGCGCGCGCGTCCTTTTCCAGTTGGAACGTGGCTAGTAGCAGCTTATCCCCCACTGCACATTGCATGACACGAAAGATTCTTTCTGTTTCTTTTAGCCAGTGTTCGGCTTCATCCAGATCCGTGGATCCACTAAACCTAGGTGGGTTCAGACTTCTGAAGTTGAGATGCAGGTCGCCGGCACCACGATTGCCACCTCCTTGGGTAGCTTACACAATCGCACACGTCAGTTCTTGAATGGTTTGTTGCATGCCCCTCATTTGAGCACGTTCAACAGTCATCTTTGTTGCTTAGTTCCTACAAAAGTAACTTATTGTCATGATATTGATATGGAATTTAATTTGTGCGTGTGTGAGTTCATTTTAGCTAGTTACCCTTGGCTCTAACCACAACTCACATAGGTAGGATAATTGACTCAAGTCGAGGCAGGTTAACCCAGATCATCCTATACTTAAGAACAACCTAGGCTCTATACCACAAAACTGTCACGCCCTGACGCGGAATATCGGAACGCGAGACACTTGCAAGTTAAAAGAGTACAAAGTGAATACTAGACATCAAACCATTGGACAAGATTAATACTAAAAGCAAACGCATCTCATAAAGATCATTTCAAATGTCTAGTTACAACCAATAATATCAGAGCCATTCTATAGGGCCCAATTACATTAAAATAAGAATAAATGACTAAACTAAGACTCTATCATAGCACTAGGACACTAAGGTACTCATGACTTCACTCCTGGTCGTTCCCGTCCTCTTGAGTGTATGTGTCATCCTCGGTCTCACCTGAGAACACAACGACAAATAATGCAGGGTGAGCGATAACGCCCAGTAGGACTTAAATCTCAATAGTCAAGTAGGCTTTAAATGATTAATGAATTAAAAGGTAGAGTAACTAATGATAGAGCGAGAGAGTCAAGTGATAGCATGATAGCATGTGAACGAGATAGCAAGACTTTCCAAATATAGCACAAGTGTCAAGTATACCACGAAATAGCAGGATGGCCATAGCACAAATAGCATAAAGTACAGTAATAGCACAACGAGTATAGCATAGCACTTTATTGTCAATGGACAACGAGAGAACATAGCACTTTTGATTGTCATTTAGATAGTCGAGATAGATAGCACTCGAGTGTAATGCCAAACACTCTGATCATTTAACTCCCATGGGCACTAGCACTTTCGGGCGCACATCCTAGGACCAGATTGCGCCCTTTATATATTGCCAGGCATTGGTTATATTGTTTATCTTTAGACAATCAGTCAATGGCCAATAAGGAGTATCAAGAAATAGATGAGAGCACTAGATGAATAGACGAGATAGTAGAGAGAATGTGAATAGATGAGCGAGTAGAGTATAGATGAGAGCTAGTGGACATTGTGCATAACACGTCGAGAAAAACAGGCGATAGTAATAATTACACAACACGCGCACGTAGTGTTGGCAGTCAGGTGGAATTCACAACCCTACCAATGGCCTTGTTATGCACAGGTCCAGAGGTCCGGCGTGTTTGAAGATAAGAGCGAACTTCTAATAGTCGTTTGGATCATGTTGATCCCTAAAGGGTATTATAGGTGTTAGGGTACAACCAGCTCGTCGACCATGTGGGAATCCATGGATAGAGGAGACTTACAGAGGCCTTGAACAAAGACTCACTAGTCCGACAGAAGGAGTATCCGACGAAGAGTTTGTCCAAGTCAAGAGAGTGTGTATAGAAATAAGTGTTCGACATTCTAGAGGAATTCTAGAATGGTGGAGCGTCACTATCGGTGTTCCAAAACATCGCGAGAAAACGTACACACGTATATTTAAGAATGAGGCAATTTAATGACATAAATTACCAAATGATTTATGTAACATGTTCATGCCAATTAAGCCATATTTGGATGGTTCAAGTGTGTGTGCATGTGAATAAGAAAATCATGGACAAGATAGATCATGTGATTGACTTAAATATTTAATTAAAATATATTTCATATTTATAACTTCGTTTTTTTCAGTGTTTAAAATAGTTAACAAGATATGGGAATAGCTGAAGAACAACAAGACTTGCAAAAAGATGAGTTTTCCTGCAAAAAGTCTGATCGCGACACACCCTAATGAGGGTCGCGACAGGGTCAACTGAGATCGCGACGGGGTCTTATACAGGTCGCGACGGGCTCATGGGTTCAGGCAGACAGATCGCGACGGGTTCATATGATGAAGGCGACAGGTCTGTCAGACCAGAAGGTCAGGTCGCGACGGGGGTCCTGTCGCGATCAGATCGCGACGGTGATGCTTGTCACGATCTACCTGAGAATGCGACCTATCGGGCCGTCGCATTCTCAGGTCCTTGGCTTGAGTCTGACAGAGATCTGACATGTCCTTGGTTCTTGGTCCAAACTTACCATATTTTGACACAAGGATGTTCAAAAATTCATAACTAATTGTACAAGCGATGGAAAATCATGAAACTAGTTGGAAATTGATCTAGACTCACAAGGGTACTTATAGTAATTAGGAATTGAAAAACAAGCATGGTTTCGACAGGCTTTAATTAAGTCAAACATGTAGAACAGAATATTAAGAACAGTTGAGATGAAAGAATTAATTTGCAAGATAGGATGCATAAAAATTAGGGCTTTTAGGGGCAAACGATCCCTAATAGCCATCAATTTCTCCAGTAAATTTTCGTGGCATGGGATAGAGGGTACATGGAGATCTAGATTTTTGAAAAGGGTTCAGGGTCATGTAAGTTGTAGAACATGAAAATCAAGAACAAAATATATGCTCGATGAAAAATTATGAAACTAAAGGGCTTTTCTTCCTGATGGACAAAACATCCTACAGATAAATTTTCATGGTTTATGCTCGTGAGAATGCCTACCTTTGGATGATTTCCTCTTCTAGGGCTAGAACTGGAAGAACAAGAGAGAGAGTTTGAGAGATCTTTCTTCCCCACAAATTCTCCTCCTCTTGGCCTCTCCTCCTGGTCTAGAAATCCCTTGGCATGAGATAGGGCCAGCCATGAGGGTTTTAGGAGAGTATTTAAGCTTCTCCTCTTTCAATTCCTATTTGGACTATAACTCTTGTTAATTCTGAATTTCCTATTTTTCTCTCCACCCTTCTATGCTTGCAACCTTCCAAATGTGTTAGGGAGAGAGGTAATTTCGTGGTCAATCTATTTGGGTAGGTCTAGGAATCCAAATCCATATCAAACTTCTCATTTAATGTATTAAATAACTTTTTCTATTTAAATAATATTTTAGTTACGAATTTATGGTATTTTTCTATTATTCCCCTTTTAAAATCTCTATTTTGGCCCACTATTTTCTAATGGGTCCATTTAACAAAGCCCATTACTTCTTTTTATTTAATGGATTTTATTTAATTCTCTTTTATTTGATTTTCTAATTACTTTTATTATTATTATTATTAATTTTTTATTTTTTGAAAAATCCAGGTTGCTACACTGGACCTGCTAGAAGTAGGGTTCCAGCTGCCGTTGCCGGAAGTAGCGTGGGCGCTGCTGAACACTTGGGGGATTGCGCCCATCCAGCTGACCCCAAATTCCTGGCGGACGATTTGTGTGTTCTGCATCGTTTGCAAGCTCAGGGGACTGCGGGGCTCAGCGGAAGTCTTCTGGGCGCAATTCAGTCTCGCATCCTCGCCGCTGTCTGGAGAAAGCATTTACTACACCAAACACCACCCGAATAGGATGCAGATCAACTTCGGGAAGAAACATTCCGACAACAAAGGTTGGATGCATCGCATCTTCTTCGTTGGCCGCCGCGAAGATGCGCCAGAGTGGGGGTTCCCCACTCTAGTTCAGACGCCTCAGAAGGATTCCTACCCCTTCTTGATCCAGGACGAGGCTAAGGCCTCTGACAGCCTGAACATTATGTCTGTTCGGAACTCCGAAGACTACTTAATGAAGTTCCAGCTTGTCCAGCATGGTCTGAGCCGACCATGGGGTAAGTAACCGAACTCACTTCGTCCTTGGGCCTATCAAGTGACTGCCTTTTGACCGTCTTTTCCTTGTGCAGATGCTGAAGAGTTGGCCGCTGGTCGGGACTAGGAGGCCATGGAGAATTATGCCGAGTAAATCGCTGTGACCACCTGCTTGGTTTATGTGAACAAGGGTGTTCGCACCCCGATAGCCAAGGAGCGGCGCCCGACCAGTCCCCAGGCCCCTAAAAAGAGGCCCCAGAAAATACGCCTCAAGAAGAAGTCTGAGGCACCGGTGGTGCCGAAGAAGACCGTGCAGCCAGTGGCCGAAGAGGAGGCCGAAGAGGACGAGGAAGAGGAGGAAGAGTAATGTCCTCAACTCCAGGTGCGGAAGAAGCGCAAGTTGATGAAGATGGCCGAGCAAGCGAGGCTGCAAACTGCAATGGAGAGGAGACCCCTGTCGAAGGAAGGGATGTTTTTCGAGCTGGGGTTGGTCCTAGTTAGTGACTAGTCTGATGAAGGCTCCTCAGATGAGCGAGTGGGGGCGATCATGCCCCAAGGCCCCATTGCGGGCCGAATAGAAGCGGTGGCCGCGGCTGGAGCATCCAGCACCATAGCCGCGGAGTAGACCGTGGCGAAAAGCGAAGTCGTCGCCGCCCAAAAGTCAACCTCCGACAGGGCTGGTGAGGCAGTGCACGTGGTGGAAGTGCCCAAGGGGGCAACAATCCCCATTCCCCCCATCGAAGTAGCTGTGGAGGTTCCAACGCAGACAGCTGCTACGGGATCTTACGAGGCTGAGCAAACGGCCGAGACTGAGAAGGGAGGACCTCGGGGGTCTCCAACTATTGTGGGAGATCAAGAGTTGGCAGCCGCTGCGGGTGCCACTGACGTGGTTCGAGAGGAGGTTCCTTCTACAGGGTAGACCAACGCTGCCAATGAGGCCTGAGCTGACTCTGAGGAGGATCTCCTTCCCCTGACACAATCGCTGAAGGCGAAGGCTCCGCTGCAACCTTCGGCATCGTTTTTGGAGGCGGCCCTGGAGCGACATCAAGAGGGCCCGTCCAGGGGTCTGCCACCCTGCCCCAGCGCTTCTCACCTTGAGGTGTTGGCGCGGTGCCAGGGGTAGGGCCCGGGGACGCCCCAGAGTGTTCAGAAGAGATCTACCAGGAGCAGCGCGTTGACGAGGATGAATCAGTCGACGTAGAAACTCTAGTAGACGGTGTCGCGCACTCGTTAGGACTGCTCAAGAGGCTGGCTCTGCGGGCTAAGAACCATCAAGAAATGTAGGATGCTAAGTTCACCTTTTGCAAGGAGCTCCAGGCGCAGCACTAGAGCAGGGAGGCCATACTAGAGATGAGGAGTCCCAAGATAGTGCGTGACATCCAGGGGCTCACTGGATGCCTCACCGCGCTCAACCGTTTCATGTCCCGAGCAGCAGAAAGAAGTTTTAACTTCTTCAAATTGCTGCGAGTCCCCAAAGGCGCCTCGCAGCAAGGGGGGCATGTACGGTGGACCGAGGACTGCGAAGCAGCCTTCACCGAGCTGAAGGCGTATCTGGAAACCCCACCTGTTCTCTCAAAACTTGTGCTCGGGGAGCCTTTGTTCGTATACCTTTCGGTCACCGAACACTCCATGAGCACGGTGTTGATTAGGGAAGAGGCAGCAGCACATCATCCTATCTACTACATTAGCAGGGTCCTTCAAGAAGCTGAAATAAGGTACCCTCGAGCAGAGAAGCTCGCTCTAGCACTGGTGACAGTCGCACGGAAGCTCAGGCCTTACTTTTAGGCCCATCCGATCATGGTCCTCACCAACCAGCCGTTGAAGCTCATCCTTCAGCGTCCGGAGGCTTCCAACAGGCTCGTTAAATGGGCCATTAAGCTTGGAGAATTCGATATCAACTATCGTCCAAGGACGGCCATCAAGGCACAGGCATTTGGCGGACTTTGTGGAGGAATGCACTCTCCCAACTGAGCAGGATTTCCCAATGGCAGACGAGCCCCCATGGGAGCTCTACGTCGATGGATCATCTTGTGTCACAGGAAGTGGAGCAGGCTTAGTACTTACTTCCCCAGAAGGTCTGGAGTTTCAGTATGCCCTCAAGTTCCACTTCACTGCCTCCAATAACGTAGTTGAGTACGAAGCACTTCTGTTTAGAATCTGAATGGCTAGGCTGAAGGGTTGCGGAATTCCCTATATGGTAATCTAGAAGGGGGGTTGAATAGATTACTGTCTATTAAGATTTAATACAACCTTTTTAATCACAACACAGACTTTCTGGATTTGCAATAGAATCAAAGTAAGACTTAGATGTGTGTTGGTGATGTGTAGATGAAAGAGCAATCTATCTAACGTGCGTAGAGACAACGTGCCTATCAACCATCTAACGTAGAAATGTTCAAACCATGAGACACGAAGATTTACGTGGTTCGGAGTACACAACTTGTGTATCCTACGTCCACGGTCCACACACACACGCAGAGCAAACTGCTTATGAGCTAGTTCGGTGACTGCAACTCACACACACGTGTTATCTGATGTGCACCCACGATCAGAACAACACACACACATGAATCAAGCACAAGGGCTGCTTGAGACACACCAACACACACTCGTTTGAGTAAAAAAATGAAAGCAGAGAGAGTTCTGAATTGCAAGACAAATCCTGATGGAAGAACTCTTCTCGTGAACGTCTGGCTGGACTTCAAGCTTCGTCTTGATGATCACAACTTGATGAAGATGCTTGAATCCACGACGTTCAAGCTTCACCTCCGCTAGGAAGACGTGTCTTCTTGGTTCTGGGCGGTAGGTTGAAGCAGAGTAGCAGCAATACCTCTTGGTCTTGGACTTGCTTAAGGGTTTTGGTGGTGGCTGCTTCTTTTCGGGATTTGCTTCAGAATAGTTGCTTATATAGTGGTGTTTACATAAGGAGAGACGTGGGAGTTGGAACCACTATCTTTGGTAACTTGGAAAGTTTCTGTATCTGAAGATCCTCTACATCTGTCGACAGGCCTTGACCATCTGTCGACAGATAGCAACAGGTTTGCACAAGCACAGAAGTCTGGGATTTCGGTTGGCAGTTCTCTGAGTGCATCTGTCGACAGCCGACTGGGCATCTGTCGACAAATGGTTGTTTCTTGAACTCGGTGTTTTCTGCCTGTTCACATCTGTCGACAGGCACCTTGGAGTCTATCGACAGGTTACAGATTTCAGTGCTTTTGTGATCTATTTCTCTTGTTTTGTGATAGCTTGGTTGTATGCCTTCATACATACATGATCAAACATGTATAGTGAGATATTATGAATACATGAAAGACCAAATATTGCATCAAGTTATTTGTCATGTATCAAATCTCAATTAAGATTGTTCATCATCAAAAACATGTTATTATAAACATTAGAATGAAAACCCAACATTCTCCCCCTTTTTGATGATGACAAAAATATTCGATTAGTGCACAATTGAGGTTCTCCCCCTTTTGACAACATCGAAAAGTACGCACAACAGTCACACATGTAGATAGCAGAGACCTGTGAATTCATTAATATGATATGAAGCATACACAGGACAAAGAGTGTTGACTGAAGAGACATGAAAGGGAAGGAAATTACATGAACATCAAATAAAAGCAACATTACACAAAACAAGACAAGACTCAGACGGAAATAAGATAACAGGACTTGACCCACTCCTAGACACATAAGCTAACTAAGCAGCATCATCGACAGGCGGTGCAGGAGCCCGACGGTTGTCATGAAGCTCAGTAGAGATGTCATCCAGGCGAGTGTCAAGTGCTGCAATGCTCATATCCATTGTGTCCATACGTGCATTGAGCGTGTTGAATCCAGTTGCCATCTGATGTTGGAGCTGAGCAATGAGATCACGGAGCGAGGGCTCAGCAGCAGCATCACTATCAACATCTCCCGGCACATCAAGAGGTGCAGACTGGGGGTCTTCATCAGCATCGTCTTCATCACCAGAAGCTTCATCTCCTTTAGTGTCTTCATCCATGGAAGCAGCTGGTGCCTTACCCTTTAGTTCCCTGGTGACCACTCCATCAACCATCTTATACCCCATGCGATGTGCAGCAGTGAGATCGAAGCTATTGTGGGAGGTTAGTGAGACACACTCACTGTCTGGAATAGGAATGCCAATGAATTGCATGAGAGACGTGAGTGGGCAAGCAAATGGCATGGATCTCCTGGGATTATAGTAGCATTGCCTGATTAGGCCAAGCATCAAGGCAGATAAGTTTATGGGTTCACAGTTTAGGAAAAAGGTGAACAGTGATTTGTGAACATCAGTGACTAGTTCACGACTGCCATGCTTAGGTGCAATGAGGGTGGTGAAAATATGATGGATCATGCGGTTCAGAGGAGGGAATGAATTGGCATTCAGTTTAGCAATCTTCTTTGTGCCATCATAGGGTTGGAGAGTGATTAAAGGATAGTAGATAGAAGCATCTGGGTGATGTGCTAGAATTTCAGCCCCAGTGTTAGGAATTTGAAGGGCAGTGCTGAACAGATTGGTAGTGAGTTTGAAGGTAGTGCCCTTTAAAGAGGTGTAGAAGTCCCCTTTGTCGGAGAGGCTGAGATTGTTGAAGAACTCAGTAACGGCAGTGGGAGAGTAGGCCGTATGAACCGTCCAGTCCTGGATGTCGAACAAGGGTTGGAGGTTCGGGAAGAGGACGGCCAGTGAAGGGAAATCCACATACCGAGGTGGGACGAACTTTGTGAAAGTGCCCTTCACCCTTGTGAGTTTCAGGCGGGGTGGGATGACGAGCTCGGGGAGACGATCATCCCGATGCTTCGTCCGGCGCTCATCAGTAGCCCGGGAGTCTTCACCAGCGTGAGAGGAAGCGGGACGACGACGAGACATCATCTTCTTAACCCTGGAGGCCATGAGGACGACAGGAACAAGGTGTATGAAGGGGATGATGAATGTAGATGGTAGAACAGGAGAGAAAGAGTAAGAGAGGAAGGGGCTAGGGATTCTCGTCCAGAGAAGGGAGGGAGGAGGTTTGAGGAGGAAAGGAGGGGGATTTGGTGGTGGAAGAGGAGAAGGAACCGGGGTTGCCTTTAGAAGAGAGGGGAAGGAAGTTTAAAAGGAAAGGGTCCCACCAAATCAGCCCCAAACAGCGTGCCCGTTGGACTTCCCAAAGTCGGGCTGGCGCCGGCTGTCGATAGGCGACTTCAGAAAATGCGCCAGACTGTTGTTTGGTTGAATTTTGAAGAGAACTTCTGAGCAGTGTATACACGATGTATATATAAGGTGTTAAATGGGTGAACACACATTGAACCTATCATATGCACGGATATGAAAGCCATCCCATTTACCTAAATGGTTTAAACATAATACCCAAGGAGTTTCTAGTTAGAGCATTAAGAGAACATCTTACTGACTTGAGAAAAGATGCCAATACCCTTGTTTGATTAAAAACATTGTAGAACAACACTGTCCCTAGTTTATGATGATCAAATGATGATTGAAATGAACGTCTAAATTTTTTATAACCATAAACACCAATGACCGTGTGATGTGAGACACAGTGGAGGCTTCACTCTATTTCAGTTTTTCTTTGTTTGCAATGACTGAATGCAATGGGAAAAGTGGTAATTAAGAGAACTTCACACCTTTTGACGTGAGGATAGACATGACAAGTGTCCGTACCCCCAGTTACTCAATGAAAGTGTCCATCATACCGTTGTATAGAGATTATGAGATAGCTTTTTGACGCGAGGGCAGACATTTGTGATGCCCATCTCCCTGGTTACTCAGCAAGACACATCATTGCTCTACCTTTATCCCAATTGGAGATTGACTTTAGTCTAATTTTGTAGTTTTTCAGAAATAGGTAGCTTTTCTCCATTTTAGATTTAAAATGTCAGATCAAAGAATGTATATGATTAGCAGTCAAGGGTAGACATAAAGTTCAATGACCATAAGACTTTTCAAGTTACATGAGAATAGTGTTTGCCTACAAGGAGATTATTCAAGAGGGTTAGGTGTTTATTCTCTAAGATAGTTCAATGTTTTCAGAATGATATAGCCTAGACTCTTGCATGAGTAGTATGTCAAAATCATGGTGGTTTAGGGAAGAACATTAATATCATGTGAATATGATGGAGTTAAACATGCATAATCACCCAATAGACACCATAGTTGAAAGAAGGACCCTGCTCAAGAAGTGTGTTATGAAACAAGCATGATTTTCCTTGATTGAGGGTGTCTGTCGACAGCTAGGAAAAAGTCTGTTGACAGCTACACACAGACAGAGTGTTTCCCAGTCAGGGATGACAGATACTGTGGTGGTCTGTCGACAGATGAAATTTTGTCTATCGACAGATGCACACAGACAGAAGATTGGCCAGTCGGGGATGACAGAACCTGTGCATACCTGTCGACAGATGGATTTTTGTCTGTCGACAGATGCACACAGAGTGCAGAATCTATGTTCTGTGGAGCCTGAGCTGTCGACAGAGTGAATGAGGACTGTCGACAGATTCCTGTGCAAAGCCAGTTTAAGGTTAGAATGAAGAGTGAAATGACCATTGCATGTGAGGGAATTGAAGGTACACAAAGGATGAGTGATTTCCTTCACAATGACAACCATCTAACCTGAACTAGCTCCCTCATAGTGTGTGCTCATGTGTACATAAACACTTAAGTAAATCAAGACACACTTGCACAACTTGACTAATCAAATAAACACACCCAAGTATGTAGGAAGATAGACCATGAAGATATTCAATCTTAAAAAAAAAAAAATAGAGAATGGGCAAAAATGTAAAGAAACTAATTCCTTATAGAAAGTACATGACCCTTTCATGCAACATAACTATGGATACGTGGCGGAGAATCTTTTCTCACGCATAATGAAAGTTTCCAAACAAGCAGGACTTATTCTTCCACAAATCACCATTTGATATACCTCATAGTTGGTGCACACAAGGGACATATGCTTAGTATATGGATGAGTTTCATTGCAGTTTGCACAAGCCCAATTCTCTTCTCAGTGTGGTGAATCTATCTTCAGCTAGAGTTTTGGTAAAGATGTCAGCCAATTGTTTTTCAGTGGGTATGAAGCTTATTTCTAAGGTTCTGTTGGCTACCTCATCTCTCAAGAAATGATGACGAATTTCTATGTGTTTTGTCCTAGAGTGTTGAATGGGATTCTTTGATAGATTGATTGCACTTGTGTTGTCACATAGGATAGGTGTGCATCCAATGTCGATGTTATAGTCACACAATTGACTTTTTATCCACAACACTTGTGCCGCACAACTTCCTGCAGCAACATATTCTGCCTCTGCAGTGGAGAGTGCAACCGAGTGTTGCTTCTTGGATGCCCATGTAACCATGCAACCACCAAGAATTTGGCAATAGCCACTAGTGCTTTTCCTGTCAATTTTACAGCCAGCATAGTCAGCATCAGAATATGAAACCAAATCAAAGCTACTATCTGCTGGGTACCAAAGACCCATGTCATACGTACCTGAGAGATATCTGAATATTCTCTTAACTGCAATTAAATGGCTTTCCTTTGGACTAGATTGATATCTAGCACAAAGGCAAACACTAAATTGAATGTCCGGTCTACTTGTAGTAAGATAGAGGAGTGAGCCAATCATACCTCGGAATTGTTTGGCATCTACCGGTTTACCTTTCTCATCATTTTCCAGTTTTATACTTGTGCTCATGGGTGTTGAGGCAGGCTTAGTTTGTTCAAACTGAAACCTTTTCAGTAGCTCTTTGACATATTTTTCTTGGTTTATGAAGAAGTCATCCTCCAATTGCTTAACCTGCAAACCAAGAAAGAATTGAAGCTCCCCCATTAGACTCATCTCAAATTCACTGTGCATGTGTTTGGAAAATTCCTCACACAGTGAAGGGTTAGTAGATCCAAATATGATGTCGTCCACATAAACTTGAACAACAATGATATGATTGCGAACTTTCTTAGTGAAGAGAGTTTGGTCTACTTTACCTCGTGAGTAGTTTTTGCTTACCAGAAATGTGCTTAGCCTGTCGTACCAAGCTCGGGATGCCTGTTTCAAGCCATAAAGAGCTTTGTACAATTTAAACACATGGTTAGGTTTATCATGATCCTCAAAGTCAGGTGGTTGAGAGACATAGACTTTCTCTTTGATGTAGTCATTCAAGAAGGCAGTTTTAACATCCATTTGAAACAATTTAAACTTGTTTGAGCATGCATATGCTAACAAGATTCTAACTGCTTCTAGCCTAGCTACAGGTGCAAAGGATTCTTCAAAGTCCACACCAATTCCTGATTATATCCCTTTGCAACCAGTCTAGCCTTATTTCTCACCACTTTTCCCTCTTCATTTAGTTTGTTTCTAAAGACCCATCTTGTACCTATGACAGACATTTTAGGGGTTTTAGGAACTAAACTCCAGACATTATTTCTCTGAAATTGCCCAAGCTCCTCATGCATAGCATCAATCCAAGAATTTTCTTTTAAGGCTTCTTCAACATTTTTTGGTTCCACTTGAGAGACAAAAGCTAAATAGTCCTGTCCAACTATTTGATTAACCTGAGATCTAGTTTGAACCAAATCATTTATATCTCCTATGACATTCTCAAGGGGGTGATCTTTAGAGTACCTCACATTAGTGACTGTTGAAGGCCCGGGTGGATCTTGCATTTGAGGTGGTTGTTCTTGAGGAGGAAGTGCTTGAGGAGATTCAAGTTGTGGTTCTTCCTCTTGTGGATCTTGATCAGGTACATCTTCTTGATCTTTGTTTAGTATTCCATCATCCTCATCATCATGCCTGCGAAGAAATCCACTTTTAGTTTTAGAAACAACTTTAGAGCTTGCTTTTGTTTTTTTTTTGTAGTTCTCCAAGTATTGTTCCTTCAGTTTCATCTTCAAACCTGTGATCATTAGAAATGTTAAGCTTGGTTGGAGATTCATCAAAAACAACATGTGGAGTTTCTTCCACTTTGCGAGTTTTAAAATTAAACACCCTATATGCTCTAGAGTGTTCTGAATATCCAAGAAGAATACCTTGATCACTTTTGGCATCAAACTTATCCAAATCAATTTTATCATTGTTATGTATGAATACTTTTGAGCCAAAACTCTGAAATACCCAATACTGGGTTTCTTACCTTTCAGGAGTTCATAGGGGGTTTCTTTATGACAGGTCTTACCATGGCTCTATTGAGTATGTAACAAGATGTGTTCACCACTTCTGCCCAAAACGTCCTTGAAAGTTGATTTTCAACCAGAAGGGTGCGAGCCATCTCCACCAGAGTTCTGTTCTTTCTCTCCACAACCCCATTTTACTCTGGAGTTCTTGGGGAGGAGAACAAGTGTTCTATCCCTTGATTCCTGCAGAATTCAGAAAAGGAGTTGTTGTCAAACTCTCCCCCATGATCAGTGCGGATGGAGCATATTTTGTTGACATTTCCATGCTCAATCTTATTGAAAAATTCTTCAAATACTTTCATTGCTTCATTCTTGTGAGCCAGAAATTTCACCCAAGTGAACCTAGAAAAATCATCTACAATGACAAAACCATATCGTTTGCCATTGAGACTCAATGTTCTCGTAGGTCCAAATAGGTCCATGTGCAACAGTTCATAGGATTTAGAAGTACTCACCGGTGCTTTTGATTTGAAGGATTTCCGGGTTTGTTTTCCCAGTGCACATGCATCACAGAAATTTTCATTCTTGTTAAAAGGAATTTAGGAAGTCCACTTACCAATTTGAGCCTCATGATCTTGTGCAACACATTATAACTTGCATGACCAAGCCTACGATGGCACAAAGTAAGCTCATCCTATTTGTTTGCTACAAGACACAAATTATCATTTTTTGGATCATCTAAATCAACCATATAGATGTTGTTTATTCTTTTTCCAGAAAATTTCAGACTTCCCGTGTCCTTATCAAGAATTTGACATGAGTTAGATTCAAAGATAATTTTATGACCCTTATCACACAATTGACTTATGCTAAGCAAATTATGATGAAGGCCATCAACAAGCAATACATTGTCTATAGAGTTAGAGGCATACTTACCAACCTTACCTGAGCCGATAATCTGGCCTTTATTGTTGCCTCCGAAAATGACTTGACCTCCATCTTTTTCCACGAGCATACAGAATTTTCCTTTGTCGCCCGTCATGTGCCTCGAGCAGCCGCTATCCAAGTACCATTTGTTTGATTGTGGGCTGCTAGGCATTTCTGCACATGTGGATTAGACAAGAGGTTTTGGTACCCAAATTACTTTGGGTGCCAATGTATCATTCATGCCAAACAGTAAATGCTTCGGAATCCAAACTTGTTTGAATTTTTTTTTATTTGGATTGTTCCAGCATGTTTTCATTGTGCCCAATCTTTTACAGATATTGCATGATGATGGTTTATTGACAACAATGGGCTTGATGTTCTTTGGAGCATGCATAGGCAATTTTCCTTTTGTTGCCTTATGAGTCTAGCTTTGGAGCTTGAAGTTTGTGACCTTGAAGTTTGTCCTGTCGACAGCCCTGTTTGGGGCCTATGGCAAATTCTTTACTTTGACTT
Source organism: Colocasia esculenta (assembly GCA_014218235.1). NCBI lineage: Eukaryota > Viridiplantae > Streptophyta > Magnoliopsida > Alismatales > Araceae > Colocasia > Colocasia esculenta. Next base: position 68,320,845 of record CM024759.1, on the reverse strand, counting down.
GTAACAAACTTAGTGACTTTAGGTTCCTGTTTCTTACCCTTGGTTTGATTTTTCCTGTTCTTTGAAGGGTTTTGTTTGCTTGAGCATGGGCTAGGATCAATGAAAGAGGTTACCAGATTTTTGCCAATTTCTTTTTGTTTTACTGGTTGATACCATATCCCATGCCTTGCAACAAAAACATTGGATCCTAAAATTGTATCTAGATTCTGTTTTCCCTTTACCATGGTAGTAAGGGCTTCAGATTTTCCTTTTATCTCTTTTCAGCTCTTTCCAATTTTCTTTTAGCTTTTCATGCTCTCTTTGAAGAGACTCAAGGGAGTTCATTAGATCATCTTTTCCTTTTGAACTTCTTGGAGTTTAAGTTTCATGCTATTCATTTCCTCATTGTGTGTTTGTTCATCAATTTCATCATTTCAAGTTCCTTATTCAAGATTGAATATGTTCATTATTGTTAGCTTTATGAACAAGGGAATTGTTTTTCTTCTTGAGTGCTTTATTTTCAGACTTAAATTCACAGAAATTTTCAAATAAGACAGTGTAAGCTTCTTCCCATTCATTAACAGAATAAGTTTCAAAGGAAGAGTTTACCTCGTTGGAGTTATCACTTCGTGCCATGAGACACTGAACTTCATCATCTCCCGAGGTAGCTTGACTGTTTTCATCTTCATCTTCATCGCTCCAAGTGGCCATCATTGCCTTGGCTTTTTTGAAGGTGAATTTGTCTTTCTTCAGTTTTTTCTTGAGCTCGGGGCACTCTCCTCTCATGTGCCCTTGCTTCTTGCACTCATAACAAACAACATCAGATTTTTTGTTAGTGGAATCAAATCTATTTGAAAATTCTTTCTTTTGGAAAATTTTAGAGTTACCTGAACCTCTCCTTTTGAATTTCAGAAATTTTTTGAACTGTCTAGTGAGCATGGCCATCTCATCATTCTCACTATCACTAGAGGATTCAGACTCATTACTTTCCTGTTGAGCATCCCTTTTGGAACCTGAAGAATTTTTCTTGGATGCTTTTAAGGCAATAGACTTTCTTGGGTTCTCTTCAGTTTCCTTTCTTTTAACATTGAGTTCATAGGTCATTAGAGAACCAATCAATTCATCCACTTTCATTATAGAGAGATCTTTAGAATCCTCAATGACAGTGGCTTTGGTGTTCCATGAGGATGGAAGAGATCGAAGTACCTTCCTCACCAAATCACTTTCTGAGTATTCTTTCTTAAGACCCTTTAGACCATTTATGATAAGCATGAATCTTGCAAACATGTCAGAGATGGTTTCATCATTATTCATTTTAAACATTTCATATTCTGAAACCAACATGCTTACCTTGGATTCCCTTACCTGAGACGTACCTTCGTAGATCAACTCAAGTTTGTCCCACATTTCTTTTGCTGAGGTGCACGTGGAGACTCTTGAGTATTCCTTGGGGTGGACCGCACACTACATCATGTTGAGGGTGCTCCAATTGAGTGTCCCCTTTGCGATCTGGTCCTTGGTCCAAGTATCTTCGTCCTGAGGTAGGGAGTATGCTCCTTTGCTGACTATTTTCCACAATTCGTAGTTTTGTGCTCTCAAAAACACCTGCATACGAGTTTTCCAATATGGATAGTCAGTGCCATCAAAGAAGGGTGGCTTGGTCACTGAGTGTCTCTCGGCCATGTACCCCTTGTTAGATTCCATTAGACCTTGAATCTCCTGATCGTAAGATCAAACAAGTAAGACAGTAAATCGGAGAAACTCGGCTCTGATACCAATTGAAAGGTTGCGGAATTCCCTATATGGTAATCTAGAAGGGGGGTTGAATAGTTTACTGTCTATTAAGATTTAATACAACCCTTTTTAATCACAACACAGACTTTCTGGATTTGCAATAGAATCAAAGTAAGACTTAGATGTGTGTTGGTAATGTGTAGATGAAAGAGCAATCTATCTAACGTGTGTAGAGACAACGTGCCTATCAACCATCTAACGTAGAAACGTTCAAACCACGAGACACGAAGATTTACGTGGTTCGGAGTACACAATTTGTGTATCCTACATCCACGGTCCACACACACACGCAGAGCAAACTGCTTATGAGCTAGTTCGGTGACTACAACTCACACACACGTGTTATCTGATATGCACCCACGATCAGAACAACACACACACGTGAATCAAGCACAAGGGCTGCTTGAGACACACCAACACACACTCGTTTGAGTAAAAAAACAAAAGCAGAGAGAGTTCTGAATTGCAAGACAAATCCTGATGGAAGAACTCTTCTCGTGAACGTCTGGCTGGACTTCAAGCTTCATCTTGATGATCACAACTTGATGAAGATGCTTGAATCCACGACGTTCAAGCTTCGCCTCCGCTAGGAAGACGTGTCTTCTTGGTTCTGGGCATGTAGGTTGAAGCAGAGCAGCAGTAATACCTCTTGGTCTTAGACTTGCTTTAGGGTTTTGGTGGTGGCTGCTTCTTTTCCGGATTTGCTTCAGAATAGTTGCTTATATAGTGGTGTTTACATAAGGAGAGACGTGGGAGTTGGAACCACTATCTTTGGTAACTTGGAAAGTTTCCGTATCTGAAGATCCTCTACGTCTGTCGATAGGCCTTGATCATCTGTCGACAGATAGCAACAGGTTTGCACAAGCACATAAGTCTGGATTTCGGTTGGCAGTTCTCTGAGTGCATCTGTCGATAGCCGACTGGGCATCTGTCGACAGATGGTTGTTTCCTGAACTTGGTGTTTTCTGCCTGTTCACATCTGTCGACAGGCACCTTGGAGTCTGTCGACAGGTGACAGATTTCAGTGCTTTTGTGATCTGTTTCTTGTTTTGTGATAGCTTGGTTGTATGCCTTCATACCTACATGATCAAACATGTATAGTGAGATATTATGAATACATGAAAGACCAAATATTGCATCAAGTTATTTGTCATGTATTAAACCTTAATTAAGATTGTTCATCATCAAAAACATGTTATTATAAACATTAGAATGAAAACCCAACATAGGCACCTTGGAGCACTCTGGCTGTGGGTCTTCAGTGATTCGCAGTTGGTAGCCAGCCAGGTGAACGGGCACTTTGAAGCAAGAGAGCCCCACATGGCGCAGTACCTCCAGCAGGTCAAGAGCCGAGCAGAGTGACTCCTCTACTTTGAAGTTATACATGTCCTACGGGAGCAGAGCGCGCAGGCCAATGCACTCGCCAAACTGGTGTCTTCGGGTGACATCACCCCCTCTCGCTTCGTATTCATAGAAGAGCTCGCTTCACCGAGCACCGAAGTAGATGTAGCAGCTATTGAGGCTAGCCCTCCAGCGCCAAGCTGGATGGATCCCCTCCTGGCCTATCTACTTCGTGGAGAGCTTCCGCCCGACCAAAGCGAGGCTCACAAGATCAGGCTATGCTGCCAAAAATTCATTCTCATCGAAGGCCATTTGTACAGACGGTCCCTCTCAAGACCTCTTCTGCGGTGCCTTAGCCCCATAGAGGCAACACGGCCATCGAAGAGGTCCATGAAGGTCTGTGCGGAAGCCACTTGGGGGGCAGAACATTGGTGCGTAGCATTCTCTGAGCAGGGTTCTGGTGGCCTTCTCTGCAAAAGGACTGCATCTCCTACGCTAGGAAGTGTCCGGAGTGCCAGAAGTTCAGATAGCTCATCAAGTAGCCAGCCGAACAGCTGCACACCCAGTTCGAGCCCCGTCCTTTTGCCAGATGGGAAATTGGCATCTTGGGTCCTTCCCAGAAGCTCAAGGGCGGAAGAAATTCCTGTTCGTTACCATTGACTACTTCACCAAGTGGATCAAGGCCGAACCTATTGCTGCAATCACCGACAAGCCACGTGGAAGTTCGTATAGAAGAACATCCTTTGCGGGTTTGGCATCCCAAAGGTGATCACCTCAGACAATGGGAAGTAGTTTGACAGCACATTCTTTAAGCAAAAATGCTCTGAGCTCGGCATCTACAACCACTTCACTTCAGTAGCGCACCCTCAGGCAAACAGTCTAGTTGAAAATGCCAACCGAACACTACTGCACGGGATACACACAATAGTTGAAGCTACAGGCGGTTCATGGATCGAAGAGCTCCCTAACGTGTTGTGGTGCCACCGAACGACTGCTCGGGTGCCCACCAGAGAGACTCCCTTCCATTTGACCTACGGCACAGAAGTTGTCGTGCCCTTAGAAGTTGCTCTCTCCACCATTCGAACAACACATTTCGACGAAGTGGCTAACAACCGTGTGCTTAGGGAGAATGTAGACATGCTCGGCGAATGCCAAAGCGACGCCAGCATCCGACTAGTCTCCTACCAACAGCGACTCGCGCAATACTACAACTCCTGAGTTGGGAGCGGCGCTTCTTCGAAGGTGACCTTGTTCTGCGCCATTGCTCGGCATCGGACCACCAAAGAGCAATCAGCAAACTCGTCCCGAAATGGGAAGGACCTTATCAAGTCACCCAGGTTCTTGGAAAAGGCTCCTATAAGCTGACTACTCCTAGTGGCGAAGCCATACCCAGAACTTGGCACCTATCTAACCTAAAGGCTTATTATTTATAAAAGCCTCTTGCACGGCATCTTACTTCTCTCCTTTCCATTCTTTCGGTCTGCCCGAAAGGGTATTCAAGACATCCCTAGTCGAGGCTTTTTTAGCTCTAAAGGCTAGTGCGATACCTAAACCCTAAATAAAAAGGTGTTCGGCGCAAACCCCTGGTCGGGACTTCTCTCAGTTCTAAACGACCTGCGCGGTAACCACAAACCCTTTAAAACGACCGACGAATTCCGATTCGAATAGAACAAGCATAAGGAAAAGAGATAGAAAAAGAGGCCATTCATGAGCTTAAAAGGAGGATCTATTCAGATTCTTCTTACAAAAGGTACTCGTTTAGGATGAGCCACAAAAAAGAGGGGAGGAAATACATTCACGGGGCCTGCTCAGAGGGGCCAACACCGTCGTTCCCAGAAGTCATCCGCCACACCTGAAAGTGAGCAAAGTGCACTCCATCCAGGCGCGGATCTTGGGTCCGTCGTTGGCACTCGCGAAGGGCAGGTTCGAAGGCCTCACGAGCATACTCGATTGACTCCAGCCTTCATCCTTGGTCCTCCCCGGCGCCGAGACCCACCTTATAGCAAAGGGCGCCGTATTGCTCCAAGTCTTCCTTGAAGAGCGGCCCCGCCTTGTATTCGATCACACCATGGGCCTTAGCCTCGGATAAGACGTTGGTAAGCGCCTCCTTCTCCGCCTGAGCAACGGCGAGATTGAGCTCAGAGGTGCGTAGTGTATCTTGGAGGTTCTTCACATGTGTGGGTAGGAAGGTTCAATACTGGATATGAAGGTGCTACGATGGGTTGTTTCTTGAGGAGAGTTAGCTATTCTACTAGGCATGTATTACCTTGTGGATGGTGGCCATGCAAATATCATTTACCCTATCGTAAACATCACTATCATATTTCATCATTTCGTCAATGTGGAAATGGGCCATATGAGAATAAGAAAGAGAAGTTCAACCATAGATATGCTCAACTTAAAGTTGTGTAGAACGAGCATTCGGTGTATTGAAGATGAGGTTCCAAACACTTTGTGAGTGAAACATGTACCTTTGGACCACGCAAAGAGAGATGGTATTTGCACATCTTCTGATACATAACTTCATTTGCCATGAGCATGCATATGACGACTTCTTCAATGATCTGTGGGACGAAAATGCATTCGAGAATGGGGTCGGAGATGAGAAAGTCTTATCTAGAATTGTCCTTAATACAGTGACAAGTGTAGGTATGGAGGCCTTAAGAGAAGAGATCGTTGACTGACGGCTATTAGAAATGGGCAATAGATGCATTTATCATATAATATTTTTTTTGTTTTTTTTAATACTATTAATGTATTGTTCAGTTCACATGTACTTGTCATTTGTTTTTTATTTGATAAGTCTATTAATACTTTTTCCTTGTGGTTGTGAAGGACCACCTACCTTAATTGATTAATGGTTAGCATTTTATTGTTGTATTTCATGACAATTTGTTACTAGATGCAGTCATTTCTTATTGTGGACAGGTAATGAAGAAATACTTCATATATAGGTTACTTTACAGTGATTCAATGATATGATCTTTGCTTTGATGCCTAATGTGTCATGTCTAATGTTTTATGTAGGAAGTCAACTATGGAGGGCAAGGATTTCCTCCTTATTGACATCATTCGAGGTGAGTTGATTCTTGGGGGATATGACTTCCTCACATAGACAGATGCAGTGTGGACATTGGTCAGGTTGGCATCTAACACTATTGTTGGATGGTACGTACTATGCACCTCCATCCTTGAAGTATAGACTGACGTACTATTGTGCATGCTTCTTCATCATTGAGGATCTTGTCCACAATGCGTCCTTCGCTTGTGAGGATAGTCTGAGGTGTTAGTATAGCTTTCGAGATAATATCTTGACATGCGTTAGGACAGGAAGTTAGTTTAACCTACAGTCCACACTTTTTCCCAACACCCCTTAGCCCGACAGAGTATCCTACCCTAGATAGTAGCCTGTAGCCGAAAGAGTACTCAGCCCAATTGGTCCTTAACTTGATGGAGAGGACTCTCTTGCTTGATATGCAGGCTAGTGGATCCTATATAAACGATGGCTATGTCATGTCCCGCCAATTTAGCAGCAGATTAAATTGGGGAGACGTGAGCAAAGTATATAGTAATGTAAATTACACGTACAGTCACATAATTCAGAGTATCTAATGGACAATACTTGGAATAAACTCTTCATTTTATTGATAAATCATCAAGACTAATACAACCACTAATTCAGAGACAATACATAGGGATCAAAGACATCATTACATTGGAAATGAAATTTAAGCAAATATCTAAGTAGACTCTATTATACTAGGGTAATTCCATCGCTATGACGTTAGGTCGCTCATCACTCTGGTCCTTTCTCATTTGTGTGTGAAACGTCATCATCCGACTGACCTGAAACACATATCACAAATAACACAAGGTGAGCGATAACACTCAGTAAGACTTAATATCTCGAACACAAACATGATTTAAGTGATTAATGTCTTGAATAGCAGGATAACTAGAACGAACGATCAAGTATAGTCAAGAGAGTAACGACACATAATAGCAAGAGAACAATAGTACTTTTCAAAAAAAGATGTTGCAAAACTAGCATGATAAAGGATTGGCCATATAACGAGATAGCATGAAAAAATTGCACGATAGCACGCTTGTCTAGATAGTACTTTGGTTGATCATCTTTTCAACCGAGAGAACATAGAACTTGGATTGATTGTCTTCGATTAAATCTTAATAGTATAGTACTTAGATGTTGTGCCATACACCCTGATCGTGACACTCCTATGGGCAAATAATATGTTCGGGTGCTCCTTCCAGGACCAGAATGGGCCCTTATAATGTTGTCTGGCATAGTCATGTTTTGTTACCTTAGACAATCAATAGATGACCAAATAGAGTATCAAGAATAGATGAGAGTAATTGAAGAATAGACGAGAGTATAGAGAGAACATGAATAGATGAGATGATAGAGATCGTAGATGAGAGTGAGGGTCATATTCGTAAAACAACGATAAACATGTGATAGTAACAGTTGCACAACACCCATGATCGGGTGCCAATAGTTTGGTGGAAGTCACTAACCGCCCAATGACTGTGCTACGAACATAGGCCAAAGATATGGCATAATCTCAAGGTAAGAGAGAGCAATCTAAGGCTGTTAGATCATGTTGATCCCTAAGGGTAAAATGGGTATTGATGGTACAACCTATTCGTTGGCAATGGTCGACGTCTGCCAAAGCCAAGGAGTCTTACGGAGGCCTTGACAAGGAGTTCCTGATCCAGTCAAAGTATTCCCAATAGAGAGGTCGTCCAAGCCAAGATAAAGTGTGAATATAAATGTTTGTTTGTCATGCCTTGAGTGCTAGAGGCAGAGGGACACAATAACGGTATAAAATCAAACAAATAAAATGAAGACAAGTCCTTTTAAAATAAAAGAAAATTTTACCTGAATAATTTCACTTAATTACCAGATATATTATTAAGTAATTTCACTAAGGTGATCTTAGGCCAAAAATTCATGTTTGGTGTGTGCATGTGAGAGAAAATCAATGATAGCATATGAGAGTTATGCACACATCTTTAATTAATAAATCATGTGAATATTATAAAAATACATAACATGTTGTTACTGTTCATAACAGTGCATTACAGGGGTTAAACCATGATTATACAGCATGATTAGTATGGTTTACAGAAAAATTAGGGTTTCTAGAATATACAGTCAGGTCACGATAGGGGTACCTGTCGCATTAAAATCACGATGGGTAGGCCTATTACGTTCAAAGGAACTAGGTCAGGCCAATTAGTTGATGCACTGAATCACGACGGGTGACCTATCTCGACTAGGCAATCGAGCCATGAACGTGACGTCGGGGTTTGTCGCGTTAAGGTCAATCGGAACAGAACGGGAAAAAATGCGACGTAATGGGCAGTCACATTCATATCGTGACGCGCGCCTATGTCGCGACTAGGCTGAGAATGTGACCTATCGGGTCGTCGCGTTCTCAGATGTCCTAGCCAAGCCCAAAAGGTGAAATGGGTCACCTTGGGTTGCAGTCCAGTCCTCCAAGGACTTGACACAGGGGTCTTTTAAAATTCATATAAAATTGTACACTTGATGAAAAATCATGAAATCAACTTTAAATGAAACTAGACTTGCAGGGGTATCCACAGTAAGGATTAATTAGACTTCTAACATGGTATGAATATGCTATGCAAGGGTACTTCACGATGAACTAAAAATTAGACACAGTAATGAAAAACAATTGAATTGGAAAAACGTACTTCATAGAAATTAGGGGAAATGGTGTCAATAGATTCCTGACATCAGTAGCATGTGCAATAAAAGTTTCAAGACACAAGATCAAGCATGGACAAGGATTTAAGACAAACATGTGGGGTCAGGTATATGTTCTTAGCAGAACTTTGAGCATGAAATACTCATGAATGACATTATGAAAATTGGGAAAAAACATGGGGCCTTCGAAGATGGGATCATGGACTATCTAGGGTCGAGTTTAATTTAATTTTGCTTGAGAGATTGCTTACCTTTGAGCGCTTTTGTGATCCTAGGGTTAAAACTTGAAGAATACAAAGATCCCTTGTTTCTAGCCTCCTCCTCCTTGATCTTCTCGTCCAAAAGCTTCACTTCCTCATCTTCCAAGCTTCAAAAAGTCAATAGGGTCGGCTAGGGACGAAATAGAGGTGTATTTATATGTTTAGAGTTTCCAAAACTCCTAAAACTCTTTCCCTTCCTCCAACTCCGAATTTTCCCTAATTATCTCACCTTTTCTTGCATTTATCCTTCCAAATGGCTTGGGTGGACTCTAAATACGTGGCCAACTAGTTAGGATAGGATTAGGAGCCTATTTTAGATATTTACGAGCCACATTAGTAATTTACTTGACCCTTTTTAATTAGGAATAGTTGAATTATGAATTTTATAGTATTTTCTTTTATTATGTCATTTTAAACTCTTTTAATTATGAGTTTTCTTTATTTATCCCAATTTTACTCTTATCTAAATCTCATTTTTAGATTAGGATAGGCCTAGATTTCATGGCTATTGGGTTAGACTAGGGTTAAGACTCTTTATTAGGTAATTTCATGAGTGGTAAAGAGATTTTCTTGCCCTTTTTAATTTACCAATAATTTATGAATTTAATCCTATTTATCTCTAATCCATCAATTGGACTCTAGTTTTTGGCCCAATAACTCACATATTGACCAATTATACAACTCATGTACCTAATTTGCTTAATGGGTTTTAATTATCCCCCCCTGTTTAATTTAGTGAGTAATAGGGTTACTAATTTTATAGTATTTTCTTACTTGAATTTATTCATGGGCCAAAGGTTGTCCATTGGTCCAATTCGCTTGATGAACTATTAACACATATTGTTTGGAGTCTACCCACATATTTATTTTAATTTGTGATTCACTTTGGTACAATGATAATGTGTTCTTTGACTTAGTCACAATAATCTTAAACTTGGTCCAAATGATTTTCCTTGGCCCAAATTTCTTAATAGGTCATTAGAAAATATTATTTAAAATATAACTATTATTCTTACAAAATTTCAAGATACATTTACACACATGCAATAATGATGCATATCTTTTTAACTAGTTTGAGTTATTAAATTGACAATTTTTCAATTTATTTATAATTTTTAATTAATAAAATTTTTGAGGTATTACAGGCTATCTAGGGATAGTAAGCGTCTTAAAGAGGACCATGATGGGTTGCTTATGATTAACATGATTACTACTCACGATCCTTGCAATGGACATTGTGGTGGCCAAATCTGGTCACCTAGGCCCATAATGGCCCATTACGGCCCTCTCTTTTCCTGTCAACAAATGTGGCACCATCTCCGGAGGCCACGCCCTCATCAGGGTGGTTCGAAGACCTCCAGTGTATGACCCCCGTGATCGGAAGTTGTCAAGCTCCGCAGCGGCATATCCCCGGGCAGGTCATCTGCCCTTCCATACCGAACAACTGCAGACGGCTTCCGAACAGGGATGTTAATCCTGCTGTGCGGAACAACCCTGGATATCACCGAACAGCACGTTCGAGCCCCCATGTGGGTCACTTGCTCGGAAAGTGTGTCCAGAGGGTGCCGAGCAAGTTCTCTGGCTTACGCCGCGGTTATAACCGCCCCAGGCCACGCACTCTATCATCAAGAGGCACGAACTGCCTGGCATCCCAACGGGCACCAAAGCGCATAACTCCTCCCGTTATGCACGCCCATCAAGGCGCCTTTTCAGGCACGATCTACCAACGTTACGCACGATCGCCTTGGCACCAATGCCTATAAAAGCACAGGTACAGTACCATGCACCGGTACGTTCCCCCTCACGTGAACACGCTCTCACATTCCGAAACCCCCTGCCTTGCAAGCCTTGTATTGACTTAGGCATCGAAGGGTTTCCCCGGTCTTCACCGGGCCCCCTGATCCAGTTCTGGTTTTTGCAGGCTCTCGTCCACACCGGCGTTCGTCTTCCCCATCTTCTCTAGTGGAGGCCCGTTTGGCTCCGGTCCAAACAGGATTACACCACCACATTTGGCGCCGTCTGTGGGAAGCGACACAGCCATGGCTCGCGGACGATCCTCTCACCAGAACGCAGGGAGTAGGGCGACCAGATCTCACCGCTCACAGGCGAATTCTCCTCGCCGGTCTACTCCTGTCGATGTCAACATCGCCCCTACGGGCATCAACAATAATAACATCCCCACGCCGGCGGTCGCCGCACCAGCAACTGCTCTCGAAGTAGCGGAGCTTTGGGGGCAGATGCAGCAGTTAACAGGTGTTTGTCTTGCCCTACAGGCTCAGCTGGTTGGACCACCAGCCTCGGCGGTCCCCCTACCGCGAGAGTGGCAGGTGGCATCGTCGCATCGGCGTTCTCGCGTCCTCCCCACGCCTCAAGAGCAGCAGGCAGACTCACCGCGCTGGTCGCATCGAGCTCCATCCGAGGAGCGAGCACCGGAGTGCCGCAGGCGTTCGCCCCGTCGCTCTGTTGCCTCCCCCCATCCGCCACGATCGGTCGTGGGAGCCAACTCCCACGAGTCCAGGCGAGGGGGTCCCGCTAATTCCGAACAGGAGCTCGCCAGGCGCCTGTGGCGTGTGGTCGACCTCGAGCGCCGCGTGGATGCGATGGTCCAGCGTGCAAAGGGGAAAGCTCCAGCGGAAGATGACCTGGACTTCCGCTCCCCTTTTAGCAGGGAGATCTTGGAAGCTCAGGTCTCCTCCAAGCTCCCTCTTCCCACCATTGCACCCTACGACGGCACCACCGATCCGGCCGACCACATCCACGGCTTCGAGTCGCACATGGTGTTCCACGGAGCATCAGATGCGGCCAAGTGCAGGGCCTTCCCTGTAACTCTCAAGGAGACCGCCAGGGCCTGGTTTAAGACCCTTCCGGCGGGCTCCATCACCTCCTTCCGCCAACTGAAGAAGTCCTTCCGGGACAACTTCCTTGGTGGAAGGTCGCAACCGCGAACGGCGGCTTCTCTCCTGGCCGTGCGCCAGAAGAAGGGCGAGGCACTCTGGGACTTCGTTAAGAGGTTCCGAACAGAGGCGCTTCGCATCTCGTGCCTGTACGTCCCTCTGGCAACCAGTGTCCTTATTCAGGGCACCCGCGACGGTTTTTTGCAGAGCAGAGGACCCTCGGCGTCCAGCAGCCCGCTACCCTCGCCGAGCTTCTCTCCATCGCACAGCGCCATGCCGCTTGCGAGGAGAGCCTAGCAGTGAGTAGGGCCGAGCAGGGGGAGCAGTCGGATAAGAAGCGGTCTTCCGACAACAGTTCCGACCGTGATTGGAAGAAGGGACGACGCAATGGTGATTCTCCACGCCATCCGCGCCCCTTCACCAACTACACCCCCCTCACTGTGGCACCCGAACAGATCCTGGCGGAGATCAGGAACGAAGCATTTGTTCGGTGGCCACAGAGAATGCGCTCCGACCCCGGAAGCGTGATTAGAACAAGTACTGTCGCTTCCATCACGACCACGGCCACGACACCTCCGAGTGCCGCCAGCTTAAGGATGAAATCGAAGACCTTATCAAGCGCGGCTACCTTGGACGGTTCGTGCGCCGGAATGAAGAGCGCCCCAGACGCCGAGAGCGTACTCCCGAGCAGCCGATCAACAATGAGCCCAATGGGCAGGAGATCAACGTGATCGCGGGAGGCTACGGCGCAGGCGAAGAAAGCACTCGAAGCCGAAGCGACTACGCAAGGCGAGTGCATGTCGTAGATAGGCCTTCGGCACCTCGGCCGGCTCCATATCCCGCCAGTCCTGCACGTGCACAGCCCGAGGAGGCTATAACCTTCTCGGACGAAGATCTTGTAGGGGTTACAACCTCGCACACTGATGCGTTGGTCATTTCGGCCACCATCAACCACTGTAATGTGCGCCGGATTCTGGTAGATAATGGAAGCGCCCCCGATGTCTTGGCTTACGACTGTTTTGTCCTCATGGGCCTGAGAACCGATCAACTCACCCCTGTAAACTCGCCTTTGTTCGGCTTTTCGGGAGTTTCGGTCCAGCCCATGAGAAGGGTTCGCCTCCCGATCACCTTAGGGACGGCTCCAAGGGTTGTGACCAAGATTGTTGACTTCTTGGTCATCAACAACATGCCTGGATACAATGCCATCCTCGGCAGAGGTCTGATCGGGCGTATAAAAGCAGTACCTTCGTCACTCCATCAGAAGATGAAGTTCCCTACTCCGAGCGGAGTTGGCGAAGTGCTTGGGTGTCAGCGCGAGTCTCGCCGTTGCTATGTCCTCTCCTTAAGGGACAAGCAACCACTCGCTGATCCAGCCCCTCCAACGACCGATCAACCTTCCACCAGCCGAGGAACGCCTGCTGAAGATTTAATCCCCGTCCAGGTAGACGAAGACCCCGAACACGTCCTATACATTGGCGCCTTGTTGACAGAGGCCGAGCAGCAGCGCTACACAGCCTTCCTACTGGCCAATTTGGACGTGTTCGCCTGGTCTGATGATGAGCTTCCGGGCATTCCCCCGGAGGTAATGGTCCATCACCTCCGTTTGGATCCCCGGATCGCACCAGTTCAGCAAAGGAGGCGACCTGTGAACGGAGAACGGCTGACCGTGATTCAGGATCACGTGGTCAAGAGCCGAACTTTTGGGCTCCTCCGAGAAGCCCAATACCCAAGATGGATCTCCAACGTGGTCCTCGTACGCAAGGCCAACGGTAAATGGCGTGTGTGTGTTGATTACAAAGATCTCAATAAAGCAACGCCCAAGGACAACTTCCCTCTACCGCGCATTGACCAGCTGGTGGATGCTACTTCCGGTCACGAGCTTCTCAGCTTTTTGGATGCCTACTCTGGTTACCACCAGATCAGTATGCATCCCCTGGATCAAGACGCCACGACGTTCGTTACAGACCTAGGCTTATACTATTTTACCAGAATGCCTTTCGGTCTAAAGAACGCGGGCGCAACTTACCAACGGCTGGTCAACAAGATGTTCGAGCAGCAGATCGAGCGCAACATGGAAGTCTATGTGGATGACATGCTGGTCAAAACGCTTCCGAGCATTGACCACATTTTCGACCTCCAGGAAACTTTCCCAACTCTGCGAAAGTACAACATGAATCTCAACCCTGCCAAGTGCGCGTTTGGCGTTCGGTCGGGCAAGTTCCTCGGTTTCCTCGTGTCAAACAGAGGAATAGAGGCAAACCCGGAGAAAATCCAAGCCGTGCTTGAGATGAGCAGTCCAAAGATAGTGCGCGACGTCCAACGTCTGACAGGACGTCTTGCGGCACTGAACCGGTTCATGTCCCGAGCAGCGGAAAGAAGTTTTAACTTCTTCAAGTTTCTCCGAGGCCCTAAAAGCGCCTCAAAGCAAGGGGGACAAGTACGGTGGACTGACGAATGCGAGGCTGACTTCACCAAGCTGAAGGCATATTTGGCAGCCCCTCCTGTTCTCTCAAAGCCTGTGCTCGGGGAACCTCTGTTCGTGTACCTTTTAGTTACCGAACACTCCATCAGCGCAGTCTTGATCAGAGAAGTAGGAGCGGCGTAGCATCCGGTATACTACATCAGCAGGGTCCTCCAAGAAGCTGAAAGGAGGTACCCCAGAGCAGAAAAACTCGCCCTTGCTCTCGTCACGGCTGCTCGAAAGCTTAGGCCCTATTTTCAGGCCCATTCCGTTACGGTTCTAACTGATCAGCCGCTGAAATCCATCCTTCAGCGGCCGGAGCCTTCCGGCAGGTTGGTTAAGGGGCGATAGAGCTTGGTGAGTTCGACATCAGCTTTCGACCGAGGACGGCGGTCAAGGCGCAGGCGCTAGCAGACTTCATGGCGGAATGTACTCTCCCGACCGAGCAGGATCCACTGTTGGCAGACGAACCCCCGTGGGAGCTCTACGTCGACGGATCCTCTTGCGTCACAGGGAGTGGAGCTGGCTTGGTCCTCACCTCCCCGGAGGGGTTAGAATTCAAATACGCCCTCCGTTTCCGCTTTCCGGCCTCCAACAACGTAGCCGAGTACGAAGCTTTGCTGTCCGGTATCCGCATGGCTAGGCACCTCGGAGCCGTTCGGCTTAGAGTCTTAGTGACTCCCAATTGGTTGCCAGCCAGGTGAGCGGGCAGTTCGGAGCGAGGAAACCCCGCATGGCTCAATACCTCCAACAGGTCAAGAGCCAAGCAGAGGGCCTCATATACTTCGAAGTTATACATGTTCCACGGGAGCAGAATGCGCGAGCTGATGCACTGGACAAACTGGCATCTTCAGGTGACATCGCCCCTTCCCACTCTGTGTTTATTGAAGAGCTCGCCTTACCGAGCACGGAGGTAAATGTAGCAGCCATAGAAACGGGCCCACCAACTCCGAGTTGGGTGGACCCTCTCTTGGCATACTTACTCCGGGGTGAGCTTCCGCCCGAACAGGGCGAAGCTCGAAGAGTCAGGATGCGTTCTCAGCATTTCACCCTCGTAGAAGGCAAGCTGTACCGACGGTCCCTTTCAAGACCTCTTCTGCGTTGCCTCAACCCTGAGGAGGCCCTTGCGGCCACAGAAGAAGTCCACGAGGGGCTGTGCGGAAGCCACCTGGGGGGCAGAACGCTAGCGCGCAACATTATCCGAGCAGGGTTCTGGTGGCCTTCTCTTCAGAAGGATTGCATGTCCTTCGTCAGAAAATGTCCAGAATGTCAAAAGTTCGGAGAGCTCATCAAGCAGCCTGCCGAACAGCTTCACAGCCTGTTCGAGCCGTGCCCATTCGCCAGATGGGGCATTGATATCTTGGGTCCCTTCCCAGAGGCCTAGGGGCGGAAGAAGTTTCTGTTCGTGGCCATCGATTACTTCACCAAGTGGATCGAGGCCGAACCTGTCGCCACAATCACCGAACAAGCCACATGGAAGTTCGTCTGGAAGAACCTTCTCTGCAGGTTTGGCGTCCCAAGGGTGATCACCTCTGACAACGGAAAGCAGTTCGACAGTACCTTCTTCAAGCAGAAATGCGCAGAGCTCGGGATCTACAACCACTTCAGCTCCGTGGCTCATCCCAGGCTAACGGTTTGGTCGAGAACGCCATCCGAACACTGCTGCACAGGATCCGCACAAGAGTGGAGGCTGCAGGTGGATTATGGGTTGACGAGCTCCCTAACGTCCTTTGGTGTCACCGAACGACTGCTCGGGTAGCTACAGGGGAAACACCTTTCCATTTGGCCTACGGCTCGGAAGCAGTTGTACCTCTGGAAGTAGCCCTTCCCACCATCCGAACAACCCACTTCGACGAAGCCGCCAATAACCGTGCTCTTCGAGAAAACTTGGACATGCTTAGCGAACGACAAAGCGACGCCAGCATTCGCCTCATTTCTTATCAGCAACGAATCACACAGTACTATAATGCGCAAGTTCGGGAAAGGCGGTTCAACGTGGGAGATTTGGTTTTGCGCCGTTGTTCGGCTTCGGATCCCCGAAGAGCAGTCGGAAAACTTGCCATTAAATGGGAAGGACCTTATCAGGTCACCCATGTCCTCGGAAAAGGCTCATATAAGCTAACTACCCCTAGTGGCGAAGCCATACCCAGGACTTGGCATGTTTCTAATCTTAAGGCTTATCATTTATAAAAGCCCTTTTTCAGCATCCTACCTCTCTTCTCCCTATTCCTGTTGTTTCGCAAGCATTTGGCATATACACCTGATCGGAACCTCCTTTACGGTTCCCAACGATCTGCGTCTTACATGCAACGCTTATGAAGCTAGCGGATTCCGATCCGAGCAGGAGCAACCACAAAAAGGGAGAAGATAGAGAAAGTGAAGCTATAGACAAGCTCATGAGCAGAAGATTTCATTTACAAGAAGTTTTGTGCTTACAAGCAGGCCCTCCTTGGCCGCGGTTACAAAAGGAGAGTACAAGAAGGACAGGGAGCAGGAGAAGACTAAGGAGCCTGTTCGGAAGGACCAGCATCTTCACCTGAAGAGGGCATCCGCCCAGACTGGAATTGTGCGAAGCCCACACCGTCTAAACGGACGTCTTGAGTGCGACGTCGGCATTCCCGAACAGCAGCCTCGAAGGCTTCTCGGGCGCGTTCAACCCAGGAAAGCCGCTCTCCGACCTCCTTCCCAGCATTGAGACCCACCCTGTAGCAGCGAGCCCCATACTGCTCCAAGTCTTCCTTGTATTCTGGCCCGGCCTTGTAGTCAGCAATGGCACGGACCTCCGCATCTACTACCACCTTGGCCAGGGCGTCCTTTTCGGCCCGCGCCAAGGTAGCATCCAGCTTCGCAGCCTGGAGGGCAGTTTTGAGGTTCTTCACCTCCTCCTCCAATGCTGCCTCGCGAGCTTTATGTCTCGCAGAGAGGTCCTCGCAGAAAGCTGTCTGCGCCTCATGGAGATACCTCTGTCTCTGGCCCCGAACAGCCAGAGCCTTCAGAACGCCCAGCGACTTGGACATCCCATCTGTGAGCGCCTCCAGATCAACGTCGCTCAACCCATCTTCCCCTTGACCCTCTGGGTGGTAACCTTCCATTGACCTCTCCGGAGTCTGCTCGGAAGGATGGTCCAGGCACCTTGCTAGCTGGTCAAGATGAGAAGCAGTGGGGCTCGCGGGCAGCTTCCTTGGCGCGTTCTCCATACGCCGAAGGGTCGCCTCCAATGCTGCCACAGAGGGATCTTCTGGAAGCCTCTTGAGCAGCGCTTCACTAAGGGGTCTTCGGTCGTCGTCGGACTCTTCAGCCCGAACACCGCCCCCAACATCCGCAGCCTCCCCCCCAGCAACTTCAACTACCTTGGAGGTTGCATCTACATTAGCAACCACCTCGGTGGGGGGCATGGGGGGCAGGATACCCCCGGTGGTAGCAGCAACCTCCTCGGACGTCCCCGTCGTCGCAGCCACTTTTTCAGTGGCCCTTATAGCAGGAGCCACTTCCTGTCCTTCGGACGGAGTTGCGCTTGGCGCTGGAGCTACCGCGCTGCTAGCTACCACCCCAGCAGGGGTGGAAACCTCCGCCGCATCAGCGTCCTCCTCCCGCCGAGCAGGAGACACCGCAACTTCTCCACTCCTCCTGGAAGAAGCCCCGGCAGTGTTGCTGGCAGCACCGTGCTCGGCACCACCAACGTTGGAAGCATCAGAGGGCTCCCTATCCTTCGAGCAGGTGGAGCCCCTGGCCTCTCCTCCAGCAGGGCTCTCGGACCCTTCGCTTACGATGACGAGCCCCAGCTCGGTCGCCATCTGCTGCGTGACCTCTGGGCGCGTCGCGGAGGCCACCCGTGGCACTCCCTGATCGGCCGACTCTACAGCTTTACTTTTCTGCGCAGTAGCAACTGCGCCTCTTCTTCTTCCTCTTCAGTCCTCTCCTCGTCATGTGGAGGAGTAGCTTGGACCATCTTCTTCTTCTTCCGAATACGGAGCTGTTCTGCCTCCTCCGCGCTCTCGTCAAACAAAACCGGCCTCTTCTTTGCGGAAGCAGAAGGCCAACCCACCCCGTCACCCTTCTCTGGAGGAGTCCGAGCTCCAGCCGAAACCACCTCCTTGGTGGCCTTCTTCTTCAGGCGAATCCTCCCGGGCCCCTTTTCAGGGGCCCGTGCCTTGGCTGGACACTCCTCGGCAGACGGAGGAGCAACGAGTGTCGTTGTCACTGCGGTGCCAACCCTCACGGTAGAGGGAACCCGAACAACGGCAGCGACATCGTCGTCCTCATACACCATATGTGCCAGAACAGGGATCTGCTGGGCAAAATCCTCATTCGCCTCCTGATCCCTTCCAGCCTCCAGCTCCGCGGCAGCTGCGCATAAAGAAAA
The DNA here is from genome assembly GCA_014218235.1 of Colocasia esculenta. Classification (NCBI taxonomy): domain Eukaryota; kingdom Viridiplantae; phylum Streptophyta; class Magnoliopsida; order Alismatales; family Araceae; genus Colocasia; species Colocasia esculenta. Next base: position 68,302,001 of record CM024759.1, on the reverse strand, counting down.
GAAGAAGAGGAAGAGTTAGAGTGAGGTCACCAAACCCACGAGTAAATAACCAAGAGTTCGTATACTTACTCCACGGTTTGCTCAGGCCGTATTTGACGAGCAGGAACTCGGTCACGTAGCCTTCTCCATTCCGAACACCTGCTCGGAGAAGCTCGTCCGATGCCCTTGCCTCGTCCTGGATCAGCTTTGGAAAGCTATCATTCCGTGCTAAGCGGATAACAGTGGGGAATCCCCACTCAGCACCACCCCGGTGGCGCACAAAAAACAGCATGTCCATCCAACCCTTGTTGTTGGAATATTTGTTGGACAGCCCGATGTGCATCCGGTCTGTTCGGTGCTTTGCGTAGTAAATGTCTGCTCCTGACGCCCGGGAAGCAGACAACTTGAAGTGAGCTCGGAAAACATCCGCCGAGCCCCGGATCTCTTTAATCTTGCAGATGACGCCGAAGATGCAGATGTATCTCCAGGTGTTGGGCGTCAGTTGTATTGGCGAAACGCCCCAGCAGTTCAGGAGCGCCTTCGCCACTTCCGGCAGCGGTAGCCGGATGCCCGCCTCCAAGTGATCCATGGAGAGGAGGAGGCAGCCTGGTTTGTTCACCAGGAATGACTCCCCCTCCTTCGCGTCGATGATTTCATACTCGTCGCCGATTCTGAAGCGCTCACGGAGTCCGCTGTAATGGCGGTACCGTGGTCCGCTGGCCGCCGCGGCGGTCACCCCGCTTGCTCTGGCAACGGCCTTCCCTCTGCTCGCCATCGCTAGAAGAGTCGCAGAAAGCAGCAGCAGCAAGAGGAGACGAAGAAGAAGGTGGAAAGCTAGGCAGGCAAGGAAACTCAAGGGCTGGAATGCAGGAAGGTTTTTCGTAGGCGTGGCTCCCGCCTTCGCCTCCTCCCCTCCTTATAAGGAAAGGGGAGGGAGCGAAATCCGAGGCGGGCCTCAAAACGCCGCTCCTTCCAGTTTCGAAAATTCCCCCTCGGGTACAGCGTCGGCGGCCGTTCGAACGCAACGACGACGCTCCTGGCTCGACAAGGCTTTGCACCCATCATGACGGGTTAGCCGTTTGACAGGACCCCAAGCGGCGGCACCCCGCAACGGGCCATCGCATTAAATGCGGAAGCGACGCCCTCGAAGCGCTCGTCTCACCGAGCCACTCGAGAGCGTGGGGGGCAAGTGTGGTGGCCAAATCTGGTCACCTAGGCCCATGATGGCCCATTACGGCCCTCTCTTTTCCTGTCAACAAACGTGGCACCATCTCCGGAGGCCACGCCCTTATCAGGGTGGTTCGAAGACCTCCAATGTATGACCTCCGTGATCGGAAGTTGTCAAGCTCCGCAGCGGCATATCCCCGGGCAGGTCATCTGCCCTTCCATACCGAACAACTGCGGACAGCTTCCGAACAGGGATGTTAATCCTGCTGCGCGGAACAACCCTGGATATCACCGAACAGCACGTTCGAGCCCCCATGTGGGTCACTTGCTCGGAAAGTGTGTCCAGAGGGTGCCGAGCAGGTTCTCTGGCTTACGCCGCGGTTATAACCGCCCCAGGCCACGCGCTCCGTCATCAAGAGGCACGAACTGCCTGGCATCCCAACGGGCACCAGAGCGCATAACTCCTCCTGTTATGCGCGCCCATCAAGGCGCCTTTTCAGGCACGATCTACCAACGTTACGCACGATCGCCTTGGCACCAACGCCTATAAAAGCACAGGTATAGTACCATGCACCGGTACGTTCCCCCTCACGTGAACACGCTCTCACATTCCGAAACCCCCTGCCTTGCAAGCCTGGTATTGACTTAGGCATCGGAGGGTTTCCCCGGTCTTCACCGGGCCCCCTGATCCAGTTCTGGTTTTTGCAGGCTCTCGTCCACACCGGCGTTCGTCTTCCCCATCTTCTCTAGTGGAGGCCCGTTTGGCTCCGGCCCAAACAGGATTACACCACCACAGACATAAAAGTTGATGATGGCTACCATTCTGTAGTTACTCTGGCCCTTGCAACCACATCAAATGCGTATTGGAAGGCTCTACTGTCACCATAAATTTTAGAGAAAGCCATTTATTTAGCGATATGCAAGTTTCTACACCCAACTTAGGTGATCTTGAATCACTCGTCCTCGAGCTTGTCTTGATCTAACTTAGGCATCAAAATATTTTTGTTCTGAGATCTTCCATCTCAAGACCCTCTAGTCACTTTTACTCCTTGTAGATCTACTTCATATTGATTAAGATTATTATCCCAATTTTCAAATCTTATAGAGCTCTCTAACCGTCAGCAGAAAATTTGAGATTCAACCTTCTCACTACAAATTGGAGTGAATAGATATTTGAGTGTGGCATATATAATGTAAGAGAAATCTTATAATAATATTATGTGAACAGTAAATCTTCCACTTCTCCTAACGCCATCACGCAAGCCACCATCCAGTCAACGTTAACATCATTGCCGCTATTGGCACAACACAATCATACCTCCGTACCAAATCCACCAATTGAAACCCGTCCCAAAAAGATATATATATATATATAAACATTGTTATTTATATGTATATTTTTAATCTACACAATTATCTAAAATATTTAGAATTTATTATAATAGTTGCAACTATATCTTTTATAGAGGTAGACATAGTACAAACAAATTAAGGAAATATTACATATATATCTTTATAAGATATGGTTGCAACCATTACAATAAAATCATAAATATTTTAGATAATTGATGTAGATCAAAGATATATATATAAATATAAATAATGATATTTATCGAGATATATACGTAAAAATCCCAAAAGAAAACCTAGCTGGGAAGAACCATCCACTATAAAGAAAAAAAAGGAAAAACAAAGCCCCACTCGAACCACCCGTCCATAATCTCTCTCCCAATAACCTCACCCACTCGCACCCCTACAGGCCACCAACCAATCCCAAGGCCCACCAAGGATCTACTGTCAAAACCCAGACGAGCCAAAGGAGCTATTCATAAAAACTGCTGCAAGTGACCAGTCCTTCGCACCCTTTGTGCTGAGTCCGGATCCTCTGGCAACGCTGGAGGACCGGACTCAGTAACTCTCCAACCGGAGGCTTACGCGTGGCCGCCCTCTCCCCACTTTCGTCCCTCCTCCCCACTCCCGGTCACCCGGTTCCCCCCCCCCCCCACCCTTCCCACATTCTCTCCGGTCGCCCCCCCCCCCCCCCCCCTCCCCCACGTTCTCTCCCTCCGATTAGTTGCTACAGTATCTCACCTTTTGTTTTTTTTTTCTTCTTAATTTTAAATTTTTATTTTAAAATCCAATTGTGAGAGATATCATTTTTTATTTTATAGTTTTTTTCTTAAATATAAAACAAACATCATTTAAAAAATAATATTAATGTTTGTCAAATTTAGGACTGTAACACTCTGAAAAAATTTTAATAGTTAAAAAATATGAATAATATGAGTATTAGACCTCATTATTATTATGAGATAGAAATAATTAATATCTGAAATCAATTGATACTAATAAACGATACCTTAGTGCCGTACAGAGAGATGTGCGCTCCGACAATGCCACACCGAAAAACTGTAACGAAAATAAAATTCGAGAACACCATAATTTTTAAAAAAATATGGTGACATCAGAAATATAAATATCCGGATTTTTTGACGTACGGATTTCGAAATTAAGTCGATGCAACTATTTTTCGGATGATTTTTCACCCAGTGCAAAATAAACTCTAAAAATTAAACTAAAATCACCATAATCTATAAAACCATTACATTAGCCTATGGCAGTAATTTTAACACAAATGTATATCATTTGAATATGTTTTCAATAGGATCTTTGAGCCCGCTGATTTTTAAGCTATTTACGGTAACCATTTTAACCAATTATCTTTTTCCTTAGTTTTAAATTCTTATTCTAAAATCAGATTGTGAAATATGTCATTTTTTATTTTATAGTTCTTTTAAATTTAAAAATAAATATCATTAAAAATATAATATTGATGTCTATCCAGTGCTGGTCTATAACGTCCTGAAAATTTTTAATAGTTGAAAATTATGAATAATATGGTTATTAGACCTCATTATTATTATGAGATTGAAATAATTAATATCTAGGATTAATTGAAATTAATAAACGTTATCTTAATTCCGTACAAAAAGATGTGCGCTCCGACATGACGACATCGAAAATATCATAATCTATAAAACCATTACATTAGCCTATGGCTGCAATTTTAACACAAATGTATATCATTTAAATGTGTTTTCAAAAAGATCTTTGGGCAAGCTGATCTTTAAGTTATTTACGGTAACCATTTTAACCAATTATTTTTTTCCTTAGTTTTAAATTTTTATTCTAAAATTAGATTGTGAAAGATGTCATTTTTTATTTTATAGTTTTTTAAATTTAAAAACAAATAACATTAAAAAATATAATATTGACGTCTATCCAGTTCGGGACTGTAACGACCTAAAAATTTTAATAGTTGAAATTTTGATTAATATGTTTATTAGACCTCATTATTATTATAAGATTGAAATAATTAATATCTAGGATTAATTGATATTACTAAACGTTATCTTAATGCCGTACAAAAAGATGTGCACTCCGACATGGCGACACCGAAAAACTGTAACAAAAATAAAATCTGAGAATACCAAGGTTGCAGATTCAATTCAGATGCACATGGTTGCATTCAGGTGCCTATAGTTTCATTTAAGGTGGAAAAATTTTACATATAGGTGCATAATGTTGCATTCAGGTGCATAAGGTTGCATTCAGGTGCTTATGGTTGCATTCAGGTGCTTATGGTTACATTCAGGTGCATATGGTTGCATTCAGGTGCATATGGTTGCATTCAGGTGCTTATGGTTGCATTCAGGTGCTTATGGTTGCATTCAGGTGCATATGGTTGCATTCAGGTGCTTATGGTTGCATTCATGTGCATATGGTTGCATTCAGGTGCTTATGGTTGCATTCAGGTGCTTATGGTTGCATTCAGGTGCTTATGGTTGCATTCAGGTGCATATGGTTGCATTCAGGTGCATATGGTTGCATTCAGGTGCTTATGGTTGCATTCAGGTGTTTATGGTTGCATTCAGGTGCATATGGCTGCATTCAGGTGCTTATGGTTGCATTCAGGAGCATATGGTTGCATTCAGGTGCATATGGTTGCATTCAGGTTGCACCTGAATGCAACCATAAACACCTGAATGCAACCATAAGCACCTGAATACACCTGAATGTAACCATATGCACCTGAATGCAACCATAAGCACTTGAAAGGAACCATATGCACCTGAATGCAACCATATGCACCTGAATGCAACTATATGCACCTGAATGCAACCATAAGCACCTGAATACAACCATATGCACCTGAATGCAACCATATGCACCTAAATGCAACCATAAACACCTGAATGCAACCATAAGCACCTGAATGCAACCATAAGCACCTGAATGTAACCATATGCACATGAATGCAACCATAAGCACCTGAATGCAACCATATGCACCTGAATGCAACCATAAGCACCTGAATGCAACCATATGCACCTGAATGCAACCATATGCACCTGAATGCAACCATATACACCTGAATGCAACCATAAGCACCTGAATGCAACCATATGCACCTGAATGCAAACATATGCTCCTGAATGCAACCATATGCACCTGAATGCAACCATATGCACCTGAATGCAACCATAAGCACCTGAATGCAACCATATGCACCTGAATGCAACTATAAGCACCTGAATGCAACCATAAGCACTTGAATGTAACCATATGCACCTGAATGCAACCATAAGCACATGAATGCAACCATATGCACCTGAATGCAACCATAAGCACCTGAATGCAACCATATGCACCTGAATGCAACCATATGCACCTGAATGCAACCATAAACACCTGAATGCAACCATATGCACCTGAATGCAACCATAAGCACCTGAATGCAACCATAAGCACCTGAAGGCAACCATAAGCACCTGAATGCAACCATATTAAGCACATGAATGCAACCATATGCACCTGAATGCAACCATAAGCACCTGAATGCAATCATATGCACCTGAATGCAACCATAAGCACCTGAATGTAACCATATGCACATGAATGTAGCCATAAGCACCTGAATGTAACCATATGCATCTGAATGCCACCATAAGCACTTGAATGCAACCATAAGCACCTGAATGCAACCATAAGCACCTGAATGCAACCGTAAGCACCTGAATGCAACCTTATGCACCTGAATGCAACATTATGCACCTATATGCAAAAATTTTCCACCTTAAATGAAACTATAGGCACCTGAATGCAACCATGTGCACCTGAATTGAATCTGCAACCTTGGTGTTCTCAGATTTTATTTTCGTTACAGTTTTTCGGTGTCGCCATGTCGGAGCGCACATCTTTTTGTACGGCATTAAGATAACGTTTAGTAATATCAATTAATCCTAGATATTAATTATTTCAATCTCATAATAATAATGTGGTCTAATAACCATATTATTCAAATTTTGAACTATTAAAAATTTTTAGGACGTTACAGTCCCGAACTGGATAGACGTCTATATTATATTTTCTAATGATTTTTGTTTTTAAATTTAAAAAACTATAAAATAAAAAATGACATCTTTCACAATCTGATTTTAGAATAAAAATTTAAAACTAAGGAAAAAATAATTGGTTAAAATAGTTACCGTAAATAACTTAAAAATCAGCTTGCCCAAAGATCCTATTGAAAACACATTTAAATGATATACATTTGTGTTAAAATTGCAGTCATAGGCTATTGTAATGGTTTTATAGATTATGGTATTTTCGATGCCGTCATGTCGGAGCACACATCTTTTTGTACGGAATTAAGATAATGTTTATTAATATCAATTAATCCTAGATATTAATTATTTCAATCTCATAATAATAATGAGGTCTAATAACCATATTATTCATAATTTTCAACTATTAAAAATTTTCAGGACGTTACAGACTCGAACTGGATAGACATCAATATTATATTTTTAATGATATTTATTTTTAAATTTAAAAGAACTATAAAATAAAAAATGGCATATTTCACAATCCGATTTTAGAATAAGAATTTAAAACTAAGGAAAAAAATAATTGGTTAAAATGGTTACCGTAAATAGCTTAAAAATTAGCTGGCTCAAAGATCCTATTGAAAACACATTCAAATGATATACATTTGTGTTAAAATTACAGCCATAGGCTAATGTAATAGTTTTATATATTATGGTGATTTTAGTTTAATTTTTAGAGTTTATTTTGCACTGGGTGAAAAATCGTCCGAAAAATAGTTGCATCGACTTAATTTCGAAATCCGTACGTCAACAAATCCGGATATTTATATTTCTGATGTCACCATATTTTTTTAAAAATTATGGTGTTCTCGAATTTTATTTTCGTTACAGTTTTTTGGTGTCGCACTGTCGGAGTGCACATCTCTCTGTAGGGCACTAAGGTATCGTTTATTAGTATCAATTGATTTCAAATATTAATTGTTTCTATCTTATAATAATAATGAGATCTAATACCCATATTTTTCAACCATTAAAATTTTTCAGAGTGTTACAGTCCTGAATTTGACAGACATTAATATTATTTTTTTAATGATGTTGTTTTATATTTAAGAAAAAACTATAAAATAAAAAATAATATCTCTCACAATTGGATTTTAAAATAAAAATTTAAAGTTAAGAAGGAAAAAAAAATAAAAGGTTAGTTACTGTAGCGCAAATGCGCAACAGTAACTAACTGGGAGGGAGAGAACGTGGGGGGGGGGGGGGGGGGGGGGCGACCGGGAGAGAAGGTGGGAAGGGTGGGGTGGGGGGAACCGGGTGACCAGGAGTGGGGAGGAGGGACGGAAGTGGGGAGAGGGCGGCCACGCGTAAGCCTCCGGTTGGAGACTTACTGAGTCCGATCCTCCCGCGTTGCGAGAGGATCCGGACTCCTTTGTGCTCACCAAACAGTCCGTCCCGGGTGGAGGTAGCCGACCCCAACAGTCCCCAAATGAAGCTGATTCAGATAACTAGATGAAACTTTTAATCATCATTGAGTGGCTATGACAATCAATAAAACAAAGCACATAGAGTGTCATATGAGTCTGTGCCCCTGCAACTTACACGCAAAAGAAGAGATTGATGTGAGTTGCAAGAATACATATGGAATCCATAAACAACCCCATCATTGTCGTTGGGAACTTCTTTTTTTTTTTTTGGACAAGGAAAGATCTTTCATTCATTACTTGAAAACTGCAACATGAGGATACACGACGATATTCAGATAACACACATGGAGGGATATTATCGTTATCCGAAAGACCACAATGACCAACAGAGAGAGCGATGTGGGTCGATGTATGCGCAGGTGAGACGACATCTCTACTGCAGGCAAAAGATACAAACATATCAGGAAACTGGACAATTAGACTTCTGCAATTCTTCAAATCACAACTTGAGTTTTCTGGGAAAAACATAACAAAGTAAGTATGAATCTAAACAGACACAGCAAATAACTAAGAATATTATTCCACGATTTACTTATATATTATCTTTTAAAACATGTTATTCAATACCATATTGCATTCACATTCATGATACTTACACAATATTTTTAGCTTTCATATATTCTAATCACATCATTTTCTTTAGACATTAAACATGCACAATAACATTTTTTTCTACTAACATATAATCATGAACATTAACTTAGTACTATGCACAAGGATAACCCGAATAACAAGAAATAAATCAAACAAGTATGACATTTAAACTAAAATGTCAATATGGTCAGAATTGCATTAACGAGACATATACATGCTATCCATTTCGATGATGACTATACATATACACATGATGAAGCAATGATAATAATCATTATGAATCAAAATCGTTAACATGTACAACAATGGATCAATATTCAATAGCGGTATCATATACATATTTCATTTCTCTTTCAGTAACAATTCCAATTATAGTTTCATGTAGCTGTGACATGTAACAGTAACATGTAGCAGTATCAATTTCAGTGGTAAATATGTCAAGACACAGCCCTAACCACCACTAGAGGTCTATATCTCAATCAATCACTCATCACCTAGGCAATTGGTGATTCGTCTTGGATTTATTCATAACTGAGGGAAGGCCTCCCCACTATATATTAGTGGTACTTGTCCACTCTAGGATTTCATCCTCGTTACCCTCGGAGCCATGTAGGTCATGTAGTCTTGTAGTCATATAGTCATGTAAGATGAACCATCACCATAGGAGCATTGCTATGGTTTAGTTCCTTGTAGAATCCTCTATGGTGGCAGTGTCTCATTTGGCCGTAACAATAGCATTTTTCATTTGTTGAATCAATCATGCATTTAGCTTTCTTTACTAATGCATATATACAGTTTCCTTACAGTACTTAATGCTCACTTCATAATGCAATATGTCATAAAACTAAAATATTCAGAACACATAGCTTGCTGGAAATAGATGCCTTCAGAAATTCAGAACCATATTAAGATGCTACATCATTTTATTTATTCAATTGAAACTGATTTTACATAATCATGTCTATTTATGGTTCAAAAATTTATAACAAATTATACAGTATTTGGATTGGGTTCAAATTTTAATTGTATAACATTCACATGAAATAAATCAACTCCATAAATTTTTATAATTTCAATGAATAAAAACTATTTTTAATAATTAAAATAGTGTACAGCAATTATCATAATACCGGTGGAAATTTCGATAGTTAGAACCTACACCAATCAAACACATAGGAAAATATCAATATCTTACTATAAATAGTTGTCATGTATGGTCAAACCAAATATGATGACATTGATACTACACACATTTCATTCTAAAAATTCATGCACATCCCATAACATATACTAAATTTCTAATTCGATATTATATTTAATTATGATCTTCATAATCACATGCTTACTCCAACAGGTAATGGACTAGAGTACAATCTTATAAGATGATGCTAAACTATCTCATCCAATCACAAGTAAATCTAATTTCACTTAAACATGGAATAACAAGTTCATATATTGATAATAAATTCTACTATGAGCAAATCTAAGCCAAACTTTAATTGTAACATGAAGATCTACTGTGGAACAAAATTCTAAATTTTCATGCTTTTTTGACAAATAAAACTATTTTTTACTGATCAATCACTATTTTAGGATCACAAGACTTAAGAAAATATACAATAAAACTCATTAACTAGCACCAGACTATTATGGACATGTATAAACCTTCACATATGATTAGAAACAAGTTCTATGTGATAACTTAGCTATTCAAACAACACATACATGCCATTCAAGAACTCTCAAGTATTTGCCATCATATTTTCAAATAACGTAAATTTAGATAAAAGATTTAAAATCATAAAAGTCATCTTGGATAGTTATGTATCATAATAGAAGTACCTCTGATCATACAGAATCTTCATAAATCTTATTCATGCATTAGACTAATGGATTAAGCACACAAAAGTCAAATCATGCAGTTCCAAAAACTTAAAACTTAATAGCATAATACACTGTCATTAATAATTGTTAATGGCAGTAAACATTGTCGTCAAAATACACTTAATGATAGCATCAGGGATGTTAACATCATGTTAACGACAATGAGGATTGTCGTCAACTAGATTTTGTCAGCAGTCAATGTTGACGCCAAGTTCATATAAGCAGAAACCTTATAGAAATCACATGAAATAATGGTGAAAGAGCATGAGAAATAAAGCCCTAAACATGATTCTAAAAATCAGCTAAAATAGATAATAGAAGAATATTAAACCACGAAAATAAATACCTAGTTACTTGCCTACAAAAACTCCTATAAATCATGAATCATGTTGGTGAAGCCCACCATGGCCAACCCAAAGCGATTCTCTCTCGATCAAATCTATGCCATGAACATCTCCAGGAAGAAGACAACATGATCACAACACTCTCTCACGATCAACCACACCTCATCCACATAGCAACCAACACGAACAAGCCTCGGATCAATGGAAATCGCCCTCACAAAAGAAAATCCCTTTCAAGCAAACCCTAGCCAAAAGATTTTTCAAATGACGAATCCAGGGCTGAATAAGGATGCCTACTCATTCTAGGGATCTAATATGAGCCATTGGTTTCAAAAACCCGTAATCTAAAGGTCCAAAATCGATCGAAATGCTTGTCATAACTGCTACGAAAATCTTGGTGATAACTCAACATGCAAATTAATGTCAACATGTATTGGCACCAAAACCAAGGTCAACGACAATTGACATTGTCGTCTACAAATCCTTAAGTAAACAGCATTGGAAATTGTCGTTAACTCAAAGTCAACGATAACACTTTACTGTCGTTAACACATGTTAACGGCATTGCCTACTGTCTTTAACTCTAATTATCGACAATCAACTATGTCGTTAATACAAAACCAGAAAAAAAAAAAACCCAATTATGCATAAAATCTTACAAAAATTCAAAAAAATGTTATAGAAATCTAACCAATACATTATACTCTAATAAAATTCTGCAAAAATTGAGGGCCACATATTAAAACATAATTAACATAAGACTAGCATAAAATCAAACATGCACATCCTACGGAACAGAGGTTGTTGTGCCTTTGAAGGTACCTCTCCCCACAATCCGAACTACCCACTTCGACGAAGCAGCCAATAACCGCGCACTGAGGGAGAACCTAAACATGCTCGGAGAACATCAAAGCGACGCCAGCATAAGACTAGTCTCCTACCAATAGCACCTCGCGCAATATTACAACTCTCGAGTTCGGGAATGGCACTTCTTTGAAGGAGATCTTGTACTATGCCGTTGCTCGGCATCGGATCCCCGAAGAGCAACTGGAAAACTCGCCCCGAAATGGGAAGGACCTTATCAGGTCGCGCAAGTTCTTGGGAAAGGCTCTTACAAGCTGACTACCCCTAGCGGCAAAGACATACCCAGAACCTGGCATGTATCTAATCTAAAGGTTTATTATGTGTAAAAGCCTCTTGCTCGGCATTTGACCTCTCTTTCTCCTGTTCTTCCGATCTACACAAAAGGTTGTTTGTACCATCCATGGCCTAAGCTCTTCAGCTTAGAAAAATTGGTATGGCGCTCAAGAAACCTAAAAACAGAGGCGTCTAATATAAACCCCAGGTCGGAACTTTTCAGTTCTCAAAAACCTACGCGGTATCCACAAGCCTCTAGAGGGCCGGCGAATCCCAATTCGAACAGAACACATCAAAGGAAGAACACATCAAAGGAAGAAAATAGAGAGCCAATCATATACACAAAGAAAGTAGGTTTCATCTTAAAAATATGTAGAAAAAAAAGGTCTGCGACCAAGTTACAAAAAAAAGGGAGAAGATACAACGTAAGAAGCCTGCTCGGAGGGGCCGGCCTCGTCGTCAGCCGGGGACATCCGCCCTGCCCGAAAGCATGAAAAGCAAAACCCCTTCCAGGCGTGCGTCCCCTGTACGGCGACGACACTCCCGCTCGGCCTTGAACAGAACTTTGGCAAGCGCCTCTTTTCCGCCCGAGCAACGGAGGAGGTTGAGCTCGGAAGCCCGGAGCGCTATACGGAGGTTCTTCACCTTCCTCTACAGTTCAGCTTCCCGGCTCTCGTGTTGTGCCTGGAGCTCCTCGCAGAAAGCAAATTTGGAATTCCACATCAGTTGGTGGTCCTGGGCTCGTAGAGCCAGCCTCTTCAGAACCGCCAGCGAACGCGTTACACCATCCACTAGCACCCCCACATCGACCGCGTCGTCCTCGTTTGCACGGTGCTCTTTCTGGTAGATCTCTTCCGAGCGCTCGGGAGTGTCCTCCAGGCTCAACCCCTGGCACCGCGCCAACACTTCGAGCTGGGAAGCGGTGGGGTAGGGGGGAGGTTCCTAGGTGAACTCCCTTGGAGACATCCCAGAGCAGCTTCTAGGGTTGCCTCCGAAGGCCGCCTTGGGGACCTCGTCCTCAGCACCTGAGAAAGAGGTGCTCGGGCCTCTTCGGACACGGCGCGATCAACGGAGGCAGCGAGGATCTGCACGGCAGCATGATCCTCTCCAACACCTACACTGCTGATGCCGGGGTAGGGGGGAGGTTCCTAGGTGAACTCCCTTGGAGACATCCCAGAGCAGCTTCTAGGGTTGCCTACGAAGGCCGCCTGGGGGACCTCGTCCTCAGCACTGAGAAAGAGGTGCTCGGTCCTCTTCGGACACGGCGCGATCAACGGAGGCAGCGAGGATCTGCACGGCAGCATGATCCTCTCCACCACCTACACTGCTGATGCCCACATCAGCCGCCATCTCCTGACTGACGCCCCCAGCAGGTGACCCTCGAGGTCCCTCCTCGGTCACGTTCGTCTTCCCGGCCTCGGGTGGAACCACCTTTGCCGTTTGTGACTGGGGCCCCGTGGCCGCCTCGATGGGGGGAATGAGGGCAGTTGTCCCCTCAAGCGCGTCCTCCATATGAGACGCCACTGCTGCCACCTCGAAGGAAGATTCCTGAGCAGCAACAGCTCCGCCCTCTGACACAACGCCCAGTGCCTCCGCTACGACACCAAGCGCCTCTGATGCATCTCCCTCTGCGTGCGTCACCCTTGCTCCCTCCTCGAAAGATGGTCCTTGCGCGGCAACGACTCTACTTTCTGGTGCTCCCGCCACAACGCTGGATGCTTCTGCCGCACCTCCCTCTTTGGCTCGGCCTGACACGAGGCCTTGGGGCACGAGCACCCCCACTTACTCCCCTGAGGAGCCTTCATCGGACTCGTCGCTCACAACGACCAACCCCAGCTCGGAGGCTACCCCTGCAGTGGTTAGAGATCTAGTGTCGATCGTCGTCTGCGGCCGCACCTGCTCGGTCGCCATCATCAGCTTACTCTTCTTCTGAGGCTGGAGCTGGGGAACTGCTTCTTCCTCCTCTTCCTCGACCTCTTCCTCGACCTCCCTCTCCACGGCCTTCGACGCCTCCTTGGCCCCAGACTTCCTATTTAGACTTATCTTCGGAGGTCTTCTTTCGGTGGCCTGGGGACCAGCCAGGCAGCGCTCTTCGGCTACAGCTGCAGGGGCTTCCTCGCCCAGGTAGGTCACATAGGAAGTGATGGTGATCTGCTCGGCATAACCTGCCATGTCTTCCTGGTCCCGACCAGTGGCCAATTCTTCGACAGCTGCACAGAGAGAAGACGCTCAGAAGACAGCTTCAACGTACCTCTAAGATTAGAACAGAGGTGAACACTTACTCCATGGTCGGCTCAAGCCATGCTTGACGAGTAGAAACTTCATCAAGTAATGTTCGGCGTTCCTCACCAACGACGTGTTCAGGCTGTCAGGGACCTTCGCCTCGTCCTAGATCAGGAAGGGGTAGCGTTCCTTCCGTGATTCCCGAACATGAGTAGGAAACCCCCACTCTGGCGCATCTGTGTGGCGGCCAATGAAGAGGACGCGGTGCGTCCATCCCTTGTTGTTGGAGTGTTTACCCCCGAACAGGATCTGCATCCTGTTCGGGCGGTGCTTGGTATAGTAGATGCTCAGCCCTGTCTGCGGCGAGGCTGTGAGGTTGAACTGCGCCCAGAAGACATCTGCGGAGCCTCGCACTCCCCGAAGCTTGCAGACAATGCAGAATGCACAGATCGTCCTCCAGGAATTTGGGGTCAGCTGGATGGGTGCGATCCCCCACGTATTCAGTCCCTCGCCACTTCTGGCAGCAGCAACCGGAATCCTGCCTACAGAAGGTCGAGGGAGAGGGCGAAGCAGTCTGGTTTGCTCACCAGGTAGGACTCCTCTTCCTTGGCAAGGAGGATTTCGTACTCCTCGTAGATCCTAAAGTGCTCCCAGAGGCCCTCAAAATAGCGGTACTTCTACCCCCGAGATGCCCCCAGCGTCGTCTCGCTCGCTCCAGCGACAACAACACTCTTCCCCATCTACGACATAGTTGTTGGAGGAAGGAATGGAGAGGAAGAGGAAGACGAAGGTCGCGAAGAGAGGAAGCAACGGAGGAGTAGGAAGAAGGCAACGACGCGAGTGTCGAAGGTTCAGACGAAAACTGGAAGGCGTAAACCCTCGCCTTCTCCCCTCCTCATCCTTATAAGGAAAGAGGAGCGCGAATTCCAAAAGTAAAAATGGCAGTTTTTTTCCCTAAGCGGACCGTTTGAACGTGCTAACCCGTGTTCTCCAGGCAACACGTCATCCCTGCCATGATGGTAGTTCCATCCCCAAGAAGAGCACCTAACGGCGTCGCGCTGGAACCGCTCCCCGTCGCGGTCGGTATCGCATTTAATGCGAGTGACAACTGAGCAGACCTCTGCTCTTAAGTGCCGTGGTACCCAAGCCAGCCTGAGAGCGTGGGGGGCAAGTGTGGTGTCTATTTCTAGCCCCCTAGACCTACAGGGCCCATCATGGCCCATCACGGCCCATCATGACCCAGTAGGCAAGCGTGGCCCTCAGGCAGCGTGCCACGTGTCCTCAGGTTCAGCCCAAAGCTTCCGAGCACGTTCCGGCCACCAAGACACCTTAAGGTCCCCAGTGTGGTCTCCAGGCACCTTGTGACCTGTTCGGTCAAGGTTGCAGCTTGCCGAGCAGGGCCTGCACGGGTCTTCGAAGAAGCCTAACCAAGCACAGTCGCGCATCCAAGCACCGAGCAGAAGCTATGTTCGGTATCCTCCAGCCAAGAGCCCTCGAAGCGGTTGTTAGCCTCCCAGGAGGTTAACGAGGTGGCGCGACACGAGTCCTACAGTACGGCATTAACCACAAAGGATCCCAACATGCGTCTCAACGGACAACCACTCGCCTGAGAACCGGAACCAACGCGCCCCTCTAGTCATCATGGGAGTTGATAGCGTCCTGACTCTTCATCTCCCTCTCCTATAAAAGGCAGAAGTAATTCTCATGTAAAGGTACGCAACTTCTGCTACATACACGCCCTCGCGCGAGACACACACTAGCGAACCTTCCTCTCCAAGCCTCTCTACAGTCCAATCTGACTTAGGCATCGGAGGGTTCCCCCGGTTCTTCAACCGACCCTCCTGATCATTCTTTGGGTTGTACAGGTCTTCGTCCGCACCGGCTAGCATCTTCTCTCTCTTCTCTTAATAGAGGCCCGTTTGACTCATGCCCAAACAGAAAAATGCTACCACATTACTAAAATATAATTTGATCATGTTAATATAGAGCATCACGCGACACAAATAAAACTCATGATCTAAATGTAATTCTTTTTTTTCTCTCTCTTCTCTCTGCAATCTCTATCTCCACAAATAAAATTCATCGTCTAAACATAACTCTCTCTTTCTCTCTCTACCCTCTCTAATCTCTCTCTCGTATGAAAATCAACTCTCTCTTTCTCTTTCTTCCCTTCGCGTTCTCTCTCTCCATAGAGAAATCACTCGTTAGATGGACTCTTTCATTTTTATCTCTAAAATTAAAAAATATATATATTATTTTAAAATATCATAACTATATAATTTAAAAAATATATATTTATTCAAACTAAAAACATCCAGCACATGGCATCACGGGTGTAGGACTATATGTTTTACTATTGAAATTGGGACTCAAAGTATATATTCATTAAGAAATTAACTCTACATAATGTCTTTAAAAAAACTCATTTTGATTTTGTATTTTATTTAAAATAAATATTTATATAAATCTTTAAAAATTACCGTACAACGCACGGGTATGCAACTAGTGAAGACTAAAAAACTGTCCTAGGCGTGGACGACGCATTAGTTTGGAGTTATAAATATCAGGCGACCTTTAAAAGGAAAACCAAATAAAACGTGGGTATTGCATCACAGGTAGGGGAGCATATATATCATAAATCTATGATAAATCAATGAGTGATATTTCAAGTGTATGGTATCAAGAGGGGGTGTATTGGATATGTCCTAATTAAAAAACCTCCTTTTTGTTGTTGTTTTCAGATTAAAACGAAATAAATGAACACACTTGTTACCTTTTCTTTTTTTTCCTTTTTTTTTAATACTGGTTGGCTTGCGGAGGAAGAGGGGCTTTGTATTTTTCATCACTATTAACTTCTTCTTTCTCCTTTTTGAGAGATTTCCCCGGCCCCTTTTTTATTTACAAACTTCTCTTCTTCAACTGTTTGAGGGATTATTTCTTTTTATTATTATTATTTGGCAGACTTCAGCACTTTACTTTTTGTAGCCCACACTTATTAACAACATCAACACACTTTAAAGAGATTTACCCTTTTTCATCTTCATAGATTCTGATTCTCTGAATGTGGCTTCTCATTATCTCCCCTTTCGTGGATGTTTGCTATCCCCTTTCAAGCACACAAGTGGAATTTTTTTAACCCATTTTTGCTATCACCTTGATATGGAGATGTACAGCTTTTCTCAATAAAGTTTATACTACTTACATGATATCACCAAACTTGATAAATATTTCACTAATGGTCCCATAGGGGTTAATTCATTTAAAATAATTCATATTTATGCATGAGAAGATTGTTGGGTTTTACCTAATATTAGTGGTCCACTTGTATTAGGCCGCACATCGTAAGACACATCATTAGGTCCAGTTAAAGGAACATGTTATTGGGCTTAACCCATTAAGTACCCAATTAGATCCTGTTATGGGTGGGATCCTACTCAGGCCTATTGGGACTGGTCTCTCCTCTCTATAAATATGTGTGAGACTCCTCATCAAGTCGTACACACAACTACAGACACATAGAGAGAGGAAATCAGATAGAGAGCGCAGCGAATTACGTGTCTCTCTTCCCGACGTCCGTACATTGATCGACTTCCGGCGTCGTCTTCCTCTTCACACGTGAGATGGCTTCCACATCAGGTACACATCCCCAACAAAGATTTATTTTCATTTCCTTTACCTGTGAAGTTCTTTTATAATTAGTAACTTACAATTTATCTCAGTTGTCATTAATAAGATCACACTCGATTGAATTTATTTGTATCAAAAGCACAATGTAACGTATTCATAGCTTCATTAACCAGGGAGTTTTTTGAAATCTTCATCTTTCCTTCTCTTTAGGAACATGTGATCTTTTCTCAACACTCTCCACATTTCATAATCCATAATAATTTATATGAAAAGTTTCATGTGATTTTTTCAATAACTGTAATTAATTGAGCTAGTGAACAGAGAGGTATATATATTGGTTGCATTAAAAGCATTGAGATTAGCCATAGATCTCTTTTAGGCAGTTAAGCTTTCACCAAGATACGACACTTTGATATTAATTGAAAGAAAAATTACTCAGAACAAGAGTAGGAGGGGGTTGAATTGGATTTTTAAATCAAACTTGCAGCTAAATCTTTTTAATTGGAGAATTTAACCATAAAATAAGTTATTCATACAGAAATGAGATGATAAATATCGACAATTATACAAAGAGACAAATGATCTAAAGTGGTTTGGCGGCGGTCTCAACATTGCCCCTATGACCTACCGCTAAATCGCTAGACATTAAAATGTTAACTCGCCTATTATAACCTCCTTAACGTCAAGGTGGAAGGACGCCTCTCAAGTCTCACCTAATCTAGATAGAAAAATAGTTTAGTAACATTTTAAAATAACACACCAATCAAAGTGCACCACAATCTCATCATTTATAAAATATTTTTAACTTTTTTGTTTTAATTATTGATGTGACATAATTTTAATGGTGATGTTACCAAAGGGCGTTAACTAAGCACAACTTTGCTGGACATGGGGGCGGTAACTCACCTCAAACTTGTTAGACGTGAGATCACCACAATTTCCAAATAGTCATCTCCGAACAATTTCTGCATTTCTGTTCCTGTGCAACCCTCTCTCTCTCTCTCTCTCTCTCTCTCTCTCTCTCTTCTCTCTCTCTTCAATGTCATAGTCATATATACATCTCTGTCTACTCATGTGAAGTAGGTTTGGACCTTGGTTAATTACTCTGAGACTAAACACTTGACAGAAAATGGTGTTTTCCTTGTTTGATCCATCTTTGTTGCCCCTGGACTTTTTTTAGTTCAAAATATAGCTTATTATATTTATCATGTAGAAATTCCTTACAAATCTGATCCCTTGAGACCTTGACTTTTTAGTATATGTGGAAGGGTATTAAGTTATTCTTTGGTGTACGATTACCCAGTAGACCAATATTTCTTGATATAATTATCGGTTGCCCATGGAGGGCACTAGATTTTTTTCGCTAGAAATTTTTTTTTTTTCTGAGGCACTTGTTCTATGGTCCGATTGAAGACTGGATAACTTAAAATTTCAGAAAATTTTAACTAAGAGGGGATTAAATTTTTTTGTTATCCAAATTAATTTTTCTTCTATATATCACTACGTTATATTTTTCACAAATGTCTACAAAATAGAAGCGCAAGTTTTGTTTAAATATATAATAGAGTTGAAGATGAAAAGAGGTAGAAGATAATACAAAGTTTATATTGGCACACCATTCCAAGTCTGGTCCACACAGTTTGCCTTCCAAATTGGAATGCCGTAAGTTGAAATTTTATGTTAGGCACAAAGAGACAAATCAATTAAACATCTAAATAAAAGTAATTTATGTTGAATATTGGGTGATTGGGAGGCAATCTATAATAGAAAGAAAAAACTCAAGGTTGATGAAGTAAAGGTGTGTTAGCTTGGTCTCCTTATATGTGGGGTCTTTAGTGCCATATTGAAAACTCTAAAGAGAGTGAGGACTTTATAACTTCAAAGATGTAGGAGACTATGTCTTATAGACAAAGATGGGGCTATACTAGACCATATCACACGCGCGCGCCGCCGGGCTAGGCTGGGCGAGCGCGCGCGTGTGGTGGCGCGGTCCAGCCGGCTTGCCTTAGCACCTTTTTCTATTTGCGTTTTTGCCCTTTCTTTGAGAGTTTGGAGCTGTTTGGGCCGGTTTTCCAACCGGGCCCATTGTTTTTGCCTTGCGTGTGGTGTGTGGCATTTAAGGGTCGTGATTAGGGATTTTTAATCACGGTTATGCTCTTTTTTCTCGGAGATCGCGCCTATTTGACTCTCTAAGGAACTGCTCGCTGCCTGCTCGCTCCGCCTCTCGGTCTTCCGCCTGCGTCGCTCTCGTCGGCCGGTCGCACGCCTTCGGACTTCCGGTGCCCTCGCTGTGCCTGTGTTCGACCGCCTTCGCTGGTGCTCGGTGCATGCTCTCTTTCCCTACTGTTTTGTTAAAAGAGGATTACGTTTCAGATTGCATAGTTTTACGAGATAGCATAGGTGCGAATGTTAATCTCGTTGTGGTAGTTGTATCCTGGAAGAAGACCTCCATACCCGACACACTGTTCTTGTGGGGGCAATATCTTCTTTAAGGGGAGTCTCTTTTTTAGGCACTTCTACTGCATTCATTTCCTTTATTTTTGTATCTATCGATGCACTTCGTCCATCTCATGTATAATGTATCTTGGTTGTTGTTATCTGAACTGTTCCCATATGCTTGCTTTCTGTGGTATTGCGTTTACATGATTAAATCCGATTGTTGCCATGTGTCGACCATATTTCACACTATATTTCCAACAGTCTTAAAGAAGATATCGATCATGGCAACCTCTTAAGTGGGTTTTAGGGCGAGGGTGGATCTGTCTGGGATGTCTGAAAAGTTTTCCGGACAGCACTTCAAGCGTTGGCAACAACGCATGAAAGTGTGGTTCACCATGGTCGGTCTAATCTCATTGATTGAATCGGATCCCCCTGTTCTGGATGAGAAAGATCTTGATAGTACTAAGAAAGTTGAAGAGTGGAAGGAGAAGGACAGGTTAGGGCATGGGTGTATACTCACTGCTCTGTCTAATGTCTTGTTTGATGTTTACATCTCCTCCACTTCAAAACCACTACTATGAACTTGACCGCAAGTATAACACGAGGATCAAGGCTTGGAAAAATACTCTGTGAGAAA
This sequence comes from Colocasia esculenta, assembly GCA_014218235.1. Taxonomy (NCBI): domain Eukaryota; kingdom Viridiplantae; phylum Streptophyta; class Magnoliopsida; order Alismatales; family Araceae; genus Colocasia; species Colocasia esculenta. Next base: position 68,281,093 of record CM024759.1, on the reverse strand, counting down.
GTTTCTCAAGTTCCAGATGACTGAAAACAAACCAGTGGGGAGCAGGCTCATGAACTTCTCCTTATGCTCCAAGGTTTAGCTGAGGCAGATATGAAAATGCCTGAAAAGCTTCAAGTCATGTGCATCATAGAGAAATTGCCCAGATCCTGGGAGGATTTTGGGATGTCTCTTAAACACCGTAAGGAGACTATTTCTCTTGATGATTTGATGAGGGCTATTGCTATAGAAGAGGAGCATAGAAAGGAGAAGCCTTGTATGTCTGTTGATGTAACTGCAAACCTGGTAATGAAGCATAAGGATTCTAAACACAAAACCAAAGGTGATTCCACTTCTCAGATGAAACTCAAAGGGAAGATAAAGAAGAAGAAGGTGCTGGGAGAGTGCTGGACCTGTGGTCAAAAGGGTCATATGCTCAACGACTGTCCCAAAAGGAAAGAAAAGTTGCTGAACAAGACCCAACAGACCAATCTGAATCTAGCCCAAGTCAATGTAATGACTGGCGGTTCTTCTTCTGGTGCCGAGTATGTTACTCTAAACCCTCAATTATTTGCTATATATGAACCGAATGAGTGGCTAGTAGATACTGGAGCCAATGTACATTTATGTGCTGACCGGGCTCACTTTGTAACGTCGCGCGTTTTCCGGATCCCCGTGGATCCAGGTTTAGCGGGTTTGGTGGCCAATGTGAGGCCTATTAGTGTTGTGTGTAGATCCTTACCGGGTTTGGTTTGGATCCGTGTTGGTGTTCAGCTTGCTGGACACAGTGTGTTGGCGTCCAGGTGGGTGACATCGACTGTGTGTTGGCGGCAGTGGTGTGCCGTTAACATGGTGTTAACGTCCATCGATGAGGACGTTGACTGTTGAACTTGGCGTCAGGCTTTGTGGACGTCTAGTTGTGGCGGTCTGGTTAAACGGCCAAAGGGTTGACGTTAACCTGGCATGCCTGTGTTTTTATGGCAGACCCGAGCCCTGTTCTTTCCCCTCTCTTTCCCTTCCTCTTCCCCCACCTTCACCCTTGAGCTTCTTCGCGAGTCCTGACGGTCGGCGGGAGCTCGTGGGAAGGCCGTGGTGCGCGTGGTAGCGGCAGATCGGGCGGGGAATGACGGATTGGAGCGCGGTGTTCGTGGGACGCTTCTCGGGTTTCGGCGTGATTCGAGGTTCTTCGGGAGTTTAATTGCGTTTTGAGGTAGGGGTCGAGCCCTGTTAGCTTGTTAGAAACATTAAAACACGACTTAATCACTTGAACCAGCATTTTTATTGTATTTTCGGATTAAGTTGCACCATGTGGGTTAATGGGTGGTTTGAGTAATTTAGTGAATGAAGCATGTTGTAATGGGTTGTTTCGGGTTCTGGTATGTTAAAGGAACTGTTTCTATATGTTTTTCTGTAGTTTAAACGGTTGGAAAACCTGTAGATTCGGATTAGGGTTTCTGCAGGGTCTGGGGTTGAAGAGCTTGGCGTCAACATCGATTGACGCCAGGTTCATCAGCCAAGATATAAACGGCTGGATTGCTTGCCGTCTATTTCCTTAAGCGGCAGTCGATGTGGCCGCCAACCTGTGCATGTACTCATGCAGTATGGTTTACGTAGCTCTTTTGGTTATGAGTAATGTGTGTTTGTGTGTGTGCATGGCGATGACCGGTGTGAGCCAATGCACTTATTATGCTCTTGGAGCATACTGCTCATGTAATGGGCATGTTTTACGTAAATGATATGTGATGTACGTAATCGCTTTCCGTGGTATGTGTGGTGCGTTGGCACCCGTGGCACTCTTGGAGTGTGTTGTCCATGTGTTGGACATGTGGTTTACGTGGAAGACGTGTGGTACACCATCCAGGGTGTAATATACACGTATTGTCTACGTGGTTTGAGTGTGTGTTTACTACACACTTTGTTGTAATGTAATTCTTATGATTTATCGTAGTAATTGGGCAGTGAGGTTCCTGTGTGAGCCTAGCCATGACTTTATGGTGTTTGGGCAGTGAAGGTCCATACCGACCTAGCCCTGGTTCGTTGTTGTCTATCGAATAATATTATATTGATTTATGTAGTAAGTGGTGTGTTGCCACGAAGGTCATGAGATGATCAATGATAGGTCAAATATGATTGGCTATTGTGATTTATATATATGTTAGTGTGAGTTAGCTTGGAGGTCACAAGGTGACCAATGATAGGCAAGTTTGTGGTTCAGGTATGTATTGGTGTGGGATAGCTTTGGGGTCACACGGTGACCGATGTTAAGCTAATCCTAACACTTGTATATTGTGAATTATAAGTAAAGGTTATATGTGTAAGAATCGTGGTTTGTGCTAGCCGAGTGTGGTGGTCCGGCGCCTATTCCGGAATGCCTCTCTAGTCGGGTACCCCAGGTTCTTTGTGAGCCAGGCACGTGTGTTTGTTGTGCTCGGGTTTTGTCCCGGTACAGTGTGGTACCGTTGAGGTCTGTGTCGTCTTCCTGGACACCCTCACTCCTGAGTTTGAGTTGTACGTCCTGAGGGAAAGACGGCAGTGGGGCAGCGACTTTCCAAAGTTTGTTCTTTTGTCGCTTGTAGCGCGCTCGTAGTTGGGGTACGGACACCAGTAGTCGACACTGGTCCCCAGCTAGTCCTGTTTTCCAGTGCCTCACTTTAGAGTGCTCCGGCCAGAGACTCTAGAGGTGCCAGGCATGGGCCTGCAGTTGTGTGTCTGCAGGTGTGGTGTTGGTTGGTCTCCACAGTTGTTTGACTTCTTCCTAGTAGAGCAGCAGTTGGACCTTTCGTCCGTGACTGCGAGACTGAGAGGTAGTTCTTGTGTTGTGTTGTCCGGGTTGGATATTGGCCTGATCAGCCAGTAGTCCGTTCCCGTGTGGTGGCGTCGTTCTTTCTGACTCGTGCTTTGCTAGTGACTATGGTTTGTGAGTTTATGACTCGTGGTCGAGGTTTGACCAGTTCGAGGTGTGCCCTGGTGTTGGCACAGCTGTGACTCAGTTGTGGTTTGTGTGACTCGTCGATTAAGGTTTCACCTGTAATATTGTGCCTAATTAAAGGTATAATATAATTATGGTTCAGTGTGGTGTTTATCACATACTTGTACCCTTGTTCGGGTGTTTGTGTTGTGGTACCTCAGAGTAGCAGGTACTTGTTCCCTTCGTGGGTTACTTTGTAGTTTTGTGGTGGTACATTGTGTACCAACCTTTCCGGTACTTGTGTGTTGTGGAGGTCTTGTGGTTTGACCTGCCACTTGTTGTATCCTAATTGCTTTAAGTAGATCTTTGTTTATAAGATTATTGTGGATTAGTTTGTAATTATTAATTATGTTACCTTTGTGGGTAATTTGCCGATGAGGCTTATGGCCTAGGCATGTTGTGGTTTAGTTGAGCTATGCTCCGTGGAGGCCGTGTGAGACCTTCCACTTGTTGAATTTTACTCTTCTTGGATATGATTCCAATTATAGTTTTAGTGTGTTGTGATTGGCTTCGTGGTAGCCAGTTCCGTTACTTTGTGTGTAGTTTCCGATGTAGTGTGGTTTGGAGTATAAAGGACCAACTCTTTGTTAGCGATCATGTTACTCAAGTGTTTGAGGTTCGCCTGTAAAGCTTGTAGCCTGGGCAATGACTTGCCTGTGTGGCTTATAATTAGGCAACCCGTTGTTGTAGCAGTGTGCCAGTGAGACTGTGGTTTAGGCACTTTGGTTGTTGGGCTGACTAATGATATTATGTTAGTCCTGTAGTCCTACTTTTCTTCTGAGGTCGTTATGTTTATTATCGTAAGCATGTTTAATTGTTATTTATTGTCATGATGTGAGCATGAAATGGTTTGGCTATTATTGTTGCCAGTGAGACCCATTGGGGTCGAGGTGTCTGTGGTTACAGTGTTGTTTTGGGTAGCCCCTACTGAGCCAGTGACTTGTTGAGGCTCACTCCCCTACAGTTCTTTTCAGGGCTTGCCGTGTGTTTGGCTTGCAGTGGCGTTGCGTCAGACTTGTACCACCAGCAGTAGTTTAGTAGTTAGTGCTTGTGTGAGCTTGTGCTCCCTCGGGGTATGCCCCAGGTAGTTGTACTCTTTTAAATTGGACATGTATTAATGTAATGGGACAGTTGTACAAATTTGTGAACAGATATGAGCACATGTACTTTCTTGTGTCTTATATTCTTGTGGTTTGTCTTTTATACTCTTACTGGACTCGTGTGTGAGATATCCCTTGCGACACTTCGGTGCGTTCGCGGGAGGCGGATCTGGATATGGAGCCTTAATGGGCATAAATACCCCGGTCCGTTACACACTTTGTGTCTTATCAGGCCCATGGAGACCGTTCTGTGATAATGGGAAATGGTAGTTCAACTAGGGTGCTAGGAGTTGGACGTGTTGATCTGAAGTTTGCTTCAGGACGTGTTCTATCTCTTTCTCTAGTGCACCATGTTCCTAGTGTCAGGAGGAACATTTTATCTGGTTCTATTTTAGTAAGAGAGGGATATGAGTTAAACTTTAAGTGTAATAAAGTTGTGATACTTCGCATGAAATCTTTTATAGGAAAAGGTTATCTTTCTGATGGTTTGTTTAAAATCTTTGTGGATCATGTTGTGAACAGAAATTCAGATTGTGCTTCTAATTTTGAATCTGTTCCTGTTGCTTATAACATATTAGATTCATCTGATATGTGGCATGGTTGTCTTGGTCATCTAAATTTTAATTCTTTAAAACGGATGATGAACCTGAAAATGATTCCCACATGTGCTATTGATAAATCAAACAAATGTGATATCTATGTTCAGGCCAAGCAACCTAGGAAGCCTTTCCACTCAGTGGTCAGGGATTCTGAGATCCTAGATTTGGTTCACTCAGATATATGTGAATTTAATGGCATGTTAACTAGGGATCATAAAAAGTATTTTATTACCTTTATAGATGATTGTAGTAGATACTGTTATGTGTATTTGCTTAAGTCTAAAGATGAAGCCTTGCAAAAGTTTGTCATCTTTCGGAAGGAAGCAGAAACACAAACTGGTAAAGTTCTAAAGAGGTTGAGGTCAGATAGAGGAGGAGAGTATACCTCTAGTTTGTTTGTTGAATTTTACCAAAGTCATGGCATTGTTCATGAAACAACTGCACCATACTGTCCTCAGTCTAATGGGATAGCTGAAAGGAAGAACAAGGTTTTTATCGATATGGTCAACTCTCTCCTGCAGAATTCAGGATTGCCAAACTTTATGTGGGGGGAAGCATTGAATACTGCTTGCCATATTCTAAATCATGTTCCCCTGAAACATAAAGATAGTAGTCCAATTGAACTTTGGAGAAACAGGAAACCCAGTTTGAAATTTCTCAAAGTGAGGGGCTGCCTTGCTAAGGTACTTGTCCCTGAGCATAAGAGAAAGAAGTTGGGTCCTAAGATAGTCGATGTTGTTTTTGTAGGCTATGCTGAAAACAGCTATGCATACAGGTTTCTGGTTATTAAATCAGAAATTTCTGGCATAGATGTTAACACCATAGTTGAATATCGAGATGCCACGTTCTTCGAAAATGTCTTTCCTATGAAGACTGGTCTACCTCAACATCAATCTTCTAAGACTGTAGCCTCTACATCTGCATCCATTCCAGATCAGGTGGAAAGGATGTCTAATGTGGGGGGTAGTACATCTGGGCCTTCTCCTGATGATAGTAATCAGGAAGAAGTAGAACCAAGGAGGAGTAAAAGACAAAAGGTCACCAAGGATTTTGGTGGTGAATTTATCACTTATTAAATCGAGGGTGATCCTTCCACCTTTAGTGATGCCATGGCTTCTTCAGAAGCAAGGCATTGGAAGGATGCCATTAAGAATGAAATTAATGGATTCCATTCTTGCAAATGGCACTTGGGAATTGGTCATTCCTCCCCCTGGTTCTAAGACTATAGGATGCAAGTGGGTCTTTAAGAAGAAGTTAAAACCTGACGAAACCATTGACAAGTATAAAGCAAGGCTAGTTGCTAAGGGTTTCAAATAAATGGAGGGGATAGACAATTTTGATACTTATTCCCCTGTCACTAGGATGACCACAATCAGGCATATATAATCTGAAAGTCCATCAAATGGATGTTAAGACTGTCTTTCTTAATGGTGATCTTGACGAAGAGATTTATATGGATCAACCTGAAGGGTTTGTGGCTCCTGGAAGTGAAAGAAACGTTTGTAGACTTATTAAGTCTCTATATGGTTTGAAACAAGCCCCTAAGCAATGGCATGAAAAGTTTGATACTACTATCATATCTTTTGGCTTTATTGTTAATGAGTTTGACAAGTGTGTCTATTATAAAGTTAAAGGTGATGAATACATAATTTTATGCCTATATGTAGATGATATTTTGTTGTTTGGCAGCTCTTTGGGAATAGTGAATGAGACTAAATCATTCTTAAGTAGCAGATTCGAAATGAAGGATATAGGTGAGGCTAAAGTAATTCTGGGACTGACTCTTACAAAGTCAGTTGAAGGGATAGCAATTTCTCAATCTCACTATGTTGAGAAGGTTCTAGAGAAATTTGGCTATCAGAATTGCAAGTCAGTCTGTACTCCTTATGATCCTTCTAGAGTTTTCTGCAAGAACAAGAGTGGTGTTCCTGTGTCTCAATTACGATATTCTCAGGTTATAGGAAGCTTGATGTATCTAGCTAATTGTACGAGGCCTGACATTTCATATGCATTGTCTAAACTTAGTAGATACACAAGTTGTCCTGACCAAACTCACTGGGATGGGCTAGATAGGGTTTTGAGGTACCTAAAAGGTACTATTACCATAGGCTTGCATTTTGGGAGATTCTCTGCTGTCCTAGAAGGATTTAGTGATGCAAGCTGGATAGCTGAAAACTCAGGGAGTAATGGTATTTCAGGGTATGTGTTTACTCTGGCAGGTGGAGTAGTCGCCTGGAGATCTTCTAAATAGACCATCATATCTCGGTCTACTTTTGAGGCTGAGTTGTGTGCTTTGGATACTACTGGGTTGGAGGCTAAGTGGATTAGGGGTCTTCTTTCAGAACTTCCCCTAATGTGTAAGCCTACTCTTGCGATCTCTGTGCGTTGTGATAACATGACCACAATTGCAAATGTCAAGAGTTCAAAGTACAACCAAAAGGAGAGGAGACATATCCAAATCAGATTGAGATCTATAAGGGATTTAGTGTCTCATGGAGTGATCGCTGTAGACTTTGTTGGTACCAATGACAATATAGCTGATCCTCTGACCAAAGGGCTTGATAAAAGAAAGTTCAAATGTTCAGGATGGGGATGGGACTGAAACCCATTTCTCATTCTCTGCAGAGGCAACCCAACCTATTTGAGTGGAGATCCCACGAAAAAGGGTCGATGTGGTAATAACAATCTGCTGAGAGAATGTGTTGACACTTAAATGTAAGATATTTAATATCTGAGTCAATCCCCTGTAATCCTGTATAAGTGATGGAAATTGCAAATGTAGGTTGAGTATTTACTACTCTTAATAGGTTCAAGTCTGGAAAGACAGGATATTTGCAGTATATCCTTGGAGAAGCCTACCTAAGTGAGTACTACTGTGTGGCCGCAGTTAAGGAATTTGGGTTGTTCCTGAATGTACTCATGATTCAGGATAAGGCGCATGGCCTTTAAAGCGCCAAGTTTATAAATTGCTATCAAAGAAACCTTATATTGTGTTGTCTCTTAGCAAGGAACCCTCACATAAAGAATCAAGTTCAAGATTTTATTCACTTCGATTCTGTGAGGGTAAAAGTTAAAAGACTAAGGTAAGGGTTCAAACCCGAAAGGTACATTTACTGAAAGCATGATATGTTTATCCTCTTCTGTTTATTCCTCATTATCAAACCTTGAGTTTGTGGGGGAATGTTGAATATTGGGTAATTGGGAGGCAATCTATAATAGAAAGAAAAAACTCAATGTTGATGAAGTAAAGGGTGTGCTAGCTTGGTCTCCTTATGTGTGGGGTCTTTAGTGCCATATTGGAAACTCTAAAGAGTGTGAGGACTTTATAACCCCAAAGGTGTAGGAGACTATGTCTTATAGACAAAGATGAGGCTATGCTAGACCATATCACACACGCGCGCCGCCGGGCCGGGCTGGGCGGGCGCGCGCGTGTGGTGGCGCGGTCCAGTCGGCTTGCCTTAGCACCTTTTTACTTTTTCTATTTGTGTTTTTGCCCTTTCTTGGAGAGTTTGGAGCTGTTTGGGCCGGTTTTCCAACCGGGCCCATTGTTTTTGCCTTGCGCGTGCGTGTGGCGTTTAAGGGTCGCGATTAGGGATTCCTAATCACAGTTACACTCTTTCTTCTTGGAGATCGCGCCTGTTTGACTCTCTGAGGAACCGCTTGCTGCCTGCTCGCTCCGCCTCTCGGTCTTCCGCCTGCGTCCCACTTGCCGGCCGGTCGCACGCCTTCGGACGTCCGACGCCCTCGCTATGCCTGTGTCCGACCGCCTTCGCTGTGTCTCGCTGGTGCTCGGTGCATGCTCTCTTTCCCTACCATTTTGTTAAAAGAGGATTAGGTTTCAGATTGTATAGTTTTACGAGATGGCATAGGTGCGAATGTTAATCTTGTTGTGGTAGTTGTATCCTGGAAGAAGACCGTCATACCCGACGCACTGTTCTTGTGGGGCGATATCTTCTTTAAGGGGAGTCTCTTTTTGAGGCGCTTCTACTGCGTTCATTTCCTTTATTTCTGTATCTATCGATACACTTCGTCCATCTCATGTATAATGTATCATGGTTGTTGTTATCTGAACTATTCCCATATGCTTGCTTTCTGTGGTATTGCGTTTACATGTTTAAATCCGATTGTTGCCATGTGTCGACTCTGTTTCACACTATATTTCCAACAATTTATACCATTATTTATTAACATAAACGTACAATTTTTTATTAACATAAACATACCATTTTTATGGCATTCATAGGATCTATATTATATCCCGAAAACAAAATTTTGGTTACGTACATAAAAAAGCACCAAACCCACTTTCTCCTCATGTGGCTTCTCATAAGTATCCCTAAATCTTTCCATTTATGCCTCTTTAGAGATGAAACTCCATTTTTTTATTGCTGATTCCTGAAAAAGAGACTCAATAGACCTAAGAAGTAATAACATGTCTATTGCAACAATCAGACAAATCAAAATGATAATTTTAATCTCACTATAGACTTTAGCATATTGTAAATATAAGAAATATTTGTTACATTTTTTAAGTGCACTTTAGAGCTTTCACTAGTTCTATGTCCGTGCGATGCGTGAAAAATTATTAGATTTGACTAAATAAATTTTATAATTAGTATACATGAGGTTAATATTTTTATTATTTAAAATGAGAATGAATTTTTAGGAAATATATGAGTTTTTAAGAATGGTGAGATGTTTATTTGAAGGATTTAAAGGGAAAAAAGTTATATTAGCATATTTTTATTATTTTAAGAAGGGTGAGAGTGAGGCTATGAATTTTTTGAACTGCTTAAATATATTTTGGAAAAGTTTAATAAGAGATAAAGTTGGAGAGAGAGGGATATATATATAAATAATAAATTTTTATTGGAAAAAAATTATTTTGGTGCCGCCACGTGGTAGCACTTAAGACTATGTTTTAGTATAATAATATAAATTGGGCAATATGCTAGCAGTACATTGCACCCGTCTAATGAAGGTTTTTAGAAGTGCAATAAATATATTTTAAAAATACAATAAGTATTTCTTTTGTAAATATACATCTTAATGAAAGGTAAGTAACTGGACAAGACATATATAACCGCATATTCCTCAAGTTTAAATTTCAAGTTCATATGTAATATTCCTGATTCAAAGCATAGTACCATATGTATAAACATATAATAGAGAATTCTTTTGCCACATGAGACAAAATAAGAACTGTGTCACAAAGGATGTCAGTGGGCCGGATTCAGTTGGGCTTAGCAAAGCCCAATCTCGATCTCACTATAAAAATTCATATTGTTCTATCATATATAGTTTTAACTCTACTAGACAACCGTCTAGATGAAAGCTCTTGTCAAGTTGTTTGAACTTTGAAGGTCAAAATGGATTGACGGAATCTTATTGTTATTTTCAAATTTTATGTACATGAGGTAAACTCAATTAATGTACTTTACATTGTATATTTACCAAACTTTTTGGGCTTTACTCAAGCTTCATCAAGATCCAGCCCAATCTATCTGGCTGAAAAGTGAGGCCAAAACCAAAGCCCAAAGGCCAAAGTACGCTCAATTTTAACTCCAAAACCAACTAATTTAAAAGGGTCGTACTGGGCCTAGATTGCTCGGACATGGGCTCCTTAATTTTCGATAGATCTACGATGCTGGCTATTTCCAAACCACATAACTTCCATTTTTCAATTCTTTTGACGATTATTATCTCACAATACATAAAAAAATCACTCAAATCCAATCTCAAAACTCACATGTCATAAGATACAAAAAAAAATGTATATTGTGTAAGCCATTTATTTACCTTTTATTCAGTGCACGGAAAATTAAGTGTCAGAGATGGATGGTATTATATTTATAAGTGATTTATTAATAGTGGAGTAGTAGAAGTTAAATCGCGTGGTTTTGAAGTAAATGGTAGCATTCTTGTTTTGCTGCCAGCAATAATGAGACCCTATGTATGTAATTATTTTATATACTTATATACAATACACAATATATTAGTGTGTGTACTCTTTTTCTTTATAAAAGGGACATTCTTCTATTATTGCATTATCACTCTGAACGTACATTCACTAGGAAAATAAATAATGACGAGTGGTTGATTAAGTATTCCAGAAGGGTTTGATCAAATATATTTTAGTTACATTAGTGTCAGACATCTTCTATTTGAAACATCATTATTAAACAAATATACATTTATGAAACAGGAAAAGGAGCTGCATTTTTAAAGCATGCAAACCCATCAACGGGTACAACGCAACTTGACCGGTCTGAACAGTGTATGGGCTTTAAAACCGGGCCAGCCCGAGACAGATTAAAGAACAAAAAAAGGATGTTTTCTCTGTACGTATCATTTTTATAAATCATTAAAAGTGTCATAGATAATATCTAGATATGTATATTTGTAATAAAATCATATTGAAATTATAAACTTTCACTCAACTTAAACTTGATAAAAATATAACAGAATCACAGCATAGTTTGTCGTACCACGCAAATCAACCGTGTCACATTCTCCGTAGTACAGTATGATATCATACTATACCATACCACTAAGATACGGTAGAAAAAAGACTTGTTTGATTTTATTTATAGTTTTGTGACTTGATCAATATTTAAAATGAGTAAACTTCAAAAAAATGAGCAAAACATAAGAACATCACATAGAGAGGTTGAAAAATATATATAAAAAGTTATTAGTCATTTAAGTCAACCCAACACAATCATCTAGTATTCATCTAACATTACATACAAACATGACACAATCATCTAGTGTTCATCTAATATTGAGGACATAATCATGAACTCTTACAAGCCAAATACACTACTCATATCGTCGTCCTCACGTTCCTCATCTTTCTTTGAAAGGTTCAGTCTTCTTTTCCAACTCTTCCCTTGGTCATATACATGATCAGTTATAAACTAACATCATCTTCCTTAACATGTAAATAAGAACATTTAACAAGTTCTTACATAATCCTTCTCATCATGTTGAACATGTATCTCCACAAAACTCTCGTAGTATGGGGTATAACTTCCATCTCCGAACAACCTCACATTATATGGTGCTCTCCAAAAAGCACAAGTAATCAGTGTAAGGGATGAAATTTTCATATAGATCTTGATACATACGCTGATATTCTATATATTGGTGTGTTCCTTAGCGTACTATGTAGGCTCTGGTGGTGGAACGATTGGAACTTGCATGTATGAACCATCATCATCATACTGGTATCTAGAGGCATAATAGCCACCTTACCCATGATGTTGTCCATATAGATCCAGCTGTGTATGTCCTGAAAAGAAACTATGACCCTCACTAGTAGCCTCAGATGTTGTGTCATCATATGTGTTCAGTCTTTCAAAATCGGATATAATCCCTTGATAGCTATTACTATCTACAAGACCTATGTGTCACCCTTTGTCATATGTTTTTACCTTCTTGATGTGATTAGTGGAGCACCATGATTTATGTCATCCTAAGTAGCATGCGTGAACTCAAACTTCAATGAAAAGCGCATGCTCCCACCGCCACTGCCACATGTACCAGATGGAGAAGAAGGATTTGAGGAGTCATCTCCCGTACTCTGTCTCTGAGATGGCTCAGATGGTGAAGGACTCACATCTGAATCATCCACTATTGTGGCATCTACAATGTCAAGGGGATCTTCAAGTTGTGTGCTTTTTTTTTTCCTGGAACCAAAAATCTTCGTTGTCCATCCAGATTTCTTCGATGGTCCTCCCTGTGAAGTATCATTCTTCCTTCCTTGTTTTGAACCGCTTGGCCAACTAACAGATGCCTACGAGAGTAGTATGTCACTATAAGTAACATAAATAAATAAAATGTATGAGGTATTACAAATTAACCTGTATCACTTGGGTCTGAGATGAACCATGACAAATGTGTAGAAGATGACTTAGACAAAGATGGAGGTCGAGGAGGGGGACCCTTAGGCTGAGAAGAAGGGGGAGTTGTTGATTGAGACTAGGGGGAGCTCTAGATTGAATCAGCATATCTAGATCTATTGTGTCTATGTGGCAACCCGAATTTTTGATATATAAATAAATGAGAAAACTCATTATCACATGTGGGATATTTCTACGGAATTAAATGAAAATTTATGTTTAGATATTAAACAATAAGGAGTGATAAAGAATGTGGGTCAAAACATAAATAATTGGGTTGGCCAACACTAAACAAAGTCTTAAGATGAATAAACATGATAATGATAAAAGTTATTATCGTGTGTGCAAACCAACTCGAAATCACACGAAATTTTAGGACGACAAATTAAATAATAGGATACAAATAATAATAAAAAATTAGAGTAAAAAATTTTGTTTGGGTTAGTAAAATCCTAAACTCCGACTTAAGGTGATAAAATCTGATAATGTCGAAAACTCATTACCATAGATAACTAACTCATGTGAAATAGATGTTTAATGTCCAATCATGTTTATTAGGCTCAACAGGAAGCCAAATATAATAAATTAATATTTAAAATTCATGATAACCCAATAACCACCTTTAAAGTGAGTTAATTAAGTATAAAAGTGTGTCAAATGGGCCATGTTACAAGTTTAAACCCTAGCCTAATTAGGAAGCACGAATTTGCTTCCACTTACCCTCTTAATTAGGGTGGGATTAGAAGAAAATAGTCATAGAAAGAAGCTCTAATCATGGTAGGACTCCTACCCTCAAGATTAGGAAACTTAAACTCGTTTTTGCACAACCCTACTCTTATAAATACACCATAAACCCTCCATGGCAGCTCACAACATTCTCTCAACCTTTTTAGACGTGGGTGGATTGGCTAGGAGCAAGAAGAGGAGTTCAAAAGCAAAGATTTGGATGTTCTTTATCAAAAAATGTGGTTCACAAGGTAGTTAATATCGGGCCAAACTCTAATTAAACTTGTTCATAGATACCTCTCCATGCCCCAAGCATGTTAGACAAGTTTTTCACAATTTATATCATGCATACACATCGAATTAAAGCCCCAAAGTTTCAGTTTTCGTGTTCATACGAGTTGCATCTTCTTGGTATTGTATCTCTTAAACCCCTTATCCAAACTTCCTGTAACTTTGACTGAAGATTCTTCAACATGTAAGGAACGATTCCTCTCTATTTTTCTTAATTTGTATGCATTGGTTTGATCGTATTAAGTGTTTTCCAATCATACTACGAATTAGGACTTTTTGGTTATAAAACTGAAATTCATGCATCCCTAGGTCAAATTTATTCAAATAAAATATATAGGGACCTTCAACAACTTGTTTGAAACAAGTTTAATGTTAAGAGTTTCTCCAAAATCTGATTAGAAATGTATTTTTCGAAGCCAAGAAACAAATCTCGTTTTCAGAAAAAAAAAAATATATATATATATATATATATATATATATATATATATATATATATATATGTTCTATGTTTGGCGCACAGTGCCCCCTTTGCTATGCATTGCCTTCCCGGTGCAATAAGCTGCAGGCCCCCTTCCAGCAACTCAATGGCTATTCCAATTGCATCGGCACACTGCACCGCACTGTTTTACCCTCCAATTTTTATTCTTTCTCTTGTCTTTTTGGACAAAAGCCCCTTACTTCTATCTATTGTTTGAATTAGACCAACCAGTAGTGTTTTTAAACCCTAAATAAATATGATTAAGTTTGATTTAGTTTGATTAAGCCTAATTAAATCTTATTAAACTTGATTAAGCCCTATTTTAGTGTGATTAAATTTGATTAAGTATTGTTTAACCTTGAATAAGTCTGATTAAGTATTGTTTAAGTCTATTTAAAGTCTTATTAAGCTTGATTAAGTGTTATTAAACCCTTTTTAAGTATGATTAAGCCAGATTAAGTCCATTTAAAATCTGACTAAGTTTGATTAACTGTTATTAAGCACTATTTAAGTATGATTAAGCCAGATTAAGTATATTTAAAGTCTGATTAGGCTTGATTGAGTGTTATTAAGACCTAACTAAGTTTGATTAAGGTCTGATTAAGTTTGATTAAGATTGAATAAGTCCTAATTAAGTTTAATTAAACTTGATTAAGTCTTATTAAGTTTGATTAAGTCTTAATTAACTCTAATCAAGTCTTGTTAATCCCTAATTAACCTTGATTAAGTTCAATTAAGCCTAATTAAGCCTTGATTAAGTTATTAAGCATGATTTTCATACTCCAGCAATATAAATTTGTTTCACCCATTTGTATTAACATGATTTTCATACTCCAGCAATATAATTTTTGTTTCATCCCTTATGCTCTTGAAATCTTATTCTAATATTCTTAATGATATCATGTCTCTGTTGCCATGTGATTGATCTTGTTCATCATCTTATGCTCAGTTTATGGTTGAAATGATAACTTAAACTTGAATGAAAATTGGCTTGGTGATAATGGCATGTAGAGAACCTTACCTTAACCATGCATAGCTTTTAATCTATTCTACATCTTATATAATGGTCTTGCTTTATTTGGAGTTTCTTGATTTTAAACTTGTCTTATTAGTTACTTCCCATGGTTGTCATAATTCCCTTGCTATTCTATAGCACACTTGATTTGGCAAGTTTTCGATACACTTGCACAAGTTAGACAACCCCTTCTTGACAAATTGGAACCTCTCTGTTGGACATTCCGTTCTGGCAGACTAGGAACCTTTTTGTTAAGACCTTTGTAAGTCTCCATTCTCTGTGGATTCTTTCATGGAGACCGATCTGGTTATACCATTGAAGTTCCCAGAAGATAGTGTGCACTTTTCTTTCTCATATTACTCTCTCGGCATTAGTCCAAATTGAATGACAAAGACATTAGTGGATTGTTAAACTTAAATTACGTCTGATCACTCTCTTTATAATTGTGATCCTGAATCTTTGTCCTTGACATGATAGTCTTGAACTCCCTTGACCAGTCCATCCTTATTGACACACCTTCTTGTGATACAATCTCGAAATGTATTCTAATGATATGAATAAGATTGGAGTCATGGACTCAAAACACGTTCTTGCTACCCATGGGTCGACGAGCACATTGGGATATATGTCAGTGTTGCACAATACGAACCTGATTGAAGGCCCATATTTGGTTCTAGAAATTCTGGCAAAGTCCTGTTACCTATGGGTGTGATTGCCAGATTCGTCCCCGACGAAGTCCTGTTTACCCGAAGGTGTTGATTGCTCAGTTTTCCAAAGATGTTCATTACCCCAGGAGTTTATTGTTAGGCTGATCTCCTAACAAAGCCGTGTTGCCTGGCGTGGTGCAGAATCATGATTGGCGCTTGGCATGTCACGTACTTGTTACATGCGATACACTTGCTTGACTTGACTTGTTACTTGCTACTGTGTGCTGGTCCTAAACCCGAGTGGAAGAAGGACGTACTTGCTTGAGACACAGGAGACCCTGCGTGATATTCTTCTGGAGTGTCCGTAACAAGTTACTCAAAATGCTTGCTAGTGAATTGTCACGCCCCTCCAATTTAGCAGCGGAATAAATCGGAGGGAGATGCGAACAACGAGTATGGTATCGACAATTGCGCATACTTTCGCAAACATCAGAGCATCTAATGAACAATAATTGAAATAACTCTTGATTTCATTATAAAATCACTAAGACCATTACAACCGCTAATTTGGAGCCAATACATAGGGCTCAATGACGTCATTACATTGAAAAGAAATCTAAAGCAATAACTACTAGACTACATGGTACTAAGGTAACTTCATGAGTTGACTCCAGGTCGCTCAACACTCGGGTCCCGTCCCATTGGTACGTATAACGTCATCGTCCGACTTACCTGAGACACGATAACAAATAACGAAGGGTGAGCGATAACGCCCAGTAGGACTTAAATCTCAGGCTCAAGCAGGCTTTAAATAATTAATGCATTAAATGGCAGAGCAACTAAAGATAAAGAGAGTTATGTAAAGTCGAGAAAGTAAGAGCACAAGTAACATGGTTCAAATAGCAGATGAATCAAGTATAGCACAATGAATAAGATCAAGTCACGATAGAAAGCAACAATGACACAATAGCAAATAACGTCAACGTCAAGCAATAGCACGAAACATGTATAGCAAGAAGAGAAAAAGTAGTTGGCCATATAGAGAGTAAATTGCACTTTGATTGATTTTCTTATCAATCGAAATAGTCTGGCACTTTTGATTAACTTTCGTCAATCAAGATAGTAATTGCACTTTGCTTATCCGAAGATAGCCGAGAGATGAGTATAGCACTTGTTTGTCAAAAGACAACGAGAGAATATAGCACTTTGTGTTGATTGTCATAGATTAATCTTGATAGTATGGCACTTGGATGTAATGCCGACATCCTGATCATTTAACTCCCGCGGATAAATGGCACTTTCGGGCGCTCCTCCCAGGACCTGATCGGGCCCTATTGCGCTGGCATTGGTTATATTGTTTATCTTTAGACAACCAATTAATGGCCAATTTGAGAGTACCAAGAAATAGATGAGATCACTAGATGAATAGACGAGATAGTATAGTGAACGTGGATAGATGAGCGAGTGGAGTATAGATGAGAACTAGTGGACATTGCACGTAACACGTCGAGTAAACAGATGATAGTAACAGTTGCACAACACGCGCACGTAGTGTTGGCAGTCAGGTGGAACTCACAACCCTACCACTAGCTTTGTTATGCACAGGTCCAGAGGTCGGCGTGATTTAAGACGAGAGGAATTAATATGTTCTAATTTGTTTCATATAGATCCCTAAAGGTGTAATGGGTGTTAGGGTACAACCAGCTCGTCGACCATGTGGGAACCCATGATCAGAGGAGACTTACGGAGGCCTTATGCAAGGGTTCACTAGTCCGGCGAAAGGAATATCCGACGGAGAGTTCACCACAAGCCAAGTAAAGTGTGTATAAAAACAGGTGCTCGGCGTTCTAGAGGAATTCTAGAACAGTGGAGCGTCGATATCGGTATATAAACAACGCAAGAAACTAATACAAGTCCGTTAAAATAGGGCAATTAATATACTTTTATTGCAATAATTACCAGATACATTATGAGATATTTTCTGTCAAATTTCAGCCATATATGGATGGTTCATGTGTGTGCATGTGTAAGAGAAATCATAGCTTGAAATAAGTCGTGGATATGTATTCTTAAATCATTCAATGTAGCTCCATTTTTAAAACAAATTTTTACTGGGGGTATAACTGTAAAACGGCGTAAGAATTATTTAGAAAGCGACAGAAATAATTTTTATGGGTTTTCATCAAAATTCTTCTGAATGCGACATAGGGTTGTAAGGGTCGCGATAGGTACTAGGCAGATCGCGACAAGAGCATGTAAGGATCGCAACAGGGCTTGCAAATCGGATTCTGAGAACGCGACGGCTCACCTGTCGCCTTCTTGGTCGCGACGGGTGGGCTGTCGCAATCTGACCCCAGAAGGCGACATATCGGGCAGTCACGATCTGGTGGTCTGCGCCTGACTCTGACAGGAGTCAGACCAGACATTGGATTGCGGACCAGAACATTCAAATTTTGATACAGGGTCATTTAGAAAATCATAACTAATTATATACATGATGAAAAATCACGAAATCAGTGGCAAATGAAACTAGACATGCGAGGGTACTTCCAGTAAATAGGAATTCAAGAGAGAGCATTGTTTGAACATGGTTTGGGAACGAACAAGAATGAGTAACACAGAACATGACACATGGAGTAAGATAGATTTAATTCGAATAACATGCTCAACAGAAATTAGGGCTTTCGGGGTCAAAAGATCCCTAACAAGCTCAAGTATTTACAATAAAAATTTTGTAGCATGGGATCAAGTGTACAAGGAGGTAAGAATTAAACATGATGTCTCGGGGTTATCATGTTTACAGATCTTCTAAAAATAAGAACAAAAGATTGGCTCGATGAAAAAGAGTGAAACAAGAGGACTTTTGTTCCTGATGTATGGAACAATCTACAGATAGATTTAATTGAGTTTTGCTCGTGAGAATGCCTACCTTGGACTTGATTTGTCTTCTAGGGTTAAAATCTCCAAGAACGAGGAAGAAGCTCCAAGAACTCCTTCTCCCCACGAGATCCTCTCCTCCTTGGCCTCTTCTCCACGTCCAACAACCTTTGGCAACGAGCTAGGGTCGGCCAAGAGGGTTTAAGGGGTGTATTTATATAAATAAGAGTTCATATTCCTACTACTACTCAAATTCCTCTTATTACGAGATTCCTAACTCCACCTTCCTCTCTTGCTTTCCAATCTCTAATTGGGTTAGGATAGTATCTAAATTCATGCTAGGCTATATGGAGTAGGTTTAGGAATCCAATTCCAACTCTAATTGCCATTTTTATTGCTTTAATAACCCTTTCCAATTAGGAGATAATTAAACTCCGAATTTAGGGTATTTTCTATTATTCTTCTTTTAAAAATCCCTATTATGGCCCAATAAATTTTATATGGTCCATTTATCGAAGCCCGTTATTTATTAGATTTTATCTTTTGGGATTTCCCTTTTAATTAGGAAATAATAGAGTTACGAATTTTATTATTTTTCTTACCCAATTTATTCATGGACTATGAGAGGTCCATTGGTCCAATTCTGGCAATGGGTAATCGTTTCATGATGTTGGAAGTCTCGCCGACATAATCGTTTAATTTATGGACACGTTATCTTTCCGTGTTAACGGTTTTCCGACTTAGTTTCCTAATTTGGATAATTAGTCACATTGTGACGTACACTTGGCCAATCGAATTTTTCGTTGCACGAATTTCTTCGTGGAACACTTAGAGATAATATTTGGGGTTGATTTATAATTATTACAAAATTTTTAGATGTGTTCTTGCACATACGATAATGGTACGTATGTTTCTATTATTCTGTTTTTATAAAAATTTATTATCTCAAATTTTTTAAATACTGAATTTTCCGGGTTGCTACATGAATTGTCCTGCGTGATTGCACTCCCATTGTTATCTAGATCTCTTGAAAGATACTTTAGTGGCTTTCTTGCGTGAAAGAACTTTCTTATATAATCCTGATTGTTTCCTCTTCAGTGATTTTAACACATGAGTTATCCTGACCTTCTTGAACTATTGACCATGTTTATTACTTCCAAATGTGAATACTCTCCTATACATATGATATACTTTCTAGCGTGAAAATCTCTTTTACTTGATCGTCCTTCTCACATAATATCTCGAATTCATTGGACATCTCTTGAACACATTGTTAATTATGTTTTCACTGGATTTATCATGCATGTTAGAACATCTTGTTTATACTCGTGCATGTCTGAGTAAAATGTTAATCACTTATATCATTACCCGCACATCGAGATGTAAATCCTACTAGGCTAGTTTGCTCATATCTGCTTCCTAACATTTCAGGTAGTGAGGATGAAGAATAAAGCTTAATGATGGGATTGTGTGTTGAGCGTGAAGTACACCTTAGAGATTTTTGTATTTATTTTAGTAGTGAGAGTTTAGTCATCATTGTAATTTTATCTTTCTTTAAGAGATGTACTAGTAAGTAGAGAGTTGTTCTTATTTTGACATTGGAGATTGTATTATTCATTTATTATGATGAATAGAGCTTTGATTATTGAATTATGGGCCCTATTGATATTAGTCATTGTCTATGGCTTCCGAATGGATGCTTGTTCGTTGCGTCTCTCGTTTTATTCCACTGCTAAAAATTGGAGGCGTGATAGTCCATCTCGTAGTGAATCTGGGTAGTAGGCTCTCTCTCGACTCTGGTAAGACTACCTCTTTAGATATCATCGTCTAAGTCAAGTTCAGAATCTAAATGATGAGTTTGTGTCACAGGTGTATCTTCGGCAGTTCTAGCATCTCCACCTACCTGCATCCTCTCAATAATTGAAACCAAGAATGTGTTCGGTCAGGGTGGATAATCTGGATCATCGGCCTCCTCATCAAGCTCCATCTCCCCCTGTTTTGTAGTAGACCTACAAACTCATGACACCACCGGGTCTTCATCATCCCTAAGGTAAGATATGTCTGTCAGATCATAGTCTTCGTCCCCCTTTTTGACATCCATCTACACATGCTTCAACCTAAGCCTCATATCATAGTGCACATACATCAAGTTGTCTAATCTTCTGTGGTTCAATCAGTTCCTCACCTTTGTGTGAATTAGAGAAAATATACTCAAATTCCTCTCACAACCACTAGAAGATGAAGTTTGTGATAAAACTCTAATTGCAATCTCTCTAAGTGTTGGTGAAATTCTTCCATAACTAAGCCACCACTCTCCTGCCACAGGGAAAGACTATTATTAGTTACAACATGTTCGTCCTTATATATTCTTTGCCTATCATAAGTAAATTGTATGTACCTGGGTCAAGCTTTTGATGGGATGCAATCGCTAAAGGGTCACCAAAGGAACCAATTCCTTCGCGGAAATATTTTAACATTAGCCAAGAAGGCAATGTAAAAGTATGAGTGGCTTATTAACGGCAGTTTGTAGAGTACAGGTGAAATTTATACCTCATTAAGGGCACCTACAACTTTCTCATGCAATTTTGTGACATCCTATCCACCACTGATGTGTTACTGCTGTCTGCACCCAACAAATCGTCTCGATATGCAACGTCATCCTCATATTAGAATCCAGGATGGAGATAATATGCTACAAATGAGTATGATTTAGTCAGTACATGATAATTGTAGCATATTATGGACATTTGTTGATATTTATTTACCTGCCATATGTAAGTTTCTACTCATCTGGCGATCCCACCTATCTTCCACGATGTCAATAAACATATAGGCATATTTGGCTGATGCTGCAAGAATACGCTTCTTAGCAGCCTCCAGTTACGCGCATACATCAACCTTATTGTTGGTGTTCTATCACCATCCACAAGTCTCAGGACGTCATAAAGAGACTCAATCATATGCACAATCTTGTTAACCCTCGACCAAAAATTTGAGTTGTTCACCAAGCCTTCCACCTTCTGGCCATCACGTGAAGTCGCAAAATGGGAGGATAGCCATTGCTCGCTTCTGAACATTTGCTTCAATCCATGTCTACGCTTCAACATGCTATCCAAGACAATGTAATTTGTCGTAAAATGTGTAATGGCAAGCCTCAATATCTCACCACCACAGAAATCTCGTATCCATCACAATACAAGGGTGTGATTATAGAGTATAGTGTAATGTTCTATGCTGCCTCAACGACGTGCTTAATCTGCATATTTATAAAATATTATTTTTATGACTCGTGGTGAAGCTGTCAAAATTTGACATATAACTTGAAATTTACCTTGTGAAGTTGACCAATTTTTTTCAACATCAAGTCAACATAATGCGCTGCACAAGGGGTCCAAAAATGTGAGGATGTGACTTCATCAATTATTCCCATGCCTTCTTGTAGTTTGAGTCGTTATCTGTCATCACATGCACAATGTATTCCTCACCAATCTCTACTACCATCTACTCCATGAGCTGGAAAATATATTGATAGTTATGAATATGGTTAGAAGCATCCACAGACGTATGATAGAAGACATGTCGATCACAGTACACTAGAAAGTTTATGAGGCTACTTTTCATAGTGTCCAACCATCCATCACACATAAGAGTGATGCCATACTTTTGCCATTTTTTTTTGAATGAGACAATATAAATTTTCAATTCTTCAACCTTTGCATCCAGATAAACACCAACAAGCTCTTTTGGTGTGGGAGGCTGCATATGCTTTCCAAAATTCTGGATCTCTTGCACTATTGGTTTGTAGTATGGATTATTGGTTGCATTAAAAACTAATCATGAATGATGCCAAAATTTGGCAGCAGCCTTACCCAGCTGCCATCTCGGCCTTTTGCTCTGCAAAGAGTCTTCAATTCAGATTTGCTTTCCATGCTCTCTCTGAAAGGCATAGGGGTCAATCTCCTGCACATCTAGACCCATGTTCCTCTTCCTTTGGGACAGGGAAGAGATTGAATGACAAGAAGGATCAGTGTAATAGCGATAAAGGATGGGCGGTTTTGAAGGATGTGAGGATGAGACTGTATCATCGCGAACACGTAATTCTGAGTCACCCCTCACCCATGCCTCCACCCGACTCTCACGTAGAGCACGCTTCATGTCTTTCTCAAATGAATCTCAAACTGTGACATGGACATCGGTGGCTTGGGATCGAAGCTGATGTTCATCTTGGGATTCTCCTTCGTCATCTTGTAACGTGGTCTAACTATGCATCCTCTTCTCTGCCCTAATTTGTCTCAAATGTTGTGTCATCGCAATTTTAACATCATATGACACGCTCGGACAACTGATGACTTCACTGTTTCTTGCACCATTACCTCCTGCTAGGTGTTTCTTTAAACATGAGACATCTCTCCCATGGAACTCCATATTATAGTAATTACATTGAAACCATGGTCTTTTCCCTCAAGTATTCTACCATGTTGCCAACCAATATCATCACTACGTCCTTTCGGAGGCATTCTAAGGTTACACTTGTCACATAGGACAAATATAATTAACATGTATTAACAAGTTGACATAAATATTAACATTAAAAAATAAACAAAGATGTCATTTTATTAACAATTCAAACATTCTCTACTCTTCTCATATTTTGTCACCTCATCTCTATGCTCTCTCTCCTTTATCTCCTCTTGCGTCTCTCTCTCATCTATCTCATTTCTTCTCTACTCTTTTTTATCTCTCCGTTCGCTCTCCTCTTCGCGTCTCTCTCCTCTCTCTTGAGTGATCTCCTCCTCCTCGCATTGTCTCCTCTCTCTCTCTCCTCCCGCGTCTCTCTCATATCTCTCATCTCTTCTATACTCTATTCGTTCACTTTTCTCCTCTATCTCATGATTCTCTTCTCCCTCCGCTCTTCTCTCTCTCATCCTCTTTATTTTCTATCTTCAACCTCTCTCTTCCATGACAAGAAAGAAGGGAGAAGGAAGAGAATAGATTGAACATACTTATGTAGAGAATATTGTGAGATACTTGATACGTTGAGTGTGGGAGATTTAAAGGAAAAAAACATAAAAAAATAAAAATATATATATAACCAAACATAGTGGACTCATGCATAGGGGGGGTGGACAGGTGAAAGGAAAAAAAATCAAATGCGAGGGTGGGGGAGGAGGGGAAAAATGAGGAAAAAAATCACCAAACGGGGGGGGGGGGGGGAGACAACAAAGTGGAGGAAGGAGTGGGGGCCACCAGACTGGCGCGATCCGATTGCACATGTAACCCACCGCGGATCAGATCAAATAGGTCCACGGCGTGTCGCGGCGGCACGTTCAGGTTGCCCCATGTAAGCCACCCGGCCGTGCTTAGACTCGCGAGAGCCCAAGCACGATATAGTTCGCACGTATCGCGACGATTTGCCGCGATATGATAAACCTGACGAACCTTGGATCACAGATCTCAAAGACATTTTTGAATTTTTCTTTAAAATGACATAAATATTCTTATTTAGGTATTTTGGGATTATAAAACAAGGTGTATCTATGCACGGTATAGATTTACTACTGTGTAATAATATTAATTTAAATATATTTCAAGAAGTTCATTAATCTATATCTCACGGTTCATTGAACCGCATTATATCATCTTTTCTCTTTTTTTATTTTAGAGTCTACATTTTTATTTTGAAGTCTAATTTTTTATTTTAATATTTTAATTTCTATTTTGGTGTCTAATATTATTCAATTCGATTTACTATAGTAAAAGAGAAAATTTTAAATGTCAAAATAAAAGTGAAATTTAAAATTAAAAATTAGACTCTAAAATTAAAAAAAATGTGATACAGTGGAGTACAATAATTATATGAGGTGGATTAATAAACTTATCGACATATACTTAAAACTGGTATCCGTAAGTTTTTCTCTCTATGGTCTATGCGCATATGAGACGACATTTAATAGAAAAAAAAACTTAAAGAAAAGAAGGGGGAGGAAGGTGATTGGATTTATAATGGGCGAAGAAGATTTTTGATGCCTGTGGCGAGATCGTGGTAACAACCATCATCTTGCAGGGTCGCGCTGCTTAAACCCTCCTCTCTCCCCTTCTCGCCGCCTCTCACCAGTCACCACTGCCCTCTTCCTTCCCTCTCCAACACCCTCCCGCAGTGCCGCCTCTGCTGTGGTATCATAAGATAACTCATTCCTCTTCCTCTGCTTCGCGACTCCCCGAGAGAAGTGGATAAGGTTTTCCGCCGCTCTACTAAACCCGGCTCTATTTCTAGTTCTACTTCTGTACTACCCAATTCTTCTCCTCCATCTCCATCGCCGGTAACCCCGTAAAGCACCTCTCTGCAACCTGTGTTGCCTAGGCCCATATCCGCCCCGCCATGGATTCCAAGTTGTTGCTCTTCCTGTCACCGAGGACGCCCCCTTCCATCCCTCCCCCGCCATCCTTCCACTCCCGCTGCTCTTCTTCTTCTTCGTTTTGTTTCCGCAAAAGCTCCTCCCGTGGACCGAGGGCCGCCCTCTCTTTACCTTGCAGGACACCCTTTGAGGAGGGGAGGACCCCATTTCTCGGCCAAGGCTTGACCTTTACGCACCCGGAGATCGAGCTGGGTTTGGGTGGGCGGAGGACGCGGCCGCACCGTCGGCCCGCCCTCCAACCCGTGACGGCCCTGGTGAAGAGGAGGAAGGAGGTCCCTTTCGACAACGTCATCCAGCGCGACAAGAAGCTGAAGCTGGTCCTCAAAATCAGGAGGATCCTGGTGAGCCATCCCGACAGGATCATGAACATGAGGGACCTGGGCAAGTTCAGGAGGGAGCTGGGTCTCACCCGGAAGCGTCGTTTCATTGCCCTCCTTAGGCGTTTCCCCGGGGTCTTCGAGGTTGTGGAGGAAGGTGTCTACTCCCTCAAATTCAGGCTCACCCCCGAAGCAGAGCGGCTTTACTTGGAGGAACTGAGGCTGAGGAACGTAATGGAGGATGCCCTAGTCGTGAAGCTGAGAAAGTTGCTGATGATGTCGCTTGAGAAGCGGATCCTGCTGGAAAAGATCGCCCATTTGAAGACCGACCTCGGGCTTCCGTTGGATTTCAGCTCCACCATTTGCGAGAGGTACCCTCAGTACTTCAGGGTGGTGGAGACCGATCGCGGCCCGGCGCTAGAGCTGACACACTGGGACCCTGCATTAGCTGTCTCAGCGGCCGAGGTCCGGGAGGAGGAGAATAGGATCAAAGAGATGGAGGAGAGGAATCTTATCATTGACAGGCCTCTAAAGTTTAGACGCGTGAAATTGCCCAAGGGCTTGAACCTGTCAAAGGGTGAAATGAGGAGGATTTCTCAGTTCAGGGATATGCCCTACATATCACCATATTCTGATTTCTCCGAGCTGCAGTCGGGCACACCTGAAAAGGAAAAGCATGCATGTGGAGTTGTTCATGAGTTACTGAGCCTCACAGTTGAAAAGAAAACACTGGTGGATCATCTCACACATTTCAGGGAGGAATTCAGATTCTCCCAGCAGGTCAGAGGGATGCTAATCAGGCATCCAGATATGTTTTATGTGTCTTTGAAGGGTGACAGAGATTCAGTGTTCCTTAGGGAGGCTTATCATGATTCCCAATTGATTGAGAAGAATAAATTGTCTGTTGTAAAGGAGAAGTTAAGGGCCCTTGTTGCTATTCCAAGATTCCCAAGAAGGGGCGTCACAAAGACTGATGATGATCAAGGCGATGGAAGTGCACTTGAAGATGATTCCGGAGATGATGATTTAGGTGAGTGGTCTGATGCTGAGGGTTCATACGACGAGTTTGATGAGAATGACGAGAACATTGATGATGATGATGATGATGAAGGGGAAGACGATGAAGATTATTGGAGTGATGAAGATGATAGTACACCCCCAGATTTTGATGATGATGGAATTTTAAACCTAGGACCAAGTAAAACTACAAGGCCTGCTGAGACGTCAAGGAGGAAGGAAGAGAAAGTTCTTGTTCCAACACATCTTGATGGCAGACCAAGGGAACGCTGGTGAAAATATCACTATATTTATCGAATGAGATTTCAGGAGGTCAAGCACCCTATTTGTTGCTTAGTATCCTGTGTTCGTCTGAATTTCATTTAGATTTTTCTTCCTTGAAGTTCCTGTTCTCTCATGATGATGTGTGGGATGGAGAAATCCAAATGATTCAAAGAATGTCAAGCACATTTATCAGTATATTTGAGGCCATACTTAAATTGTACTCATCTTCCTGAACATTTTTTTTTAAGTTTCAAAAAGTATATCTCTTTCAGTGTAATTCACAGTTCGCTTTGACTCCATCTAGGTGTAGTCTTGTCTCAGTCTCTCTGTCTTTGGTACCATCATGATCTTTTTTAATCTTATCAATTTGTATATCGATGTTAAACTCCACTCCTATTTTGCATGATTTGCAATATCACATGGAATAATTTCCTTCCAGGAAGCAGCTTCATTATCCACCTTCCATGGGCTGTACTGGTGTTATTCTTTCATATGTCAACTTGTGGAATCATGTTCGAATAATCTAATTGCTTCAGTTCTAGAGTACATCCTCTTGTTTGTTTAAGTAGCCATTCTTTTTGTATTTGTCTATACACCAGGGATATTACAGCATGTTACTGGGAGATTGGAGGTAGATTGCCTAAAGCTTTCTAAATATGGATCCTTATTTTTCAGCATTAGGTTTTAGTATTGCAATGTCTATCCTCCATTGACATTCTTTGTCCACCTGACAATGGTAGCTGTTCCCCGCCACCATTCTGTCCAATGTCCAACTCAATAATTGTGATTAAATTTGATCTTGGTGTAGATCTATTCATGGACCTCCTTGTCATTGTACGAGGGTGAAAGATTTAGTTATATAAATCATATTTCTCTTTTTGGTTCCCTTGTAACATAGGGAAGAATTAAACTTTAGAAGTACTATTAATTGAGTTATCAATAGAGGAAAAAGGGCAGGGTGACTGTACTTGATGCATTTACATTTCCATGAAGATAATTGCTGTTTATCTAGTTGTTATGTGAGTTGAGATATTCCATCTAGGTTCCTGGTGTCAGTCAAGTTATGGCCAAAGATCAGGCACATAACTAGCTGCTATTCTTGTGGTTTGATTTGAAGATATTTGTATTGAATGTGTTGACTGTACATGTTTCATGGAAAAGGAAGTGTTGCTAAAGAGTGTACAATTACCCACCAAAGAATGGACTTATCACCCAGCATTGCGTATCAATGGTAATGTTATATTAGTGTTTTGGAGAATTTTCTAAAGAACTATTCATACTTCCAGCCTTACCTCTGGACGATGCCCTGGTTCATAGCATGATGGGCAAACTTTCCAAAGTTCAACGTCTGTTTTTATGGGAAAATTTACCCAATGTGTCTGCAAATGATATGGAATCTGCATGGAGCAATTCATCCAGCAAACATCCTCTTATTCTGACAGAGAAAAAACTTATGGAGCAGGTTATAGTCTGGATTAGCAGATAAGTAGCTAAATGCCATCATACTCTTTCATGTTGGAGATGGGCTTGTCAGAGGACTGATATGCCACAACCCTGACTATCTGGAAGAAGAACTATGATGGATGGGCTTTGTTTACAACCCAGACTGCATTCAGAGGTTCAGCGTGTGTTCCAAGAGAGGTTCCTAGATCATTTTGAAGGTTTTTGACTACAAGCGCAAGTGTGCAATGTAGTGTTCTGTTGGAGGGTGGAAAAGAGTTTCTAAAATGGGCTATGAAAGGGGAGGAAAGGGTTATATTTGTCAAAGAGGTGTTGATTGACTATGTTCTCGTGAATTGTTGAAAGTGATTCAGTGAATAAACATTATTCACCTAGATTTTTTTCAATATTAAAGTTTTCCTGGTCAGCTGCAGTGCTTGACTGTTACCCTTATTTCAAGATCTCTAATGAGAACAAGCTTCAACATAGTTTGCAAAATCGGCCGATTCTGTATCAGATCGACCTAGGCAGATCTGATTCTAGGGGTAGCCCCCTGAATCATATAAATTCTGGCCAAATCGGCCGGAATCTGACCAAGTCTGATCGACCCAGATCGGCTGATCCCATGCCGCTCTGGCCAACTCTGCCAAAAAAAATTTATTGTATACCCTAATTAGTACATGCATTAAACCAACATTTCACATATGTAAATTAATACATATATATATATATATACAAATTAACATGTCTAATATGATTGTGTACATTAATTTACATATTTATATATAAGTACACAAACACAGAGAGACATATATATGACATATGATTTATGTATTATAAAATTATATTTGACATACATATACATATGTATATATATATATGATTACATATTCAAATATATACACATGTATTACGTATATGTATACATTCATTGTCATAATAATGTAATATATATACATTAACTATATATGTATATATTATATTGTATTTACATTAATATATCATTGTATGTACATTAACACACATATGTATAAAGTGTTCATTAATATGACGTATGTACTATAAAGATGTACATATTAACATATTAATTATGTTTGTACATTAATAGAAATGTACATGATTACATATATATATATATCATGTGCATATATGAATGTTTAGATTTATGTATATGATTTTATAATCATAAAGACATATGTTAGTATTGTATTAGGGATGGCAATGGGCGGGCCTAGACCGGGCCCGTGCTCGCCCAGGTCCAGCCCGGTCTCTAATCGTTCGGCCCAAGCCCGCCCGTCCCGGGACAAGGCCCGATTTTTTTAAGCCCAGCCCGGCCCGAGAAGATTAGGTAAGGCCCAGCCCGATTTTATTTTTTAAACAATATTCTTATTGTTTTTTTTTTTTTACAATAAAATTAGTGTTCATTGAATCAAAATAGCATAAAGTAAACATTAGACTAATCTAGATAAACTTATTTCTAGTTGTTACAAATACGAAATAAATGTAAGTCATTAAATATAGTTCCACAACACAATTTTCAATCTAAAATTATAGAATATTAGAATTATCGCCGTGTTACTTATTTAAAAAAAAAATACCAAGCCACCGGGCCGAGCCAAGTCCGAGCCCAGCCCAATTTTACTCCGGGCCGGGTTCAAAAATAAAAAAATGTTAAATTATCCAGCCCAAGCCCATGTAAAACCGGGCCGGGCCTTCGGGTCGGCTCGGCCCAATTGACACCTCTAGTATATGATTACATGAATATTGTGTACATATATATAATGAACGTGTAAATTTATATGTATGATTGCATAAATAATTAATATACATATGCAAATATTGAAAACATATTTTTTTCCTGAAATTTTATGATTTTCCTGATTTTTTTAATAAAAAAACACTTTTTTAGACTTCCAACAGATCGGCCAATCTGATCTGGATTGGGGTCAGGATCAGCCCAAGGTAATCCTTAGGCTGATCCAATTCTTTTTTCCATGAGCTTCAAAGATTTTAGCATCATGATTTTGGGTCTATCAGGATGCTGTAAATTTAGAGTCTTATGTGCATGTAGATGATACTAGTGCTATCGTTAGCCACTCCCCTTCAGGAGGCTTTAGAAGTGGTCGATTCAGAAGGAAATAGTCTGAAAACAAGTGATTCTGACCCCTGCCACATTGAATTAGGTGGGAATTGTTATTTGACTTCAGAATCTGGAAACAAATGATCCTGACCCCTGCCACATTGAATTATGGTGGGAAATGTTATTTGACTTCAGAAACAAGTTGGTTTACTAATAAAATGTTGTCCTCTTGCCCCATGTCCTTAAAGAATTGATCTTTAAAGATGTAATGATTTTCTTTTCTGGATATCTTTATCAATCTTGTTGAATGAATTCAATGCTTCATATAAAAATGTGGACATCTGTTGTTTTCCTCTCAGGTAAATAATCTTATTAACCCGCTTCTTATGCTTTCCTTGATTCCAACACTAGGATAAATTGGCCAATGCCTGGTGGGTCATTGTAGTGCTGCACTTTATCCAGAGAAACTGTCCAAGGAGAATGTTGGATGTTCCTGGGCCTGGGGCTTTGTTGTGAATCCTGTAGTACATGAGCTTTTCAGCGTGGCAGATATCACTCTTCCTCATAAACTCTTAGCTGTTTCTAGGAAAACTGCATATTGTTGTATCTCATTGACCATGTAACATCTTTGCATGTTTATATAGAAGGTTTGATGGGAATTGCCTTACTATAATGAAGAGCACCTGATTGGAGATGAATCTTAGTATAATGTTTGATGGAAAGTTCTGTAGCATATCTAATCCCATCAATTGAAATCAAAATCTCGATTTGGTTTCTTTTACACAAAGAAATGAGAAATAACATAAGGTATGAAAACTTTGGTCATAGGATGGTGCACCAGCACTGGCTGGCCATTACCAAGCCTTTAGAATCCTCCTCACAACAGTAAAGGGGATGCAGAATAGAAGAGAGAGGAACAAAAACTATAAGCTATAACCTACATATAGAAGCAAGAGCTTTTATCCAGTTTGGTACCATTTTAGATTCAGTTTTATATTTTTTCTGTTCAATTTCCTCCTGTTTCAGTATTCCCTGTTTGCATAGGCTTAATTTTCCCGATTTGAAAGCCTGTCACAAAGAAGTCCAGCTCTTGGATCGGGATCAGATTGGTGGCTCCAAGGCAAGATCAGTTGGATCAGCCAATTCAAGCCCAATCCTGAATTCATCCAGGCCAGGTCAGGTTTTAATATATCCCAAATTTTAAACTTTATGAGAGTTAGTTTCAGGAATTTGTGCAATTTTGAGCCACTTTGCCCTTTCCAGAGAGCAAGAACGGCAGGTCTGCTGACAGCAGTGTCAATGGCATTAAATGGTGGCAGGGGCAATGGTGAGAGCAGGTAATGACCTTGTTCCCTTTCATCATTCTTTCCCATCTTTTTACGATGGTGAGTGCATGGTTGTGAAGGCGACCAAAGCGGTGGCCTAGCACCTTACTGCTTAGGCACCTAGGTGAAGCCTAGTTTATCATTGTTCACTACTCTATTTTATATCATGTCCCTTCATTCTTCTTTTTTCAATGTATATAAATAAGTCATTCTTCTCTTTTCAATGTATATAAATGAGCTGTGTGTGTTGTATTAACCTGAAATATAACATGTTAACAAAATAATTAATAATAATAAGAAGAAAAATAACATATTAACAAAATAATTAATAATAATAAGAAGAAAATAACATATTAACAAAATAATTAATAATAATAAGACAATCAAACTGAACATACCTGCCAACTTGGATGAAACCAACATGTTTAATCAACCTGAAATATTACTAAGCAAATAATAAACACACTAATGTAGTATTGTATTAAACCATCATTTGTCAATTGTCAAACATAGTCATTGCGTCAAAGTAGTTCTGAAAAACCAGAAAATGACGAAAAAGAAATAACAATCTAAATCATAAAGTCCGATGGTCTCATTGACTTTCTTTCTATAATGACTTCCTCTTTATACAAATAAGCCCTCTAAAAATATGTTTTAGACTTTTTTACAACAAAATCACATGCTAAAAAAGGTGATGGACTTCTGCGCCATGGCAGGCAAGGCTACCTCTAGGCGGGCCTCGGTGACCAAGGCGAGCGCCTTTTTGGGGCTGTTTGCCTAGGTGCCAACTTGCCTAGGCACTGCCCAAGCACCTTGTCACTTAGGCGACACCTGAAAAACAATGGGTGAGTGTGAATGGGGAAAGTGGGAGGGCCTGGTCAGAATCACCTGCTGTATCGGTTTCTCCAACCTCTCCCAGGCTTGCGCAGTCCAACCCAACCGGCTAATCCCCAATGAGAGTCGGGGGTCCAAGGTTGCAGGGTGCACTGATCTGACCAAGAATCATTTGGGTAAGCCAGATTCAGGCCAGTCAAGTTCAATCTGGTTGGCCATGTATACTACTCTGTTCTGGTATCTGTCCAGTCATCCTCCTGTCTATCACACCATGCCATCTTCTTTCTCGATTTGGAGTTAGCACCCTTATGCATGCACTCCTGCATTGCATCTCTTATCCTCCCTCTGTCTCCCTCACTTCCATGCAGACTATGGTGTCTTTATTCATTTCTATTTGAACTCAGAAAACTCATACTTTGACTCCACATCCTCTGTCGCACATGTGGCCTCCCCTCCTCACCTTCAAATTAGAATCCATTCTCTCTCCCTTTCTGCTATGCTTCTTCATGTTCTTCCTTCTCACTGTCAGAACCTGCACTTGGCCGTCACTTCTGCTTCCCTGCTCAGTTGCCTCATCTCTGCCCACATTCTTCAAAACAGCTCTCTCATGTCCTCCTCCAATGCTGTCTTGGAACCACTCTTGCATTGTTTTTTGGTCTTTCACATCCGTTCCAGAGCTTTATTTGCATGTTCAAATTGTTTAAGTAGGCATTTTCAAGTATTGATTGTAGCTACTGCAATTTTCACTGAGGAATCGATGATTTATCATACAAAACAGGGTGATGTTGGGAACTCAGTTTCCATTATGCATAAAAAATATTGAGGAGTTTTTCTTGCATTTCAACACAAGGGTTTGACGATGAGGCAAAAGACTCTGCAGGCCAGTAAGGCCGCTGCTGGTGGATCCTGATTTCTTCTATACATTATGAGGTCACAGCTGATACTATGTCCTCATTCATATTGGTTGATGGGAAGGGGGATTAGAGCTGTGGGAGGACAACTTGCAAACGCGGTAATGATGGATCAACAAGAGGCCTTAAAAGCAGCTGCAAGTGATGCTTCTCCATCCTCAAGGTAAAGACTTAACACAAGGCATGTCAGAAACAAAGTTTTTGAAAAACATGTGTCATGCAGCAGCATGGAAGTTTTATGGGCAGTGTAGTTACACTTGTTAGATCTCTTTTAAGTAACCATACAAGATCATTCAAAAACTGCTAGTAATTTTGTTGCGTTTTTTTTGCATATATATTACAAATATAATTGGGTGAAAATCCATCTTAAAATTGTATTGCCACCAGAAACCTTGTTACTGCAAAATGTCTGCACTATAAACCTTATTGTAAGCTACCGTGATGGATTGGTGAAGGTGTATGTTGTGCCTAAGAGGTATGGGAAATGTCCGAATGCCCACCCCACCACCCTCTCGCTCTCTCTCTTTCTTTCTCTCGGCATCGTCGGGCAGGGGAGGCTTGGGGTGGCCAAGGGGGTTCCCCCTTTGGTTCAGTGAGAGGAGAGAGAGGAGTACATCAATCTCTTTATGTAAACGTAAAATTGCCCAAACCAGAGTTTATGATACATAGGACAGAGAGGTGCAGGCGATCAGGGAGAGAGAGAGTTGCGATAGCAGCACTAGCCCGGATCAACGCATGCAGAGGGCAGAAATCAAATCTGTGAACAGTCATGAGGAACACTGCGGTTCACCTTGCCTCGTAAGCAAGGGTTTACTCGGCAGCGGCATTTCCCCTGAAGATGAGCGGGTAAAGCTAACCCTGATAAGAGAGAGCAAAACATTACCCACGGAGAATAATTTAATATATTTGAGTTGTATATTTTTCACTTATACTGTTCTCTTCTTATTGATCAATGAAAAGAGAACACAATGTATCTATTTAATAGAAGGGAAGAAGTACAAGTGAAAAGTACACAATTCAAGTGTACTAAATTTTTCTCTTACTCAAGTCTTTCAAGATCTCAATTTTTTACGGCAAGTCAAATCAACGAGTGACAATTAGAGGTGTTCACTACTCGGTTAAAAATCACCTTAATTTAGTTCGATTTTCAAGTTCTGTAAATTAAACTAAATCGATTAAATTAAATCACAATAATAAGTTTTAATTTGTGTATATCTATATATATATATATATATATATATATATATATATATATACTGTGAAGGGCAATATGGTCATTAGGTTTTCCAATAACAGTCGATCCTTGGATCTTCATCCTTCCAGCCAATGGCTACAATTAAACACCTAAATGATGCATGGTTATTAGTTAGATATCCCATTATTAATAAATGAGATTTGATAGTGATTTATTAGAGAATTGATTGTGATATATATATATATATAATCTTCATTTATAGATAATATTTCTTGATTATATTGGTTGACAGTTAAGTTGAGCGAGATTAAACCCTCACCCTAAAAAAAAAAAACAGGTGGTTAAAGTCTTATTTGTGAGACTAACGGGTTTTAAAGGTATTTATTTTCATGTTAAATCAAACCAAAATTGAACTAAATTGAATTATTTAAATTTATTTTGATTTGGTTTTAAGAAATTCCGGTTTTGTTTAGTTCGAGTTGGCTCATGTGATAAAAAAAAATCTAAATCAAATCAAATCAAATCTTGAACACCCCTAATGACATGGAACCTGCATTTACAAAGAGATTACATAATCTTAATTTCCTTGGGCCATTGCCCAGGGCGAGGGTGGACTAGAAGCTCCTGCCGATATACTAGAAGCGACCACGGTTGAAACAAAAAGAAGAGAGGGAGTTGCAGTCGTCCGGAGAAAGAGAGTGTTGGCGCGGGATGGGGATTCTCCCCCTTTGACGCCAGTCTGTGAGAGAGAGAGGAAGGAGTCTGAGGGGGGAATCAAAGGGGGCAGAAAATCTGAAGGAGAAGAGAAATGTAATGCCGGGAGCGTAGCCTACGTGGAGGGACCGCGCCCCTCCGCGCGCGCGCCGCGTGGAGGGGCGGGCCCCTGCATTAAATACGTTTTTTTTTTTCATTTTTTGTGCACTATTTGTGTGCACAAATAATGTATTTGTGTGCACAAATACATCATTTGTGTGCACAAATTGTAAAAAAAAAAAATAGGCGCATTTAATGCGGGGGGGGCGCCCCTCCACGCGGCGCGCGCGCGGAGGGGCGCAGCCCCTCCACGTCCGCTATGCTCTCGACATTGTCGGGAGCATAGCATTTCTCGAAGGAGAAAGACTCTAGAGAGAGAGAGAGAGAGAGAGTGGGAAAAAGGATATTTTTGTCATTTTGCACACCACTTTATAGCTCCGTCCATCTTTTGGTAGAATATTCTCTAAACTTTTAACGGTCAAAAAACTTGAGGGGTATAATCGATTTCTTTTATTAAATATTAGTTATACTTGATGAAGTGAAGATTAAAAGGTATAGAGGAGAATAGCGTAGTTTTCTCTTCAGAGGTATATGTATAATTAATTCTACAAAAGATCTTTTATTTTCAAAGTGAGTTATTGCAAGAACCCTAATTGGAGATAGGCTGAGAAGTTCTCTTCAAAGCTTGATGATATGGAAGGTTCTCCCGTCCAAATTAGTAAGCGTCTGCCATGTCTATTAATCCCATTGCTTGAGCTATTAATTAGAAGATACACAGTAACACAATCCTAGTGCTGCTGTCCATTTGTATGAAATTCAAATGATTTTGTGTTGCCTGGTGAATCAGTCCTATGCTTGTATATGAATTCTGATAATTACTTTAAAACAAACAAACGAAACAACTACAAAGTAAGGTTGGTCGTACCGCGTAAATCGACCGTGTCGTATGTTGGATAAAAAGTGGTTTGAGGAGGGGTAATTTAAGAAAGGGAGAAAGAAACACAAAATTTGATAAAATAAAAATATGCATAAAAAGGTGTGCAAGTTTTATCCCTTATGTACCCACATGAAAAATCTCTAAGGAGATGTAGGGCTCCATAATCTCAAGTGTCCATGAGACTATGTCTTATAGACAAAGGTGGGGTATACTAGACCATATTACACACGCGCGTCGCCGAGTCGGGCTGGGCTGGGCTGGCGCGCGCGTGAGATGGTGTGGGCCTGTCGGCTTGCCTTGGAACCTTTTTGCTTCTTATTTTTACGTTTTCCCCTTTTCTTAGAGAGATTGGGCATGTTTGGGCCGGTTCCTTGAACTGGCCCATTGTCTACGCTTTTGCGGGCGTGGGGCGTCTCATATAGTGATTAGGGTCTCCCTAATCGCGGTTACCAAAAATTGGAATGCATGTTGACTCTCCGCACAGAGGAACCGCTCGTTGCGCTACTGCTCTCTCCCTCGCCCCCCCCCCCCCCTCCCGCACTTGTCTGCTCACCGACAAGGTCGTCGTCTTCGTCCGGGTGCACTGTCGCTCGTCGGTATTCGGACTGCCGGAATCGCCATCGAACGCTCTCTCTCTGATGTTCGGTGCATACTTCTTCCCCTTACTTTCCATTAAAGAGGATTAGGTTTCCCGTGTAGCTTTCGTCTTGCGGAGTCGATCTTGTGCGAGACCAATTCCGTGTTTCGTGGTTGTACCCTTGGAGAAGGTCGCCAGACCCCATCGCACCGTATAGTGGGGGCGATACTTTCTCTAAGGCGAGTTCCATTATGGAACGCCTCCACAGCTTGCTTTCGTTTGATCATTATTCTTCAATCACCATGCTTATGATCAATATATTCATGTTATATTTCTGTTTTCGGGGTGTGCCTATGAACATGTTACTTCTTATTATAGTTTCCATATGGTTTGCACTGATGTACGTGATGTTGGATTATCATGCTTTATGCCATATTCCCACTATTTTAACAACAGTCTTAGAGAAAGTATCGATCATGACTTCATCCTCATCGTTTAGCTCGAAAGTGGACATGTCATGTATGCCTGCAAAATTCGCAGGGCAACACTTCAAACGTTGGCAACAATGGATGAAGATTTGGTTCACAATGTTCGGGTTGATCACGGTTATAGAGTCTGATCCCCCTAAAGTGATTGAGGGCGATTCTGCAAGTGAAACTAAAGCTGAGGAATAGAAAGAGAAAGATAGACTTGGACATGGGTGCATACTTACTGCACTGTCAGATGTCCTGTTTGATGTCTATAGTTCTTCTACATTTCTAACCTCAAAGGCACTGTGGGATGAACTAG
This sequence comes from Colocasia esculenta, assembly GCA_014218235.1. Lineage (NCBI taxonomy): Eukaryota > Viridiplantae > Streptophyta > Magnoliopsida > Alismatales > Araceae > Colocasia > Colocasia esculenta. The sequence goes on along the minus strand of CM024759.1, from coordinate 68,243,657 downwards.
ACTGAAAATACAATACCGAGGACCAAGGTCTGGAGAAGTATTCCATAGGCAAGTTCCTCAAGTTTCACATGTTGGAGGACAGATCTGTAGCCGAACAGGCACATGAGTCTCCTTATGTTCCACGGCTTGACAGAGGGTGATATGAAACTCCATGAAAAATTTCAAGTCATGTGCATAATTGAGAAATTTCCAACGACCTGACAGGACTTTGGAATGGCTCTCAAATATAGAAAGGGATCTATTTCTCTTAATGACTTGATGAGGGCCATTGCCATTAAAGAGGAGCATAGAAAGGAAAAACCAGGGATGCATGTGGAGGCTAGTGCAAACTTTATGATAAAGTATAAGAATAAAGATGTTAAAGGCAAACCCAAGACAGGTTCCACCACACAAATGAAACCCAAAGGAAAGATACAAAAGAAGAAGAAGTCTGGAGAATGCTGGGTGTGTGGTCAAAATGGTCATTTCTGTGGGGATTGTCCTAAACAGAAAGAAAAGTTGACCCATAAGACTGCTGAAAATCCAGCTCAGGTCAATATAGTGACCGGTGGGGACTCTTCTGGTGACACGTATGTTCCTCTAAACCCTCAGCTTTTTACTATTTATTAACCTAATGAGTGGTTAGTAGACACTGGAGCCAATGTACAGCTATGTGCTGACAGGGCTAACTTTGTGTCTTACCAGGCCACCAGTGATTGCTCCGTGACGATGGGTAATGGCAGCACTGCAAGTGTGATGGGAATTGGATGCGTGGATCTGAAGTTTACTTTAGGACGTGTACTATCTCTTCACAGTGTGCACCATGTTCCTAGTGTTAGGAGGAACATCTTATCAGGTTCTAGAATGGTTAGGAAGGGTTATGAGTTGAACTTTAAATGTAATAAAGTTGTTATTTTGTGTTAGAAAACTTTTATTGGTAAAGGTTATTTATCTTATGGGTTATTTAAAGTGTATGTGAACCATGTGATGAATAAAAGTTTAGATGTTGATGTTGTTTCTACATCTGTTTCTGTGGCATATAATGTTATTGATTCATCTAATTTATGGCATGGACGTTTAGGACATATTAATTTCAATTCTTTGAAACGAATGATGAGCCTGAAATTGATTCCTAATTATGTTATTGATAATTCTAAAAAGTGTGATATTTGTGTTCAGGCTAAACAACCCAAAAAGTCGTTTAAGTCTGTGGTGAGAGATTCAGAAATTCTGGATCTTGTGCATTCTGATATCTGTGAATTTAATGGCATATTGACTAGGGATCATAAAAAGTATTTCATTACCTTTATAGATGACTGTAGTAGATATTGCTATGTGTATTTTCTTAAGTCTAAGGATGTGGCTTTACAAAAGTTTATCATCTTTAAGAAAGAAGCAGAAACACAAACAGGTCGGGTGCTTAAGAGGTTGAGGTCTGATAGGGGTGGAGAATATACCTCCAACCAGTTTGGTGAATACTGCCAAGACAATGGCATCATTCATGAGACAGCTGCCCCCTATTCACAACAGTTTAATGGGATAGCTGAACGAAAGAATCGTGTATTCATAGACATGGTCAACTCTCTCCTGCAGAGTTCAGAACTGCCTAACTATATGTGGGGGGAAGCATTGAATACGACTTGTCGTATTCTGAATTATGTTCCCCTGAAACACAAAGATAGTAGTCCATATGAACTTTGGAGAAATAAAAATTCTAGCTTGAAATATCTTAAAGTGTGGGGGTGCCTAGCTAAAGCACTTGTCCCTGAACATAAGAGGAAAAAGTTGGGACCTAAAACAGTTGACACGGTCTTTCTGGGCTATGCTGAAAATAGCTATGCGTACAGGTTTCTAGTAATTAAGTCTGAGATTTCTGGCATAGATGTTAACACCATAGTTGAGTTTTGTGATGCTACATTCTTTGAGAATGTGTTTCCTATGAAGACTGGTTTACCTCAATCTATTTCTTCAGAGACTGGGCCTTCTACATCTTCATCCATTCTAGATCGTGTGGAAAGGATACCAAATGTGGGGGCAAGTGCATCCAGCTCTCATCCTGATTCTGATAGTCAGGAAGAGGAAGTAGAACCTAGAAGGAGTAAAAGACAAAAGATTGCCAAGAATTTTGGAAGTGATCTTATTACTTTTCAAATTGAGGGTGATCCTCCCACTTTCAAGGACGCCATGACCTTTCCTGAGGCACGGCATTGGAAGGAAGCCATAAAGAGCGAAATGGATTCCATTATTGCTAATGGCACTTGGGAGCTAGTCGATCCTCCTCCTAGTTCTAAAACCATTGGATGCAAATGGGTCTTTAAGAAGAAGCTAAATCCTGATGGGACCATTGACAAGTTTAAAGTTAGGTTAGTTGCTAAGGGGTTCAAACAAATGGAGGGGATAGACTATTTTGACACTTATTCCCTTGTAACCAGGATTACCACAATTAGGGTACTGATTGCTTTGACCTCCATATATGATCTAACTATTCATCAAATGGATGTTAAGACTACCTTCCTTAATGGTGATCTTGATGAAGAGATCTATATGGATCAACCTGAAGGATTTACAGCACCTGGTAGTGGAAACAAAGTTTATAGACTTGTTAAATTCTTATATGGATTGAAACAAGCCCCTAAGCAATGACATGAAAAAATTGACATGACTATCATGTCATTTGGCTTTAAAGTCAATGAGCCTGATAAGTGTGTTTACTACAAGATAAATAGTAATGATTGTGTTGTCCTATGTCTGTAAGTAGATGATATTTTATTGTTCGGCAACAATTTGGGAATGATAATTGAGACTAAATCATTCTTGAGTAGAAATTTTGAGATGAAAGATATGGGTGAAGCTAGTGTAATTCTGGGACTAAAGCTGACCAGATCAGCTGAAGGGATAGCTATTTCTCAGTCTCATTATATTGAGAAAGTGTTAGAGAAATTTGGCTATGAGAATTGCAAAGCTATCTGTACACCCTATGATCCTTCTAGGGTTTTCTGTAAGAATAAGAATGGCACTCCTGTGATCAATTGCAGTATTCCCAAGTTATAGAAAGCTTAATGTATCTTGCAAACTGTACTAGACCTGACATTTCATATACAGTGTCTAAACTCAGTAGATACACTAGCTGTCCTGACCATACTCACTGGGAAGGCTTGGATAGAGTGCTGAGGTACCTGAAAGATACTATGACTCTAGGCTTGCATTTTGGGAAATTCCCTGTTGTCCTTGAAGGATATAGTGATGCAAGCTGGATAGTTGAAAACTTAGGGAGCAATGGTGTAACGTCGCGTGCTTTTCGGATCCATGCGGATCATGTGTTGTGGTTGTGGTGGCCGTTGTGAGGCCAATGTGAGTTGGTTGTATGGAATGTATGGTGTGGAAGTGTGGTTTGAGCAGGTAAAGTGCAGGTTTGGTCCTGAAATGAAATAGGACCTGCTGCAGTTCAGTTGGAGTTGGCGGCCAGGGGTGGCCGTTGACCTGTTGGCGTCCAGGTAAGTGGACGTTGACTGCATGAACTTGGAGGCATTGGATGTGGACGCTGAGGGTGGCGGTTGCTGTTGACGGCATAGGGGTTGACGCCAACCTGAGAATGATGCAGGTTATAGGCTCACCCGAGAGCAGGTTTCTTACCTGGTTCTCTTCCCCTCTTGCCCCAGCTTCGCGTCTTGGTGTTTCTAAACCTTTCAACAGGTATCGAAGAGTGGTTGGACGATCGTAGAACGCGTGGCGTTGCTGAATTGCGCGAGGAAACGCCGTGGCGTGGTGCAATTCTCGTGGGAGCTCGCGGAGGGTTCGGTGTGAAACGGGAGTTTGCGGGAGGTTCCAGTGTGTTCTGAGGTAGGGGACGAACCCGTTTAGCTCCGTAGAAACATTAAAACACATCGTAACCACCTGAATTAGCATGATAATGTATTTTCGGATAAAGTTGCACCATGCGGGGATAATGGGTGGTTTGAGTAATTTAATGTACGAAGCATGCTGTGTTGGGTTGTTTTGGATTCATGCATGTTTAAAGAACCGTTTCAGTACATTTTCTTGTAGTTTTAACGGTTGGAAAACCCGTAGAGCCGGATTAGGGTTTCTGCAGGGTTTAAGGCCGGAGAACTTGGCGTCAAGATCGCTTGTCGCCAAGATCATCAGCTAAGATATCAACGGCCAGATCCCTTGCCGTTGACTTATTGTAAGCGACAGTCGATGTTGTCGCCTACTGGTTATGAACAGAAATGACTAAATTATGGCATTTATCGTTAATGCATGTGTGTTGACACATGAGGTGCACTGAGTGCACATGGTTCTCGTGTTTAGCATATAAGGTATGCTATTAGTTACTTACTCTCGTGACTGCGTGATGTTTACGCGAGTCAGTCGGGTTCACGTGTAGTGGACCAGTGTTACTTGTGGTTTACGTGAGGTTTCACGTGGTTTGTGTGTGACGTGCACGTGGTTCTGTGTACGTGGCGAGTAGTACGACGCCTACCGTGGTTACCTCTCCAGTTGGGTGCCCCAGGTTCTTTGTGAGCCAGGCTGTTAGCTCGGGGCTTTGTCCCGGTACTTGTGTTGTACCGTCGAGGTCTGTGTCGTCTGACCTGGACACCCTCACTCTTGTGTTTGAGTTGCACATCTGGCTGAGGGAAAGACGATAGTGGGACAGTGACACTTGTGTTTGTCTTTAGTCACTTGTAGCGCGCTCGTAGTTGGGGGTACGGACACCAGTAGACATACTGGACCCCAGCTAGTCCTTTTCCAGTGCCTCACTCCAGAGAGTTCCGGGCCAGGATCTCTAGAGGTGCCAGGCATGGGCCTGTGACCGTGTGGTTTGCAGGTGGTGGTGTTTAGTTGGTCTCCACAGTTGCTTGAATTTTCACGTGGAGCGGCAGCTGGACCTTTCGTCCGTGGCTGCGAGACTAAGAGGTAGACCTGTGTTAGCTTGTCCGAGTCAGTTACTGGTGTCGAGAACCAGTTCACGTGGCTCGTGTTTGGCAGTCTCTACTTTAGCTTGTACACCTATACTGGTTTGCCGTTTAATTATTACTGTTGTTTCTCGTAGTCGGCAGACGGTGAGTACTTTTACAGCTTTAATATCCTGCTTAGCTGTTCTATAAATTGTTGGTATTGTTTATAGCTTTGTACCTGTGGTTTTTGGTTTGCTCGGTTTTGGGGGAGTTCCCTATAGAGCCAGTGACTAGAGAGGCTCACCCCTACCCCCTCAGGTGAGAGCGAGGAGGACGTCTCACGATTGCCGTCCAGCTCAGGGCCGCGCCGTAGCGGTGCAGGGTCAGTACCTCCAGCGGTGTAGTTCCAGCAGTGTAGTTTGGCTAGTTGTTTACTTTCTTCAGTTGTACCTCGGGGTATGCCTCAGGCTCTTGTACTTCTTTTCAGTTTTGTGGAAATTTGGCTATGTAAACTTGTGATTTATATATAAAATGTGGTGTGTTCCTTTGTGTTTACACGGACTGTGGTTTGATATCCCTTGCGAGGCTTCGGCCCGTTCGCGGGAGGCGGACTCAGATCAAGTACGTTATCGGTTTAACGGGCTTGGCCGAGGCGTTCCGTCACAGTTGGTATCAGAGCAAGGTCCGTGTTAATATAAGGGAATTAGAAGGACACATAGCCTTATTTCAGTCTTTGAACACTGCTGGTAGGGACTCTGGTTTTTGATAATTTATTGTTTGATTTTTGTTTGGTGTTTTGTTTATGTAGAAATTTTGAAATGGCTGATAGAAGAGATTGGGGTGGTGGAGGAGATGATCTGGAGGAAAGCACCCAGCGTATGATTGAGAGAATCTGGGAGAGCCTCACGGATATTCGGGCGAGGATGGATCAGCAGGCGCCGGTACCACCAGTTGTAGTGCCACCTGGGGATGGAGAGGTTGTACCTGTAGCTCCAGTCCCGCCGAGAGTGGAGGTACCTTTTGCAGCACCTGTGCCACCACCACCACCAGTGCTGATAGCAGAGGAACCAGTGATGCAGGTGGAGAAATTTCTGAGATTGCAGCCGCCTACTTATTCAGGAGGGCCGAATCCAGATACAGCAGAGCACTGGGTTCATGAGATTGAAAGAGTTTTTGCGACCATGAGGTGTCCGACAGCAGATAGAGTGGTGTTAGCTGCTTATCAGTTGAGGGGTTTTGCATTGGAATGGTGGCGACTGAAGATGCAGACCACCTTTGCAGGCAGGACAGAGGAGGCTATCACTTGGCCGGAATTTCTCAATGTATTTAATGATACATTCTTTCCGATCCAAGTGCAGCAAGTAAAAAGAGAGCAGTTTCGGACTCTTCAGCAAGGTAATTCCTCAGTTTTGGAATACCAGATGAGATTTATGGCACTTAGTCATTATGCGCCATATGTGGTTTCAGATAATAATATGATGGTTGAGTACTTTATTAGAGGCTTGAGAGTGGAATTGCAGGATGCGATAGTACCTCTTATGTGCAAGACAGTGGAAAAGGCAGCTCAGAGAGCAGCTACTTTGGAGAGATCTATTCGGACTCGTCAGGTGGGCGAGTCAGGTTCAGGTAGTTTCCGGCTACCACAGCAGTCAGTGGGTGCGAGTAAGGGTAAAGCACCAGCAGGACCTTCTTCATCAGGCTTCAGTAAATGGGGTCAAAAATTAAAGCAAGCATTTAAAGGAAAAGGAAGAGGATGGGGAGGTCGCCCGCAGTTCCAGCAGGGCCGAGGTAGGCCTGAGGTGGAGGAGTCGCAGCAGAGTACTGCCAGGCAACCTGTTACTCCACCGGGATATAGATGCTATAATTGTAATCAGCTGGGACATTTGATCCGCAATTGTCCCTATCCGAGGGAGTATGGATATGGTAGAGGTGTGCAGCAGCAGCAGCAGCCTCAGCAGTTTCAGCAGCCACAGTCAGGTCGTGGCAGAGGAGTACCGCAGCAGCGGGGAAGAGGCCGGGTTATGGCTATCACCCGAGCCTAGGCGGAGGCATCGAATATGATAGAAGGTACTTTACCTCTTTATGAATATTCAGCAAGAGTTTTATTTGATTCGGGTGCCTCTCATTCTTTTATTTTCGAAGAATTTCTAGATTGTATAGCTCATCCTTTAGAAGAGAAATCTTGTGAGTTAGTAGTGGAGGTTCCTTCATGTGAGTTTTTACTCACTTCGAGCTATATAGATGAAGCTCCAGTTATGATTGAAGGGAACCAAATGTCGGGTCGATTGTATGCCCTGCAGTTGTCAGATTATGATATTATTCTGGGTATGGATTGGCTTGAAATGTATGGAGCAATGTTAGATTGCAGAAAGAAAAGGATCAGATTTTGTCATCCTAATGGTGCAGCATTTGAATATCAAGGTACGCCTTTTTATACCTCCAAGTTTCTAATTTCTGCAATTAAAGCTAGAAAGTTGATAAATGATGGGTGTGTGGCTTATTTAGCCTTGGTAAGTCTGGTTGAAGCCAGTCAGCCAGTAGAAGCAGTTCCCGTGGTTAGGGAATTTGCTGATGTTTTTCCTGAGGATTTGCCTGGTTTAGCTCCACATAGAGAGGTGGACTTTACTATTGAGTTGCTGCCAGGTACCATGCCGATTTCTAAAGCTCCATATCGGATGGCACCAGCAGAACTTAAAGAATTGAAAAAGCAGTTAGAAGAATTGTTGCAGAAGGGTTTTATTAGACCGAGTCATTCCCCGTGGGGAGCGCCGGTTTTATTTGTGAAAAAGAAAGATGGAAGTTTTCGGATGTGTATTGATTATAGAAAGTTGAATGATGTGACCATCAAGAATAAGTACCCGTTGCCGAGGATAGATGATCTATTTGATCAGTTGCAATCAGCAAAGGTGTTTTCTAAGATTGATTTGAGGTCCGGGTACCATCAGTTGAGAATTAAAGAGGAAGATATAGATAAGACAGCCTTCAGAACCAGATATGGTCACTATGAGTTTGTGGTTATGCCTTTTGGGTTGACTAATGCTCCTGCAGGTTTTATGGATCTGATGAATAGAATTTTTCATCCATATTTAGATCAATTCATTGTGGTCTTTATTGATGATATTCTAATTTATTCAGCATCTGAAGAGGAGCATGCAGCTCATTTGAGGTTTACTCTGCAATTATTAAGAGATAACCAATTGTTTGCTAAATTCAGTAAGTGTGAATTCTGGTTGAAGGAAATTCAGTTTTTGGGTCATGTTATCTCAGCTAAAGAAATAGCAGTGGACCCGAGTAAAGTGGAAGCTGTGTCAAGGTGGGGAGTGCCTAAGACAATAACCGAGATTAGAAGTTTTCTGGGATTAGCAGGTTATTATAGGCGCTTCATTCAAGATTTTTCTAAGATTGCAGCATCTATGACTAGATTGACCAGGAAAGGGGTGCCTTTTGTGTGGTCCGGTGAATGTCAGAGAAGTTTTATGGAATTGAAGAAAAGACTCACATCAGTACCTATATTGACATTACCGGCAGGGAATGGTGGTTTTGTGCTGTATACTGATGCTTCAAGGAGAGGACTTGGCGCAGTGCTTATGCAGCATGGTAAAGTGATAGCTTATGCATCCAGGCAATTGAAGCCAGCAGAGGAGAATTACCCCACTCATGATTTGGAATTAGCTGCAGTTGTGTTTGCTTTGAAAATGTGGAGGCATTATTTGTATGGCGAGAGATTTGAGATCTTTACAGATCATAAAAGCTTGAAGTATATCTTCTCGCAGAAAGATTTGAACCTTCGCCAGCGCAGATGGATTGAGTATTTAAAGGATTATGATTTCAGTTTAGCTTACCATCTGGGTAAGGCCAATGTTGTAGCTGATGCCTTAAGCAGAAAGGCATATATGAATCTGATGATGATTAAAGAATGGAAGTTATATGAAGAAGTAGCAGAGAATTCCTTGTATGTGCCCACTAGTCAGCGACGGGCAATTCTAGCTGCTAGTGCTGTAGAGCCGTCTTTGTTTTGGCAGATAGTTGAAGCTCAGAGAGCAGATGCCAGTTTGGCTGAAATTGTGAAAATGGAAGGAGTTTCTATTGATGATAATTGTGTGGTCAGGCTCAGGGGCAGGTTGTTTGTTCCTGCAGAAAGAGAGGTGAAGCAGCGAGTATTGGAAGAGGCTCATAAATCTAGGTACACTATCCATCCGGGTAGTACTAAAATGTACCATGATTTAAGAAAGCATTTCTGGTGGCCTCATATGAAGAAAGAAATAGCAGAGTTTGTTTCAAAGTGTGCTGTCTGTCAGCAGATTAAAGCAGAGCATCAAAAGCCTGGAGGTCTATTGCAACCGTTACCCATTCCACAGTGGAAATTGGATGATATTGCTATGGACTTTGTGGCAGGTTTACCAAGGACGAGTTCAGGGCATAATGGAATATGGGTGTTTGTTGACAGATTGACCAAAGTGTGTAGATTGGTGGCAGTGAGTATGTCTTGGACAGTGGACAGATTGGCAAATATTTATGTTGAAAGAATTGTTCCACTGCATGGTATTCCGAAGACTATTGTGTCAGATAGAGATCCAAGATTTACTTCTGGTTTTTGGAGAAGTTTGCAAAGGGTAATTGGTTCTGAGTTGAAATATAGCTCTGCTTATCATCCCCAAACAGATGGTCAGACTGAAAGGACTATTCAGACAATTAAAGATATGTTACGAGCTTGTTGTTTAGTTTGGGGAGGTAGCTGGGAGCATCATTTGGGAATGGTTGAGTTTGCCTACAATAATAGTTATCATACCAGTCTTGAGATGGCACCGTATGAAGCTTTATATGGAAGGTCATTAGAACCCCATTGAACTGGCATGAAGTGGGAGAAAGGCAGTTAGTGGGTCCTGAATTGATTCAGCAAACCACTGAAGTAGTGAAGTTTATTAAAGAGAAATTGCAGGCAGCTCAAAGTAGGCAGAAAAGTTATGCAGATGTTCGAAGGAGACCACTTCAGTTTGAGGTGGGAGATCTTGTTTTCCTGAGAGTTTCTCCAAGTAAAGGAATCATGAGGTTTGGCAAGTTTGGGAAGTTGAGTCTAAGGTATGTAGGACCTTTCCAGGTGATTGAAAGAATTGGGGAAGCAGCTTATAGGCTGGATTTGCCAGCAGATTTTACAGATGTGCATGATATTTTCCATGTCTCTATGTTGAGAAAGTGTATTGAAGATCCAGCTTAAATAATCAGATATCAAAGTGGTGACCTGAGGCTGGATATGACTATGCCAGAGTATCCGGTGCAGATCACAGATCGAAAGATAAAGAAGCTGAGAAATAAAGAAATTGAGCTAGTTAAAGTGAGATGGGAGAATAGATTGGGTGGTGAGGATACCTGGGAGTTAGCCGAGGAAATGGCTAAAGGGTATCCCTATCTGTTTGCATAAGCTTTTGTATTTTCTTTTTAGATGATAGTACTTGTAAAAATGTGTATGTATAAGTTGTTTAACTTTGAATTATGTTGTGAATTTCGAGGTCGAAATTTTCTTTTTAGATGATAGTAAGGTAACGTCGCGTGCTTTTCGGATTCATGCGGATCATGTGTGTTGTGGTTGTGGTGGCCGTTGTGAGGCCAATGTGAGTTGGTTGTATGGAATGTATGGTGTGGATGTGTGGTTTGAGCAGGTAAAGTGCAGGTTTGGTCCTGAAATGAAATAGGACCTGCTGCAGTTCAGTTGGAGTTGGCGGCCAGGGGTGGCCGTTGACCTGTTGGCGTCCAGGTAAGTGGACGTTGACTGCATGAACTTGGCGGCATTGGATGTGGACGCTGAGGGTGGCGGTTGCTGTTGGCGGCATAGGGGTTGACGCCAACCTGAGAATGATGCAGGTTATAGGCTCACCCGAGAGCAGGTTTCTTACCTGGTTCTCTTCCCCTCTTGCCCCAGCTTCGCGTCCTGGTGTTTCTAAAGCTTTCAACAGGTACCGAAGAGTGGTTGGACGATCGTAGAACGCGTGGCGTTGCTGAATTGCGCGAGGAAACGCCGTGGCGTGGTGCAATTCTCGTGGGAGCTCGCGGAGGGTTCGGTGTGAACCGGGAGTTTGCGGGAGGTTCCAGCGTGTTCTGAGGTAGGGGACGAATCCGTTTAGCTCCATAGAAACATTAAAACACATTGTAACCACCTGAATTAGCATGATAATGTATTTTCGGATAAAGTTGCACCATGCGGGGATAATGGGTGGTTTGAGTAATTTAATGTACGAAGCATGCTGTGTTAGGTTGTTTTGGGTTCATGCATGTTTAAAGAACCGTTTTAGTACATTTTCTTGTAGTTTTAACGGTTGGAAAACTCGTAGAGCCAGATTAGGGTTTCTGCAGGGTTTAAGGCCGGAGAACTTGGCGTCAAGATCGCTTGTCGCCAAGATCATCAGCTAAGATATCAACGGCCAGATCCCTTGCCGTTGACTTATTGTAAGCGACAGTCGATGTTGTCGCCTACTGGTTATGAACAGAAATGACTAAATTATGGCATTTATCGTTAATGCATGTGTGTTGACACATGAGGTGCACTGAGTGCACATGGTTCTCGTGTTTAGCATATAAGGTATGCTATTAGTTACTTACTCTCGTGACTGCGCGATGTTTACGCGAGTCAGTCGGGTTCACGTGTAGTGGACCAGTGTTACTTGTGGTTTACGTGAGGTTTCACGTGGTTTGTGTGTGACGTGCACGTGGTTCTGTGTACGTGGCGAGTAGTACGACGCCTACCGTGGTTACCTCTCCAGTTGGGTGCCCCAGGTTCTTTGTGAGCCAGGCTGTTAGCTCGAGGCTTTGTCCCGGTACTTGTGTTGTACCGTCGAGGTCTGTGTCGTCTGACCTGGACACCCTCACTCTTGTGTTTGAGTTGCACGTCCGACTGAGGGAAAGACGATAGTGGGACAGTGACACTTGTGTTTGTCTTTAGTCACTTGTAGCGCACTCGTAGTTGGGGGTACGGACACCAGTAGACGTACTGGACCCCAGCTAGTCCTTTTCCAGTGCCTCACTCCAGAGAGTTCTGGGCCAGGATCTCTAGAGGTGCCAGGCATGGGCCTGTGACCGTGTGGTCCGTAGGTGGTGGTGTTTAGTTGGTCTCCACAGTTGCTTGACTTTTCACGTGGAGCGGCAGCTGGACCTTTCGTCCGTGGCTGCGAGACTGAGAGGTAGACCTGTGTTAGCTTGTCCGAGTCAGTTACTGGTGTCGCGAACCAGTTCACGTGGCTCGTGTTTGGCAGTCTCTACTTTAGCTTGTACACATGTACTGGTTTGCCGTTTAATTATTACTGTTGTTTCTCGTAGTCGGCAGACGGTGAGTACTTTTACAGCTTTAATATCCTGCTTAGCTGTTCTATAAATTGTTGGTATTGTTTATAGCTTTGTACCTGTGGTTTTTGGTTTGCTCGGTTTTGGGGAAGTTCCCTACTGAGCCAGTGACTAGAGAGGCTCACCCCTACCCCCTCAGGTGAGAGTGAGGAGGACGTCTCACGACCGTCGTCCAGCTTAGGGCTGCGCCGTAGTGGTGCAGGGTCAGTACCTCCAGCGGTGTAGTTCCAACAGTGTAGTTTGACTAGTTGTTTACTTTCTTCAGTTGTACCTCGGGGTATGCCCCAGGCTCTTGTACTTCTTTTCAGTTTTGTGGAAATTTGGCTATATAAACTTGTGATTTATATATAAAATGTGGTGTGTTCCTTTGTGTTTACACGGACTGTGGTTTGGTATCCCTTGCGAGGCTTCGGCCTGTTCGCGGGAGGCGGACTCGGATCAAGTACGTTATCGGTTTAACGGGCTTGGCCGAGGCGTTCCGTCACAAATGGTGTCACAGGGTATGTCTTTACCCTTGGAGGTGGAGCTGTCGCCTGGAGGTCGACTAAGCAAACCATCTTGTCTCGGTCTACTTTTGAGGCTGAGTTGTGTGCTTTGGACACCACTGGTATGGAGGCTGAATGGATCAGGGGTCTTCTTTCTGAACTTTCCTTGATGAGTAAGCCTATACCTGCGATCTCTGTGCATTGTGATAATATGACTACAATTGCCAAGATCAAAAGTTCAAAGTATAATTAGAAAGAAAGGAGACACATCCAACTCAGATTGAAATCTGTAAGGGAGTTAGTGTCTCAGGGAGTGATAGCTGTGGATTTTGTTGGTACCAAGGACAACACAACTGATCCTCTGACTAAGGGACTCAATAAAATTCAAGTCCAAAAATTTAGAATGGGGATGGGACTGAAACCCATTAGATGTTCTCCTTCAGTAGCAACCCAACCTATCTGAGTAGAGATCCTACAAAGAAGGTTCAATGTGGTAATAACAAGCTGTTGAGAGAATTGGTAGGCACTTAAATTATGAGATATCTCATATCTGAGTTCCTCTCCTGAATCCTAATGCTAATGCCTATAACTGCAAGATTAGGATGAGTTGTACACTCTTAATGGGTTCAAGTCTGGTAAGGCAGGATGTCAGCAGTGCATCCTTGGAGAAGCCTACTTAAATAAGTACTACTGTGAGGCCGCAGTTAAGGAATTGGGTTATTCCTGAATGTACTTATGATACAGGAAAGGGCGCATGGCCAGAAAGCGCCACCTTTACGATTGCTATCTTAACCTGTATCATGTTGTTTCCTTTGACAACTCTCACCCTAAAGAATCAAGTTCAAGACCAAGTTCACTTCGATTCTGTGGGAGTCAGATTTGGAATACTTAGGTAAAGGTTCAAACCCGAAAGGTACCTTTACTGAAAGCGTGGTATGTTTATCCTCTTATGTTTATTTCTCATTATCAAACCTTGTGTTTGTGGGGGAATGTTGGGTAAAAAGTGGTTTGAGGAGGGGCAATTTAAGAAAGGGAGAAAGAAACACAAATTTTGATAAAGTAAAAAGGTGCATAAAAAGGTGTACAAGTGTTGTCCCTTATATGAGGGTCTTAGTCCCACATGAGAAATCTCTAAGGAGATGTAGGGGTCCATAACCCCAAGTGTCCATGAGACTATGTCTTATAGACAAAGGTGGGGGTATGCTAGACCATATCACACACACACGCCGCCGGGCTGGGTGGGCGCACACGCGTGAGATGGTATGGTCCTGTCGGCTTGCCTTGGTACTTTTTTGCTTCTTATTTTTGCGTTTTTCCCTTTTCTTGGAGAGATTGGGCCTGTTTGGGCCGGTTCCTTGAACTGACCCATTGTCTACGCTTTTGCGAGCCTGAGGCGTCTCATATAGTGATTATGGTCTCCCTAATTACAGTTACCTAAAATTGAAACACCTGTTGACTCTCCGCACAGAGGAACCGCTCGCTGCGCTACTGCTCTCTCCCTCGCCCCCCCCCCCCCCCCCCCCGCACCGATCTGCTCACCGACGAGGTCGCCGTCTTTGTCTGGGTGCACTGTCGCTCGCCGGTATCCGGACTGTCGAAATCGCCATCGAACGCTCTCTCTCCGGTGTTCGGTGCATGCTTCTTCCCCTTACTTTCCATTAAAGAGGATTAGGTTTCCCATGTAGCTTTCGTCTTACGGAGTCGATCTTGTGCGAGACCGATTTCGTGTTTTGTGGTTGTACCCTGGGAGAAGGTCGCCAGACCCCATCACATCGTATAGTGGGGGAGATACTTTCTCTACGACGAGTTCCATTATGGAATGCCTCCACAGCTTGCTTTCGTTTGATCATTATTCTTCAATCACCATGCTTATGATCAATATATTCATGTTATATTTCTGTTTTCGGGGTGTGCCTGTGAACATGTTACTTCTTATTATGGTTTCCATATGGTTTGCACTGATGTACGTGATGATGGATTACCATGCTTTATGCCATATTCCCACTGTTTTAACAACATTGTATTCTCTGTGGCACAGTCTGATTCATATCGTATCGATTGGTCAATCGAAAATGTCAAATTAGTCGATCGATTTTTCTCTCTCTTTGAAGATCAAATAGATCATGGGATTTGAATGTTATTTTGATAGAAATTAGTCAACCGATAAAAAAATAACCGTTCGACCAATTTTAGACTTTTATCTGTTAGATGTCTAGAGTGCTCTCTGGAAGAATCAGTCGACCGTTAAGAAAAAATCGATCGACCAATTTTATCGTACTGTGTCGACTGTATCGGGGCTTGCAAATGTCCAGACACGGTAAGCCACGGCTGTGCCTCTACAATATGCAACGACATAGCAAATCCTATTACAAAGTAACTGTTCGGTGCCATTTTCATATGAATACTATCAAAAGTTTGACGATTGGTATTAATCTCAACATTAATTTTAATTTGAAATACACTACAAGACAAAGCGCAAATAGCGACCGACAAGTTCAGTCTCTATTCGGTCTCTGTTCGGTCGCTGGGAGTGTCTGCGACCGAACAGACACCGATTTGCGACCGAATATTTCGGTCGCTATATAATAGTCGCTATACAGTGACTGATAGTTATCGGTCGCAGAATCCGTCTCTGATAGCGACCAAAATAGGTCGGTCGCACGTTTGGTCGCGAATAGAGACCGCCCGTCGTGGTCGTAGGACGGTCGCTCACAGCGACCGATAATTGGTCGTTGTTTCGGTCGCTGACAGCGACTGATTATATTGGTCGCTATATCGGTCTCTAGTGTAGAGACCGACCTAGCGACCAAACAAGTTCCGTCGCTATGTGTGTAGCGACCAAAGTTAGCGATCGATCCGCGACGAAAATCTATCTGTCACTATTCGATCGCTAATTTTACAATATTTTTTTATAAATTTTCATAAATGACTATAAATCACCTGATAAATAACAATACCATAAAACCACAATAAATCAACTACACAAATCACAATCTCCACGAATCTCAAATTCATCACATAAAATACAAACACACAAACTAATCATACATCCATAATAAAATGACAACATGCACACAACTAAAATGAAATCACAAATCCTCCACATATGTGTCATCCTGGTCATCGTCTCGTCCAACATCTCGCGACGGATGATCCTGTATATCATTTAAAAAATTTAAAATCAAATACTTAATAAAGAAATCATTTTTTCTTGAAAATTAAAAGCAAGATGTTTTTCATTTAACTGAAATTGACGAATGACAGTTTTAAACGTTTTGCTCAAATCGATAGTCCATCTGTGAAGGTTTGATCGCACGATTAATTACTATATGTGTTGTGTTATTTGCTAAAAATTTCGGCAGTATCTCCCCACACCTCTTCGATATACCACAAAATATTTATTGATTAAGAAATTTTCTTAAACACTTACTAATAAGTGGTTATGAAAATAATCAAAATCGATAAAGGTATATCAGAGAGGAGTGAGAAGACGCAACCAAAATTTTTAACAAACAACACAAACACATATAGTAATTAACCATCTGAGTGCGATCAAACATTCACAGACTGTCCAAACAGGACAATTCAAGACTTTTGAGTTAGATATACACGTTCTCATCAATCAAAATGAGAACGTGCACATCAATCCCAAAGTCTTGAATGGGTAGGTTGATTGACACGGGCTTAACACGCTCTCCTAAGATGCGTACAATGTTAGGTTGCACCCACACATCTCAGCTCACATACAACACCCAACTAATTAAATATTGACAAGATAATAACACATTCTAAAAATATAGCAGTAACATGTGAAATTGGCAATACATGTACACAATGAAAACATGAATTTTCTTTTAACATCCAACACATTCATAAACATGCTAATAAAATGTTTGAACATTAATAAAATAATTACACAATAGATTTTATCATAAATTGTCAAAAATCTTTTAATTGATATATTAGAGATATAAATGTTATTAAAAAATGCATATAAAACTTCTCGACATTAAACTATTATTGACAGGAAGCAACTTAAACTGCTTTAATATGTCAATATTGACATTAAAACCTAAGACCATAACAGGTCAGAATTATGCCTCTTTCATTATTGTCGTTTCCTCATTAATGAGATTCTAACATGATTTTGTACATTCTACCAATAGAGAAACATTAATGAAGTTTGAGCTATGTCCACTCTCCCCCTAGGGGCTCACTGTATCATTAACTTGGGAAGATAAAAGTATATATGGAGGGATCCTGACATAGGGAGGGTGAAGAGCCCTCAAACCATGTGGGAGCAGGAGAAGATTACTTCACATTTGACAAAGTTATATATTCATGGAATCCATCATGTTGACCCCCTTTCTCTTTAAGAAAGATGCCATGCATGCAAAATTGCAAATACTGAATGAACCAGAACATGGGTCTTAGAAATGGTAAACATGTCCACTAAGTATGTCGATAGTTATGAGACCAATTCTATAGGCCAAAAATAGAATTTCCTCTCTTTACCAATCAACACAATCACTTTCCTGCAATCTACATCATCGATCTCGCAAGATTAGCCTTATGATAAGTATTTCTCATACCAAGATTATCTTACCACACTTTTGTCACTTCTAAAATGTCAGCCATCCAACCATAAGAGTATACCTTACCGCACATTGTACCACACTTTCTGCTACTCACATCTACCACTGGATCACAAATAAAATCCTATAATTTCAACTTTTCATATTATATTTTTTTTTACCGATCTCACCTAGTTGTCCGAATCAATTGGATGGCTGAGATGAATAATTGAAGTATGAAACTTTGGTGCAAACTTAAGCTATTCTTTTTCCACTGTTCATATTAAATCAAATGCCGAAAGTGACAGAGTATGGTAAAGAAGAGTAGTGCCGTAGCACTTCTCATAAGAAAATGATAAAGCCATGTTACAGTATCATTCCTTTTCATTAACAACAACTGAAAATTTGAAGTTAACAAGACAGAAAAAGAAAGAACAAAAGCCCACAATAGTGATAAGAGTTCTTAGCCATGATAGCAGAAATAGCATCGGTAATTAGATAGTAACAAAGTCTAACAAAATGAGTAAAAACAGATAAACACAAAGGTATGCCGCCATAGAGGCTGTCTCACTAACCTTAGTAGTCTCCAAACCAAGGGTTCGTAAAGTTAAATAGATATGAGTATGCACAAGCAAATATGCTACACAGATGGAATACAGTTTCTATTGGAAAACGCCAAATATCTCAACAAACTACTTGAATGAAATTGCAAACACCAAGATTTTGGAAAAATTAGAAGTCCATGAAATTGACAAGAAGGAGGAGGAAGGGGGCAGGGGCGGGGGCAGGTGGGGGGATGGGAGCCGAAGGCTCCTCCGGCACGCACGCACTGCAGGGAGAGAGATAGAGAGGTCCAGATTGAGAGAGAGAGAGAGAGAGGGAGGGCCGAAGGGGGAGTAGGGGAAGTTAGGTGGGGGGAGAGGGCAGGGAGGGAGGAGGAAGGGGGCAGGAGCGACCTTGGGAGGGGAGGGGAGGGGAGGAGTGGGACTTACTGGCGATGGAGAGGCGGGAGTGGCCGGCGACTGGGCTCCACACGGCAGCGGCGACGATGTCATCCATAGCGGCTGTAGGCGGCGGGGATCTCCTCGGCGGCGACGACGTCGACGGTGGCGGCCAGAGTCGACAGCGGCGGCGAGCTCCTCGGCGACTGGAGGGAAAGGGGAGGGAAAGGTTGGGGTCGGGTCGATGGGAGGGAAAGATGGGAGGGAAAGATTGGTCGCGAGGGAAAATAGGGCATCAGAGACTGATTTTGCGACCGACATTAGTTCCGTCTCAAAATTGGTCTCTGAAATGCGACCGACAGTATCCGTCGCTAGTCGGTCGGTTACAGAGACGAAATTTGCGACCGATTAAATCGGTCGCAAATGCGGTCGCTATATCTGCTTTTTCTTGTAGTGATATAAAATATTAATATATATTATAAAATAAAATTTTGATTAGGATGGAAATTAACAAACCAAATTTTATGTGGTCAATTTGGGGAAAATCTCTTCGAAATCACACTAAATGGAACCATAAGCATCATTGACAATTTTTGGAATGCATTCCTTTTTGTTGGGTAAATGTAGAGTAAGAGATTTGAATCTCATACCTAAGATGTGTAATGGAGGGTTTTAATCACTGAACTACTTCTTAAATATAAAAGATGTTTAATCTTCTTTACCTTTCAGGAAAATAACTGTGTTTTGAATTTTTCCTAGCCTAGAAAGCAATCAAGTTGCATCAAGGTTCAAGAAACACGAGAAATACTTATTGCACTTTCACATTGTACTTTAAGTGTAATGTGACTAGGCAACAAGTTTATGTGGCATCTAACAATTAGATTGTCATTTTATCACTCCTCGTGTGAGGGGTGTCACATGAACTTTTACCTAGTCACATTGCACTTTAAGTACAATGTACGAGTGTAATAAATCTTTCTCCAAGAAATACATGCAGCTAATGAACAGTCATACACCAAATTAAGTTTCTTGGAACGACATCATGTGGCTCAGGATATATAATTAAGCAGACGATGATGATGTCAAACTGCAGGCTGGCAAGATGCTAACTTGCTCAAATTAGGTATATGTAATTATATTTTAGTGCACTTGTCAATTGCATTTTTTAGTGCAAAAATGTAATTGTACAGGGTAATAAATATCTCATACTCTTTAGCATTCATAGAGTTTTATAAAGCTATTAAGATATCTTTCTGAATATAATTACTCATGTCTTGCGACTCCCCAACTCTGAGCCACAGTTGTAGTAACCATTTAGAGTATCTTTACATGGGAAAGAACTACACGGCATCCGAGTAACCCAGCACGGCTACATTACTCGGGTAAAGAGAGAAAGTTAAGAGGTCTGCATATCCTAAAGTGGTGGGTTTCCTCGGGCCTTCTATTTGTGCCCGGACACGAGTAGAAAATGCTCCACATCTTTACATAGAAATATTTAGTATCTTTTAAAAAGAATAATAAAAATGATGTAGATTGTCTTCTAAATAATTTTATTAATTAAAATTTTGATAAAATTTTTCTCTCTCTTTCAACCTGTTACTGTTGGAGTAACGGGGTCGGCCTTAGCCGAGTGTCTACCAAGGGAAGGAGGTGGGTCGAGCTCTTCATGCCGACGCCGAGGTCCCACCTGCAAGACCACCGAGTCGCCTCGGTGGGAAGACACTCTGACGCTCAAGTTAGAGGTGGAATTGAATGAGGGAGACGCTATGGGATTGATGCTACATCCCTCTTAACGGAGGGAGTTGCCCTCCTTATATAGGATTCAAGCGAGGCAACTTCGGTTGCCGATGATCTGGGCACGTCCAGCTGTGGATTGCCCACGATCCTTGCGAGACCTGTTATGGCTCCGAGAATCCCGGCCTTACCAGCACGTTCCGCACGATCCCGGGATCCTCGGGTCCTCGTTTGACGCTTCCCCCCGACGGTTGTTTCCGAATACCTGGCGTACTTACCCCGCGATCTCCGAGACCTGCCAAATTTGGACCTTCCCCCCAAGACCATCTGGGGTGGTCGCTGACCAGCTCGTCCGGCGAGTCCCGACGGAACGATGCAAAGGGAGGATTAGGGAAAGCTTGTTCGTGATAGCTCGGCCTTTGCCGTATCACGGATAACGGTCTTTTGAACTGAACCAGCCGAGCAACCAGACTTCGGGCCCTCGACTTGGCCGAGAAGGGTCCGGCCGCCGACTCGGACTGAAATCCGAGTACAAGGAATTACCCTGTATCATTGGCCCCCTATCTCCTATTTGGGGTACTCCGAGTGCGCCGAGTAGGGGCTACTGTTCACGGTCCTCTGCTCGGCCGAATGAATTACGTGACCTCGGGCAGGCGTCGTAACCGCCACGGGGGCGCGACTCTCAACACCTCTGACAACGGCAGGGGCGGCGTGTCACTTCAGCTTCTGCCGCTTAATGATGACGGGTGAGGTGATGGGAGTTAATGATGGCGCCTCGACTTCCGCCAGGCGTTACTCGGATAGCGATCCGCGTCGGAGGTGAATCGTCGCGACAGGCTGAAACACGTGGTGCTCTCCTGACGCTTCATCCCGGCGACACCTATGGCTCGTAGGATCTACTTGACTCTACGGGCTTATAAATAGCGCCTGCCGTCCAACGAGGGGAGGCTTTCGTGCATGATTCTCAGCGTCTAGCAGCCTGCGCTCTTCCGAGGTGCAAGGGAGGGTTGGAGTACTCGGGCCGAGTCCTCGGTTGCTCGCCTTTTCTTCGGTCTTCTTCTTCGTAGAGGTAAGCCATGGGCTCACCCTCTGCAACTCCTTTCTCTTCTGCCACCGAATCCGCGGGGTACTCTCCTTCTGAGGGTACCTCTCGTCAACTTCCTTCTCCTCCTTTGGCCCCTGCTCCTGCGGGGTTTGACGATGCCCCCAAACCTAGTGATTCGGAGGTGTTCGTTCCTCCGGTAAGCCACGGTGAGTATGTGCCGAGAGTCTCTCTAGGTCCGCCGTTGAGTCGACGAGCTGATCTATGCGAGGAAGAGGAAAGCTGTCCTTCGGGCACGCCTTGTTGAGATCGGTGAAGTCCACGCACATGCGCCACTTTCCGTTGGCCTTCTTGACAAGGACCACATTCGCTACCCACTCGGGGTAGAACGCATCCCGAACAGTGCCTGCTCGGAGGTACTTCGCCAGGTTCTCGCCGACGACCTCCTGGCGATCCGCTAATAGGGGATGCTTCTTTTGGAGCACCAGCTGAGCCCTAGGATCCACATTCAGATGATGCTGGATCACTTCGGGGTTGATCCCCGGGAGGTCGCTTTCTGCCCATGCAAAGACGTCCCCACTTTCCCCGAGGAAATGGACCAGCTCCTCCTCCAACTCCTGGAATTCGGCGCCGATCACCAGGGATCTTCCCTCGACGATTTCAATTTGCCTCGTTTGCTCGGCGGGCTCATGTCTCTCACCATCACTATCATAGATAGGCTTGTACTCGGGAATGACGGGTTCCTTTGCTTTAATAGAGTTTACATAGCACCTGCGAGCTTCGGTTTGGTCCCCCGAGACCTCCCCTACTCCGCATGGCATTGGGAACTTCAGCTTCTGGTGATAAGTGGACGGAACCCCTCCCAGCTTCCCTAAGAGGCCTCGGCCAAAGATAGCATTGTAGGCCAACTTCACTTTGACAACAAGGAAGTCAACCTCAATGGTTACAGAACATGGGCTAGACCCGAGGGCGACCTTCAGATTGACCGACCCTTCGGCATTGGCAGGGGACCCGTTGAACCCGAAGAGCGGGGTTGTCATGGGCTTCAGCTCGGTGCTTAGATTGGTCATCTTCACGAAGCAGTCGTAGAAGAGAACGGCGGGGGCTGCTCCGCCATCTACGAGAATTCGGTGCACATTATATCCGTCAATGTCGGCCCGAATGACGAGTGCGTCGTCGTGGGGGAAGCTGAGGCCGAGAGCGTCGTCCTCGGAGAATGTGATCACCACGCTCGACTTTGGGCTCGGGCTCCCTGCCACCGAGCCAGCAGCTGAGGTGTACGCCTTCCGCTTTCTTCCACTGTCGCCACCCCCAGCTGCGCCTCCCGCGAGGATGAGGACTGCTCCCTTCTCTCCGCGGGCTCCGCGCTCCCTCTCGGGCGTTGGCTCTTTGCGACATCCGTCGACGACGTCCCTTCCGATGAGGCCGCGCCGCAGCATCTCGGCAATCTCCAGCTTCAAACTGCGGCATTGATCGGTTGTATGGTCGTAGCCCTTGTGATAGTCACAGTAGAGGTCGGCGCCGCGGCCCGGAGGTGGCTTGCCCAATGGCTCGAGCCATCGGAACTCGGGCAACTTCTTGATCACAGGCAATATCTCGGACGGAAGTCGTCCGAAGTGGGGCAAGTCGCGCGATCGGCGGTGCTCGTCCGACCTGCGATACTCGTCGGATCGACGACTCAAATCTGACCTCCGATCACCACGAGCCGAGCTGTCTTCCTTCTTTCCCCTTTTGCTCTCAGGCGCCTTGCTTGATCCCCCAACCTCGGCGGGGCGATTCAGCTTGCCCGCCGCTCCGAGGGTGGACTCCAACCTCACGTACTTCTGCATACGAGAGAGAAGGTCGGAGAGACTTACAGGCGGCTTCTTGGCGATGGACGCCACGAACGGCGTGTTGGAGCACATGCGGGTGAGGATGTTGACCGTCGTCCGAAGGTCGAGGTTGACAACTTTCATCACTTCAAGTAGAAACCTCTTGGCGTAGTCTCGAAAGAGCTCGCCATCCTTCTGAGTCACGAGCCACAGGTCGTCGGTGCAGAGCGAGTGTTGGACCGTGCTGTAGAAGTGGTCAAGGAACCGCTGCGCGAACTCGGGGAAGGAAGTTATTGACCTCAGTGGGAGTGCCTTGAACCACTGCAGCGCGGCATCGTCCAGGGTTGACATGAATGCTCGGCACCTCAAGGCATCGGTGAGGCTGACCATCTCGGTTTGCCCCTGAAAGTTGTCAAGGCGATGGATGGGATTAGTGGTTTCATTGTACCGCCGAAACTTGGGGAGCTGCAACTTTGCGGGGACCGGTGCCGATGTGAGCAGAGTCGCCACAGAGGGTGCCCGAGTTCCCCATTGGAGAGCTTTGATCTTCCAGTTCATCTTCTGAAGATCGTCCTTCCATCGAGGCTCCAGCGGTGGGGCGTTGAAAGGAACAAGAGTTGACTCGGCGGTGAAGTGATCAACGTCCGTCGCCCGAGGGGCTCCGTGCTCTACCACCGAGGCTAGAGCGCCATGTACCGCCGCTAGAGGGGGCGGCGGCGCTTGGGCTGATGGAACGGGCGCGGCCCCCCGACCATCTGCCTGACTCGTCGAAATCGTCGGAGGAGCCGGCTGGGTTCCAACGAGCCCGTGGTCGCCACGACCGTCCGGAGCGAGGATCGCCGGTCGACCGGTCGCTTCTGCCTGGGCCGCCACCAATTGCTGCTTCTGCTCCATGCGCGCCAAGATCTCATGGAGCCCTGCCACCAGGTTCTCGACGTGGTCGAGGCGGGATGAGGTGTTCGATCCCTGCTCTCCAGTGCCGGACCCTCCTCCGGCGATTCCCTCCTCGACGACGGTAAGCAGTACCTCCTCGTCGGACGTACGAGCCGCTGCCTTGCCCTTGGGTGCCATGAGAGCTTGCTTTTGTTACGGGAGAAATTCCCACAGACGGCGCCAAATGTTACTGCTGGAGTAACGGGGTCGGCCTTAGCCGAGTGTCTACCAAGGGAAGGAGGTGGGCCGAGCTCTTCACGCCGACGCCGAGGTCCCACCTGCAAGACCACCGAGTCGCCTCGGTGGGAAGACACTCCGACGCTCAAGTTAGAGGTGGAATTGAATGAGGGAGACGCTATGGGATTGATGCTACATCCCTCTTAACGGAGGGAGTTGCCCTCCTTATATAGGATTCAGACGAGGCAACTTCGGTTGCCGATGACCTGGGCACGTCCAGCTGTGGATTGCCCACGATCCTTGCGAGACCTGTTATGGCTTCGAGAATCCTGGCCTTACCAGCGCGTTCCGCACGATCCCGGGATCCTCGGGCCCTCGTTTGACGCTTCCCCCCGACGGTTGTTTTCGAATACCTGGCGTACTTACCCCGCGATCTCCGAGACCTGCCGAATTTGGACCTTCTCCACAAGACCATCTGGGGCGGTCGCTGACCAGCTCATCCGGCAAGTCCCGACAGAACGATGCAAAGGGAGGATTAGGGAAAGCTTGTTCGCGATAGCTCGGCCTTTGCCGTATCACGGATAACGGTCTTTTGAACCGAACCAGCCGAGCAACCAGACTTCGGGCCCTCGACTTGGCCGAGAGGGGTCCGGCCGCCGACTCGGACCGAGATCCGAGTACAAGGGATTACCCCGTATCACAACCAATAAAATTGTTTAGAAAAAAATTCACATTGTTTTTTATTATAGAGGATACTTAAGTATTTCTCATCTTTACAACATTATAATACCTATTTTTTTACATTTAGTTATTAGATTACATTGTCCACTTATAACTTGTTATGTAAATGGTGGGCAAAAATAGTGTAATTGAGTTGTTATTGCACGCCTTCGGCAAGGTTCTCTTAATTGAGTAAGAGTAATGATATGCTCTCGGCGGCTAGTCGAGAGCATAGCATTACGTGGAGGGGCCGTGCCCCTCTATAACGCGTCATGTGGAGGGGCGCGGCCCCATGTGTATTTAATGTACTATTTTTTTATCTTAAAATAATACACACAAATAACATATTAGTGTACATAAATGACATATTAGTACACACAAATAATATAAGAATATACCATTTGTGTGTACTAATGTACTATTTGTGTGTACTAATATATTGTGTGCACTAATATTTGTGTGTACTAATATGTTATTTATGTGCACTAATATGTGTATTATTTTAAGGTAAAAAAATAGTGCATTAAATACACCTGAGGTCGTGTCCCTCCACATGACATGATGTGGAGAGACACGGCCCCTTCACGCAAAGCTACGGGAGCATAACACTACTCATTAATTGAGTAAACCCGTACTTCGCCCCTGAAACAAATTTATATATCATTCCTTGTGACGCTGCAAACATTGATCAATATGATCACATCATAACAAATGAGCGAAAATGGATAACAAAGACTTCTATTAAAATCTGAAACCAACCTCCAAAACTTCAACAAAATTGGAGAAAGGCCAGAGTAGAACAATTGTGTATAAAAAAAATAAAAAAAAAAACAAGAACAAAGCAAAAAGTGTCTGTTGTGGGCACTTAGCGCCAGGGGACACCTCTCACACCAGCGCGGCGTCTTTTCAGCGCGAACTGCTCGGCGGTGGAAGGCCGCGACAGCCTACAAAAGACCCGTCTTTGGTTCCACCGCTGGATATTTTTTCTTCCTGAGAAACGCGTCCAAGTCTGATGCAGATCCGACGGATCTCTCTCTCTCTCTCTCCTCAAGAATCTATATAAACAGACAGTTCACTCCCCCTTCGGTCTCCCTCCGATGCAACCCATCAACCAAACGATAAATCTACTTCCCCTCTTTGCTCTCGTCTCCGGCTTCCTTTTTTGTGGGCTTCTCTCCACCCAAGAGCGGCGATGGGTGG
The DNA here is from genome assembly GCA_014218235.1 of Colocasia esculenta. Classification (NCBI taxonomy): domain Eukaryota; kingdom Viridiplantae; phylum Streptophyta; class Magnoliopsida; order Alismatales; family Araceae; genus Colocasia; species Colocasia esculenta. The sequence goes on along the minus strand of CM024759.1, from coordinate 68,217,834 downwards.
AGGGGTGATGAGGACGGTGGCCAAGGCGGCTGCTTCCGTTGGCTATCGCACCGGCCACACGCCCCTGACGAGGGCATGGGAAGCCGACGAATGGGAGCTTGCAGGAGGGGAAGAAGAAGCGCTCTTCGGGACGCTGCACTTGTCGCCGCCGTCGCTGGAGGAGGCCAAGGAGGCAGCCTCTGATCTGAAGGAGGCTCTGAGTGGGTAAGTCCATATTGGTTGTTTGGTGCAGACTCTGCGCTCTTATTCCCTCTTTCTTGCGCTGTTGTTTAATTGAGATAGAGATGGAGAGAGGTGGCGGCAGAAATCTGCATTGGTTGGGTGCGTATGCATTGAGTACGTACCCATGCCAATCTTTAACATTTGCATCGGATCCATCTGTTTAAACTTGATTAAAAAGATGCGATTTGACATGATATAGATTAGATGTGGCTTGGTTTTCTGGGCAAACTATACAGTTTCTACTCCCAGAGATGATCTGAGAAATCCATGAAGTAAAAGTTCTGAGTCTTATCTCTTTGGTTTTTTTTTTCTCTCTTTTGTCTTCTTATTGATTCTTACTCCTGTTCAACCTTGTTGGAGCGCATACAGACGTGCCACTTGTCTAGTCCTCTTCATTTGTATGTGCATGGGAACTCCCACACGGACGTCAGCGCAAAAGATCCAGATGTCTAGACGACTCGAAGACAACATATACATATTTATCTGATTTATAATTGACATTAACCTAAGAAGGAAGAAAAATAATAGGAGCTGTCTTGAGTCATGAGTCGAATTGATCGTACTTGTGTTTTGTTTGGATTAGTGGATCTACATGGAACATTAATTAGCTATTGGTATATGGTCCAAAACTTCCTGATTGCCTAGCCGGTTTTTCCCTCCATTTCCCTGCCTTTCAAATGGACGAGTATATATATATATATATATATATATATATATATATACATGGTGTGGGTACTTGATTTTCTTATGTTGGATTGTTGGAGATGAACCGAAGTGTTTAGATAATACCAAAGGGAGTGATCTTGATGAAGGGTGGGACATGGATGGATACACAGGGGCTCTATTAATGTGGTCTCTGATGCTGACTTAATTTATCCTTTAGATGGAGGATATAGAACGCTGTTGTAATGGACATAGAAAGTATTACATGTTAAAATCAACTTGCAAACAGGAATAATAGCTTGAGAAGCGTCCAGAACAACACAATAGAATTATAGGACTTCGAAGGAAAATTTTCAAAAGAGAAATTAAATAGACTTCCCTTTTCAGTACAGACCAAAAAAGAGCATGCTCTTCAAAGACAGATACTGATTCCCATAAGAGAGAGAAGTGCGACCCTGGGCATAAGTAATAATTAACTGTCGAGGAACGAAAGTTTGAGGAGTTTAGGCATGCCACACCAATCAAAATTGCATAGCGGAAACCACAGCGCCAAACGCAAGTTCCAGAAGCTAAGCCTCATGAACGACCACCCAAAAGATTGCTCATGTACTCCTTGGAAAAGAGAAAAGAGAAAGAAGGGATGCACCCTAGCTAGTCTCATAGAGGCTTCTGCCACAACTGTGGGATGGAGTACTGCGAGGAAGGTCAAGTACTGTACATGTTCAGCTTCGTTATTCCTGCTCTCTAGACCGGTTTTGGACTTGAAATCTATGTCTTCCAAATCACTGTCTAGCAACTTTGCTATTTCACCAAGGGCTCCCCCGAAGAGTACTAGCTTCGCGTCCTTGTATCAGCATTCTTATTGTTTCTAATTAACCTGTTATTTAAATTGATTTATTCATAAGAAGTACACCATGCCGACTATCTTCTCATGTGTAATATCGGCCTTTTTTACCAGGTTGTACTCTCCTGATCATGATGCGAAGACGCGCTTTGGAAGGTCGGCAGTTGAACCAAGGCCAGGATCATCCGAGTCTTTATGTTTTGGAATACTCGGATGCCAAAAAGGGATGCGCAGCAGTTCTTACTTCATCTCCCACGCACATCTTCCAGTCATTCTCTTTACCTCCTTCAGCCCCCAGACACGTAGTCAAGGCGTTTTCCCTGCTGCAAGAGTGCCCTGATGTTCTGGTTAGTGTACTTGATCAACTTCGTATATCACAATAAAGCAATTACCTTCATTCATGTGTTCCCATGAGGAAACTCCATCCTTTACCTGTCACCGACAATTTCTAGGAGAGCAGCGCATGCATGCGAATTCATATGCCCAACTTAAGTATGCCAATTAGAGTTAAGGGTGGACCTCTTGGATATATACAACAATTGTAGCTAGAGTCCATGGTAGCATGAAATAGCTAGTGGCAATTGCTTGCCCTGGTGTAAAATCTAGCACATAAACAAAGCTTAATTATGAAGGTTGTGATCTCTAAGTCCTAATTAATCCTTTTGTGCAGAATATTGTTGCCTCTCTTGCTGTAGACGAAAAGATCTGGGATGCTGTTATGAAGAATGAGAAAGTTTTGAAGTATTGCGCGGCTAACAGAATCAGTGAGATTACAAGAAGTCCCTCTGGATTAATCTTTCCTTTTCTTTTTTTTCCCCTCCTTTCATTTGAAATAATGTTTCATGCTTCTGAAAAGATCCTTACGTATAAGTTTCTTTTCATGCATATGATCAACCTGTTGTAGGTAGGTACCGAGTGTACGCAGGAATCTGTGAATGCGAGTGAGACGGACACGCCTTTCTGTTGACGAAGACTCCCCTCCAAGCTCAGAACAAGGGTTGATAGATTTCATGCAATCGATACAGCTGAAAGTGAGAGAGATGGTGAGCAGCCTATCTGACCTCCTTGAAAGCTTCATGAGACCAAGGGAGGCTGCTGGAAGCACCTCCACCACCATTGTCATGACCAGCACCAGCAACAGAAACTTTGAGGATATGGCAGCGGGAGCATCCTTTGTTGCATTAACTATTGCGACAATTATATTGATTATTCTGAAGAGAGGGGATAAATAGGCTACTTAAACTTCACATTTATGACTGTGAAGGTCCATATCTATATGCCTGCTGATTTTGAGCACAAGACATGAAAACCTAAAGACGGCCTCCTCATATAGGATACTTTTTATTATATATGCTTTATGGTCTTGGAACTAATGCTGCTAGCTTTCATGCACAATTGCCCAGTGGGTCTTGTCGAATCTCTTCACAAGCATCGTCTCCTTCAGTTGCTATATATGTTTACTCATGTGCTACGTTTAACTGTGATTGGCAAGTCTGAACATCGTGGTGCCCAGCCTAACCTGCATCAAGAACTATATTGTGATGAAAAGGGACGGCGAATGAGGAGAAACAATGGTATCTTGTTTAGAACTGCGCCTGGATCTTTAGCATGGGCTCCAAGTCCGGTCCTTCATGTTGCCAACCGCAGCTAGGAAATTGGGCTCACTACCCCATTCAAAGCACGGGCATGTACACCGGACTGAAAACAAAATTGTCTGGCATCATGTATACAATCTGCACAGAGGACTCTGAATCCTTCGGAGGCAGACTGGAATATACTGCTGCCATTTGCAAAAACATAAGAAACACCGGTTCCTCTTCTCACCTATAGGAAGACTAGGATGTCCCATTCTAAAACATGAATGATTTTGTCTGTCCCGGTCCGCTCTGTTGTTCCTTGCACTTGAATCCGAATGACCACGCTGACAAAGACAGATTCTCAGGAATATTATACAAATTCCAGAGCAGTTTTCTCTTCATGTTCACAGAAGTGCCTCGGGAGTTCAGTATGAAAACTCGAACACCTTCCGGCAAAATGCGTGTTTTCCTAATTATGATCCGAAATTCAGAATTATGTATGGCACCAAATTCAGAATTATGTATGACCAATCAGCTTCAAACCCCTTCTTTTAAAAGGTTTATTATGGGCAGCCCAAAGTATAATGGCTTTCGTGTTAAGAATGGGGAAAGACTGTATGGCTATTTAGTAGCCATTTTTATTGTGTAAAAGATGTTTGTCCGATTCTCCCTCTTAAGTCACCAAGGTGGGAAAATACAACTCAATACGGGGATTTGCAGGACAATACAGGAAGTTTGAATATATTGTCAATATGACAGATTATATATATCTAAATATATATCCCTTGTTAAAAACAGTAAACTGCCAAAATAACCTTTTACATTCATAATTGCAGAATTCCTCTCTTAGATTAGATTTATATTGTTAAAATATATCCCTGTCATTATAAAGTATATGTCCTCTTCTCATAATGCATCGTAAGCTGCTGTGAGATAAATTCAAGTTACTCATGTTAAAATCTAACCAGGGCCAAATACATGTTCATAATGTTGGACTAATTAGAGCAAAAAATAACCCTTTTACACAATTATCCCTCACTTCTCTGTTCTCAACTATCTTTGGATGACAGTAAACCACAGAAACATTTCTCCATTGTTTTAATAAATGGGATATGCAATAAGAGACAATAAAACATAGAAGACATATTAGGGGTGTCATGGGTGGGCTTAGGCTGGTTCAATTTAAACCCAGTTTAACAAACCACTAAAATAATTCAACCCAAGTCCAACTCAAATTTAATGGATCAAAGTAAAACAAACCCATGATAGTCCATTGGGACCCATTTTAGCCCATCAAGCTAATAGGTAGATAGATTCACTATTTAATTTAAGCATGTTTTAATTTAAAGGGAACTGTTGGTGTGGTGGAAATGGTTTCTTTATTTAAGCATGTTTTTAATGCATGTGTAGGCATGGGGTTATTGATATCTCTTAGCCCAAATGAGCTAATCCGAGTCCAACCCATCAAGTGATGGGTTTGACAAATGGGCTTCAAAAGAGATCCATGGGCCATCATATTTTAACCCAAATTGAGTCTGGAGTGGACTGCCCATTGGACTTCAAATTAACACAGCCCATTGACACCCCTAGACACAGTCACAGATTACAGCATCGGAAACTCTGGTGAAGAATGGGGCCTGCTGCATGACCTAGAATTATCAACCGGTGGACAAAGGCCAAGGGAGTCAAAGAGGAAACTGCATATAGATGAGCAAACTACCAACCTTCAAATATTTCTTATAATTTAAACATCTGCCACATTCAAAATTGCAGCAAAAGCAACCTACAGGAAAAAAGAAACAGAATGCTCCAGGATTTTCTAAACCAGATATGAGAATCTAAATGGCTTTCATCCTTGCTGGGCAGTAAACCAGATCAATGTTTTGTGCAACATTTTTTTTCAATAATGTAAGTGAAAGCAGAATAGAGAAAGGCAAATGTTAACTCTCTTTCACCTCCTAACCATGCTAGTGGCTTTACTCCAAAGGATTGTTCGAGAGGGTTCATGTTAAGGAAAGCCAACACAAGGCCCGCTAGCTTCCTGGAATGCAAAGCTAACATTCATCCTTCCAGAAGGACCTCTTCTTGAAATTACACAAAATGTAAAATAAGAGTAATCTGTCCCTGTTCATTAAATGTTGCAAGAACTAGACCCTGAAATGAACCAAACATGCCCAAAAAAAAATAAGCTCTCTCCGAGCACATGCATGACCACTTATTTGTCGGTAATACTGTTTTCTTCCTGTAAGATAGCCGATTGCATGAGCAATTTCATTTCATCAAAAGTTGCTTAGACAATGCAAAACGTTAAAACAAAGAAATTTCCTGTAGTGTTAATCTTGTAGATAGCATTGACTATTGATGAGGTAGATAACACTTCTGCCTTATTAATCTGATTTAGTTTAAGAAATATAGAATGTGGATGACAAACAAATTTTCTGTAGGCTTCTGAAGCCTCTACGCATCCTTCAGCTTGCTTGGATATAGGTTCCATATCCCTGGGCAGAGTAAGTTTAATGTCACAAGCTAGCTGATGATTTGACAAGACAATGTTAAACCAAGCACTATTGCAGTAACAACAACGACACAGAAATTACCTTAAAGCGATCTCCACAATAAAGGCGTGCTGGAATGCTGATCTTTCCTGTGTGTTTTGGTCTGTATGACTATCACCATTATACAGCATCCTGCAATCCTCTATCTGAAGAAACTTCAGTCAGGCAAACTTTGCTTGCAAAAAGACTACTAGAGTCCTCAATACATGAATATTAAATACCGGATTTTGAGTGTAATCGAGCACTTGGTATCAACTATATAGTACTAGTATCCATATGCAGGATCAGGCAGATAGAAAGGTTCTTCAGGCCTTCCTTAAAAATTATAAAGTAGTAATCGGCCATCATTGAAATGGTGGAAAGTAACCTTTTTTTTGCATGAAATTGGATGGTGAACAGATGAAACTTTTGAGTCTTCAACTCAAAAGTTTAGTGACGCACCAGACACTGATTAAAGGACTTCTTGTTTCAGTTCCACTTAATATCAACTTAAAGTATACTATTTTCCTTTCCCTCTTAAAAGAGAAGAGACAGAATAGTTGGGAACCATATCTTCTCCCCCTATCTAATAAAGACTAAATATCAGTTTTAAGAAAACAAAAAAGGATGTCACTTCTTTGGTAAATTTTGTAGTGGCGACTCCTTAGATATACATGTTCCTCTCCCTCTTCATGTTGCTTGTGATCAATCAAAACTTTGGCAGTTGACATGGTGATCACTCAGGACCAAAAGAACGATCTAGAACCAGTTTTATCCTTGCCTTGGGCCAAGCTAACGAGTCTCATAGATGCAATGTTATAACTCTTCAAATTCTTGTGGCCTCACCGATAGGGGACTACAATGCTCAACTGTTCAGCTTGTGTTCCATATGTTATTCTATGTCTAGACATTCTGTCAAACATTTAGTAGACACAGCGGAAAGATATCTGCAAATAGAATATCGTTGTCCACGGAGGTCTCAAAGTTAGCTACTAGATAGAGTCACTCCAAATTCTACGCTCCGGCGTCATGGGTGGACTCTCCAAGCCAAAAGCAAGAGGAAGCCCTGTGGATGTCACAAGGCTGGTGCATACGATGCCTAGAGAGGGATGCGTGCATGGACATTCATAGGAGCGCATGGCACCCTTTGGGGCCGCCCCATGCATCTCTTCATTCCATGCAGTTGAGACCGGTTGGGTAAAAACATTAGAGAAATGCTATGCGCGCGCGAAGGAGCCACAACGTGTCATGTGGAGGGGCACGGTCCCCAGTACATTTAATATTTTTTTTACACACAAATAGTGCACATAAATATTTTTATTGTGCACACAAATTTATGTAGTGCACACAAAATACCACAATAGTATATACAAATAGTATAAGAATGCACACAAATAGATATATTGTGTGATCTTATACTATTGTGTGCACTACCACTACAAGAAAATACGGTTTTTTCGACAGAAAAATCTGTCGGAAAATCCGACGGTAATCCGTCGGAAAAAATCGCCTTCCGACAGATTTCCGTCCGAAGCTCGTCGGAATGGTATGTCGGAAATACTTGGTCAGAAATTATAGACGGAAAGAATTCTGTCGGAAATAAGTCGGAAACTCCAACGGAAATATCCGTCGGAAATTTCGTCAGTATTTACCGACGAGAATTTCGTCGGTAAATCAGTCGGCATTTCTGTTGGTAAATACTGACACAAAACCCGTCGGAACAAATCCGTCAGAACTATAGACGAAATTATCGACAGATTTCTTCCGTCGGTAATTTATCATTTTCGACGGCTATTTATCCGTCGGAAAATCCGTCAGAATGTGCAGTATATTTTTTTAAAAAAATTGACAAATAAAAATGATTTTTCAAACCTGCTACAATATTCATAATTTCACAAATACTCACGAACAACATAAAATCATAAAATACAACAAATATAAAATCATACAAAATAATAAATACAAAAAATCAAGACAGATCTGCTGGAACGTCTGTTGTCCCTGCCTCGTCATCGTCAGGTGCCGGGGTGGATCATATATTAAAAAAAAATTAATAGAAAGCATTAATAATATTAAAAGACATACATATTTTTAAAAATTAAATTTAAATATGTGATTATTTATCAAGTTTAATTAGATACTATTTTAGATCCATCGTTTCTTAGGTGTTTTTTAGATCTGTTGTCATTTGAACGCCGAACACAATCGGGAATCCAAATTGGATTCCGTCATTCCACCGTCACTTTCCCACACGTCACTAGCGAACCACACACGGTCGATCGGAGAAAACGACACGCGATCCGATCCCTATTTGGGATTTGGGACCCCCGGGTTGTAGGTTTTAGCCCTTTATATATACTTGGCTGTTTTTAGATCCGTCTTTCAATGCCCAACCCAATCCGGGGATCCAAATTAGATTCCATCAGTTCTCACACGTCACTTTAACCCATCCGGTCGTGTCGGAGAAAACGGCACGCCGATCTGATCCCTATTTGGATTTTGGACCGCGGGTTGTAGGTTTTAGCCCTTTATATATACTTGGTTGTTTTTTAGATTCGTCATTTTAATGTCCAACCCAATCCGGGGATCCGGGACAGGGGGTCTGGGATAGGGGGAGGGGGGGTCGACAAGGGGAGGGGGGGTCTGAGGGGGTCTGGGACAGGGGGAGGGGGGTCGACAGGGGGAGGGGGGGGTCTGCGACAGGGGAGGGGGGATCTGAGACTAAATAGTGACCGAAATTTTTTCGGTCACTAAATCTATCTGCTGGCGGGCTTGGAAGTGAAATTTTGTGACCGAATATTTCGGTCACAAATTCAGTCTCAGATCTGAGACCGATTTGTGACCGGAAGAATTTCGGTCACAAAATTTATGCGGGATTAGAGACTGCATAGCGACCGAAATATTCGGTCACTATTCAGTCTCTAAACCCTTTTACCTCCACTGTCGCGCAGACTCCTCTCTCTTCTTTTGCTTGCCGCGGCTGCCGCCGTCGACGGCCCTAGGAGTAGCCCCTCCGCCTGCCTCTCGTCGCCCCACCGCCGTGCCGTTCTCCGCCGAGAGGCCGCGCACAGAGGATGCCGTGCGCGGAGTGTCGCCGCCACTGTCTGCTGCTCGTGGGATCCTCGCCGCCGCCGCTCATGCCTCCGACGGGTCGAGGTAGGGGCCCTCCTCCCTCTCCAGCGCGGCCGGAAACCCCTCCCCTGTTGCCGCGGTCCTCCCCACCCCCTCTCTCTGACCCTGCTCCCACTCTCTCTCTCTATCTCCCTTTATCTCTTCTAGTGCCGGCGGCCGGCGGCGACTGGCGTCCCTCCCTCCTCCCCCCCCCACTAGACCGGCGTCGAACTTTAGGTATGGTCCTCCCTCTGGCTCGCCTCCACCAACGTCCCACCTCTGCCCCCCCCCCACCCCCCCCCCTTTCCAATCTCGTCTCCCCCCCCCCCCCGGTCGGCTTCCCACTTCCCCGGTTCCCCCCTCTCTGTCTGACGCTCCCCCCCCCCAGTCGGCTTCCCACTTCCCCGGTCCCCCTATGTCCGACGCCGTCTCCAACCTCTCTCCCTCGTCTCTCTCTCTCTCTCTCACACGCACGCACACATAGACACCCCTACTCTCTCTCTCTCACACACACACACACACACAGTTACAAAGACAGACTCACAGTCCCGCCCCCTCCTCTCTCTCTCACAGTCACGCCCTCTCTCTCTATCTCTCTCTCTATCTATCTATCTCTCTCTCACACACACATACACACTGTCATAGTCTCGCCCCCCCTCCCCCCCCCTCTCACACGCGACACACACACATACACACTTCATATGTTTAATTTTGGTGCATTATTGTAATGGTAATTTTTTCACATTGTATTTATAATATCATATTATGTGTTCTTGCATGTATAATTGTAATGTCTTATTTTTATTTATATTATGAATTCTTTTTATATTTAGAAAATAGAGCTTTAATTTATGGTAAAAGAATTGGATGCATACACGCGTACATATATATGTAAATATGGATTGTGGATGCATGCCAATTAATGGTTGGGCTTAAATGTGTAGCTATCTTTATTTTGCTAGATAATGTGAGAGGTAAGTACAATTTCTATGACAGTTGAAATGTTAAGTGATAGTGCCATGTTAGATATATATGATTAATCATTTAACCAACCTTTTCATGCAGCTAGGTTTCTTTTCTTTCATACAGTTAGTATTTTCAAGGCAAATGAGCTCATACAAGTATTTCCTAAAAAATTTAATAAGAAAGTACTGTCACATCTTTAAGTGAGGAAATTACTTATCGTTTTCGTGAATGGGAACCCCAAGAACGAGAACAATCCAACTCTTATCCAAAGTAAGAGAATACACACTTATAACATGCATTCAATTTGTCCCAATCCTCAAAATTTGATCCAATCGTAATATAATTTTACAAATCTCAACTTTATCATTTCATACAATCATTCATGTAACTTTGCAAAAATTTAAATCGGAGGAAACTGACGGAGTTCAATTTGCACTCTCGGTTTGAGCTCAACGCTCATTTTCATCTTAAGCAAGTAGTTTAGTTTAAAAAGGAAGAACTTAACTAGGTTTGGGGTCCAAAATTAGAAATACTAATCTGATCGGCCTCTGATTTGTTCCAGCACGGCCAGGGCGATGAGTGTCACTTGTGGAAACTAACGGAGTTCAATTTCGACTCCTGATTTGAGCTCGACGCTCAAATTCACATTAAGCAAGTTAGTTTTTTTGTTTGTTTAAAAAGGAAGAACTTAGCTAAGTTTGGGGGTCAAAAATTAGAAATATTCATCTGATTGGCCTCTGGTTTATTCCAGCACGGTCGGGGCGATGAGTGTGACTTGTGGAAACTAACGGAGTTCAATTCCGACTCTCAGTTGAGCTCGACACTCAAATTCACATTAAGCAAGTTAGTTAGTTTTAAAATAAAAAACTTAGGTTTGGGGATCCAAAATTAGAAATACTCATCCGATTGGCCTCTGATTTTTCCAGCACAGCCAGGGCAATGATTGTGACTTATGGAAACTGACAGAGTTCAATTTGCACTCTCAGTTTGAGCTCGACGCTCAATTTCATCTTAAGCAAGTTAGTTTAGTTTAAAAAGGAAGAACTTAGCTAGGTTTGGGGTCCAAAATTAGAAATACTAATCCGATCGGCCTCCGGTTTGTTCCAACACGGCCAGGGTGATGAGTGTCACTTGTGGAAACTAACGGAGTTCAATTCCGACTCCCGGTTTGAGCTCGACGCTCAAATTCACATTAAGCAAGTTAGTTTGGTTTTGTTTTGTTTAAAAAGGAAGAACTTAGCTAAGTTCGGGGGTCAAAAATTAGAAATACTCATCCGATTGGCCTTCGGTTTGTTCCAACACGGTCGGGGCGATGAGTGTGACTTGTGGAAACTAACGTAGTTCAATTCTGACTCCCGGTTTGAGCTCGACGCTCAAATTCACATTAAGCAAGTTAGTTTAGTTTAAAAATGAAAAACTTAAGTTTGGGGGTCCAAAATTAGAAATACTCATCCAATTGGCCTCCAGTTTTTCCAACACGGCCAGGGCAATGATTGAGACTTGTGAAAACTGACGGAGTTTAATTTGCACTCTCGGTTTGAGCTCGACACTCAATTGCATCTTAAGCAAGTTAGTTTAGTTTAAAAAAGAAGAACTTAGCTAAGTTTGGGGTCCAAAATTAGAAATACTAATCCGATCGGCCTCCGGTTTGTTCCAGCATGGCCAGGGCGATGAGTGTCACTTGTGGAAACTAACGGAGTTCAATTCTGACTCCCGATTTAAGCTCGACGCCCAAATTCACATACGCAAGTTAGTTTTGTTTTGTTTTGTTTAAAAAGGAATAACTTACCTAAGTTTAGGGGTCAAGAATTAGAAATATCATCCGATGGCCTCCGATTTGTTCCAACACGATCGGGGCGATGAGTGTGACTTGTGGAAACTAACAGAGTTCAATTCCAACTCCTGATTTGAGCTCGACGCTCAAATTCATATTAAGCAAGTTAGTTTAGTTTAAAAATGAAAAACTTAGGTTGGGGGGTCATAAATTAGAAATAGTAATCTGATTGGCCTCTAGTTTGTTCTAACATGGTCGGGGCGAAGGTTGTGACTTGTGGAAACTGACGGAGTTCAATTCGGACTCTCAGTTTGAGCTCGACGCTCAAATTCATCTTAAGTGTGACCAAAATAGTGTGACCAAATATTGACCGAAAGTGAGTGAATAAAAATCTATAAATTTAAATAATTTATTGCTTATAATAGTATTTAATTTTAACTTATTATTGTTATATATGTATTGTAGGTTCCTTCATCAGGTGGCGTGGAGGAGACGAGCACGAGGATGAGCACGAGGACGAGGATTCATGATTTTCATTTCATATATTATTGTTGTGGACATTTTATTATTGTGGTGTTGTGAATATTTTTATTATTGTTGTGGACATTTTATTATTGTTGTGTTGTGGACATTTTTATATTATCGTGGATATTTTATTATTGTTGTCTTGTGGACATTTTATTATTGTTGTGTTGTGGATATTTTATTATTGTTGTCTTGTGGACATTTATTATTGTTGTGGACATTGTTGTATTTACACAGGTTATTTTGCTAAAAATGTAAATATATTTAAAAATAATAATTAAAATATAGAGACCGATTAGTGACTGAAATAATTCGGTCACTGTTCGGTCCCTAAAGCAGCGACTGGTTTGTGACTGGGTCAAGTCGGTCGCTATCAGAGACCGACAAGAATCGGTCGCAAATCAGTCCCTGTTTCAGGGATTGAATAGTGACCGAATTATTTCGGTCACTAATAGTGACTGATGGGATTCGGTCCCTAATTCTGTGACGGCTCTGGATATTTATGCCCAATAAGGCTCTATATCCAGATCCACCTCCCGCGAACGAACCGAAGTCTCGCAAGAGATAACTCACACACGTGTCCAGTAAGAATATAAAAGACAACCACAATAGTATAAGACACAAGAAATTACATATGCTCATATCTGCATATAATAATTTACAAATGTCTCAAGCTATTATACATGTCCAATTGAAAAGTACAACTACCTGAGGCATACCCCGAGGGAGCACAAGCTCACACAACACAACTAACACTACTGCTGGTGGTACAAGTCTGCCACAACGCCTTCGCAAGGCATACCAATGGTAAGCCCTGAAAAGAACTGTAGGGAAGTGAGCCTCAACAAGTCATCGGCGCAGTAGGGACCACCCAAAACCGTACGTAAGAGACCTCAACCCCAGAGGGTCTCACTGGTAACACCGATAGCCAAACCATATCATGCTCACATCAATACATGATTAACAACTAAACATAAACTTATCAGCTAATACAAACCTCAAAGGAAAGAGGAACAGCAGGACTAGTACAGCACTACTAGCCTGCCTAACAACTGATATGCCTAGGCCGCATGCCTCACAGGCAAACTACTACCACAGCTGGTCGCCCAAGCTATGAGCCACACAGGCAAATCTCTGCCTAGGCTACAAGCCTCACTGGAAAACTCGCCTACACACAGTAACAAGACTGGCGTCAGCAAGCCAATTGATCACACACTTAAACCATAATCAGAAGCTTACCCGAAAAGGGTAAAACACAACAAATGGAAGGTCTCACCACATGACCTCCACGAAGCAAAACTCCACCTCAACACCTGAAAAGGCTGGTACACGGTGTACCACCACAAACCACTACCTCCATGAGGTACAGGTACCTACTACCACGAGGTATCACCACAGAAACCACAACCAAAGTAGTGCCACTATAGGGCAACCACAACAAGTCAAACCACAAACTACACTGTACCCACACCAGGGCACACCTCAACGGGTAAAACCTCAATCAACGAGTCACCACACACAAGCTAATCTGCAACCGGTGGTAAAGCATAAGTCGAAAAGACGACGCCAACACACAAGAACGGACTACTGGTTCATGACGCCAACATCCAAGCCGGAAAACGCAACATAAGAACTACCTCTCAGTCTCGCAGTCACAGACGTAAGGTGCAACTACCGTTCCACAAACACAAGCCAAAGAATAGTGGAGACCAACCAACACCACACCTGCAGGTCACACACCCCGCAGGTCCATGCCTGACACCTTTAGGGACTCCGGCCTGAGCTCCCTAAAGTGAGGCACTGGAAACACAGGACTAGCTGGGGACCAGTATGCCTACTAGTGTCCGTACCCCCAACCACGAGCGCGCTACAAGCGACTAAACACAAACTCTCACAAGCCGCTGTCCCTTTGTCATCTTTCCCTCAGCCGGACGTACTACTCAACCACAGGAGTGAGGGTGTTCAGGACAGACGACACAGACCTCGACGGTACACACAGTACCGGGACAAGCCCGAGCACACACACGTGCCTGGCTCACACAAAACCTGGGGCACCCAACTGAAGAGGCATTCTGGAATAGGCGCTGGACCACCAAACTCGGCAACGCACCAACCACGATATATATTTGTATAATATTTATTACAAACCACGGTACAAATGTGAGGAATAGCTTGTCCTGGTCACCCTGTGACTACAAGCTAACCTACACAGACACATACATGAACTACATTAATCGATAATAACCAAGCCTGTCATTGGTCATCTCATGACCTCCATTGCCACATTAAACTCGATACTCGACAACCAACAACCATACATACACTTTACTAATTAAACCACCCTAATAATCTATAAGAGATATCAGAGGACCGAGGCTAGGTTCACGCTGGAACCTCACTGCCCAAAACACCACAAGCTAACTATAGAAGTTACACCACGATAGAGTCTGAGCCATGCTCACACTCAAACTATGCAAACCCCATGTCAACTACATAAATAACACCCTCAAGGAGCACTACAGGTGCCAATGCACCGCTTACCACTGCCATGCACAACAAACCACGATAATCGGATAATCATGCCAACATGCACAACATAAAGCACCTCGGACCTGTTAATGCGACAGGGTCCTTGGTCACATTCAGAACGAGACCCTTCGATATGTCGCGTTCAAAAGTAGAACGCGACGGGTCGGACTGTTGCGTTCAGAACGCGACACCCTTGACCGTCGCCTTCACAGGCGAAACCCTAATCCGGAAACCCTTCTCCGGATCTTCCATGCAAACCACCCCACAGCATTCTAATCCATTTTTCATGCTTATTTCATTGACCTAACATGATATATATTGTTTATAAAGCAATAAACTAACCAAACATGCACCATACACAATTCACACAACAAAACCTGGTGGAATCTCCCTACCTTTGCGAAGAATGCGCAAACCAACCACGACATGGTGTCTCCCCGCTCCATGCGACGTCCTCGCGGGAGAGCGCGCTAAAAACTCCCCCAGAACTCCAAATCGCCCGAAAACTTGCACAGAAACGTCTCCCTGGCCGAGTAGAGCTTGTAAAAGCTCTGTTTGGCCAAACCTACTTAAAACGCACTGCGATGGGAACGCGACGTAGCCCTGCGTCACGACCTGAATGTGACGTAGGAGGTCGTCGCCTTCTCAAGGTCGACGTCAGCATGCGGCCCAACACGCGACATGTGGCGCGCATGCAGATGAAGACCGCATCTCGGCGGCAACGTGAACACGACCACCAGGGCCATCGCGTTCAGAACGCGACGCACACCCCTGTCGCATTCACAGGCAGAAAACCTGTGAGCGCTTTGGGCCCAACCAACCGGCCCACAAAGCCTCACAACCCACGCAAAGACCTGAGACACAGACTAATGGGCCACACACTGGCCACCAAACCCGCTAAGCAAGGATCCACGAAGATCCAAAAAATGCGCTACGTTACATTACTATCACTTAAAAAGGAATGTCGTCCTCGACATTCAAAACAAACCTGAGAAAGTCAGACTATCACCTAAAAAGAAACAAAGCTATATATAGAACAAGTAGGATACACTTCTTTTACATCTGCCTTTCAAATCATCCGCGCTAACTGAATATGTTCATTTCCGTGCATGTTTCACTCAATTACCAATCTGACTCACTTTACTTTTCAACCATAAGCGATTCTATCCTGTTGTTGGCACTTTATCTCTTTGGACTCAACCTGCTTCCACATTTTCCTGGCTGTGTTTACAACATTTCTTTCTGGGCCGTTTTTCTTACTCAAAACCTTTCACTTTACTTTTCTACTTTTGGGTGCTCTGTTGTGCTAGACCCTGCTTAAATTCTCAGATTCCTCGGTGCTATTCTATTGTCTGCTTATCACTGCCAGCTATTACTCCGCTTGATCTATATTCACATTCTTAACTGCCTGCCTCTTAAACAAATTATGTACCTTCTCTGAAGTTCTTGCCTCTTTGTTCATACTGCCATAACTTTATCTGACTAAGAATCTCTGCCTCTCTGCTCAACTATATACAAACCTTAGACTTTCTTTTAATCATTTAAACTTCGGGTGACTTGTGAATATCAAACCTTCCACGCTTCCGCTGCGCTACTCTGATCATACCAGACATTTAGCAAATCTATAAACTCTGATCTCAATTCTAACTTTATTGACTTCTCAAATTATCTTATTTATTCACTTAACACCAAAAGGAATACTAATATTTCTGATCTGCTTTTCTTACTATTTTTGTTCTGGTCGTGCCACTTACTTAAGTTCTGATTATGTCATACCACTAGTATCATATCTTGCTTCAAGTCGTATTCTCTAGCTAACATTACACCTCTCTTATCACATAATAACACAGTCATATTCTGTCGTTGACCATATCTGTACCACACTGAATTTTGAATCTTGTCATATTATTGCTGACATACTTTACCCTCTATTTACTTTCCTCACTTCAAACAGCATTCTCTGACTGACTCAACAAAGCAGACTCATAGCTCTTCACAATTCCCATTCTCATTGCTGTGACACTGTTCTTTCTTATCGGAAAGCAAATCTTACTCAATCGCCTTTACACTGCACATACTCTGATGTTTACCTTCACCTTTACCAAAGTCTTTCTCAATATATGACATCTAATTAAAATTCTTTACTGCTAAACTAGTCATACTTTTCTTCACTCTTTCTGTTCTATTTTGCCATGCTTTAATATGCTCGTTATTCTTTAATTGATCTGTTGTGACTTTTACTTCAAATTCTGGAAATATTCTTATAACAAAATTCAGTTATCCATCTGGATCACCTTACTGCATTCTACTACACAAATTCTGACTGCATATTCCTTGATCCATCTGATTATCGTTGTTCTATAATCTGCCAAATTCTTCATCTAATTAATAATACTGAACTTTAACTTTACTGCCCATAGCATAATACCACTTCTGCGCAATATTTCTCTTAATTACTCTAATAACTGACTAACATCATTGTGCCATTTGCACTGCAATTCTACTTATTATAATACTGCCATAGCCATAAAATGAGACTATTTCTTTTACGCACGATAACTTATTCTGCCTGATTCCTTTACTCCGCATTACTGATTTATTACCAAATACAAATAATTTCACTATTACAGCCCCTTTACAAATATTCATTCACAATCTACCTTGTTGATCCCCTCAACTGGATATCCTTTTAACCACTTCTCAACTGATTCATCTTTTCTATTCTGACTTGCATAACTCTAACTTACTCTAATTACTCAGCCTTAACCTCAATCTGTTTCTGACACAAACTTTACCTCTCTTTTCTCACAAACTACACACCAATGCTAGCATCACTGCTCTTATTTTTAGCACTGTAACCCTGTACAAGTTTTCCTGCAAAATCTTCACAAATTGCCACTCACTAAGCGAATATCTCTCTTATAAAATTCTCAGAAAAATTTAACTACACATTGTTCTTCCTTTATTCTTTCTTTACTCAGCTGGTCACCTCTGCACATGTTTTCATAGATCTCTATATCAAATTTTTCATTATCATCATTATTCATAACAACACTATTCCCACACTCTTTACTGCAAAGATCTCTAATCCCAAATATACTTAATCTGACTACCACATACTGCTCCTCTGCTTACCAATACCTCATCTCCAATCTCACTTAATCATTTCAAACCTGACATATCACTAATCACGTTATTATCCAAATTGCTCCTTGACACTTATTAACATATATATTTCAAACACAATAACTACCTCTGCTAAAGTTCTCAACCACAATTCACGCATTTAGCAACCCTGGTCATACTGCTCTATTCCTCATCATAACGATGTTCCCTCTGCTATCCCATCACATTATTACCTTATGCTTGTCTCTGCTAGTTCCGATTCTTACTAAAACACTTCCACTGGATTCCTTAACTGAATTCACTAATCCTTCAATTTCTATAATTGAAACCTTTAAGCAATTATACCTTTACTGCAAACTGGCAGACTAGTATAACCATACCGCAAACTATACCATTTCTCTGCCATTGCCCACAACTGCCAATCTAACTAACTATATACACAATTCACATCTCAAAAACTCACGTGAAAATCGTACTAAAAATCACGCAAAACTGCAGACTTACTACCAGCAGTGGACAATAATCCATGTCTTGGTACATTGTAATCTCAATGTCTTTTCATATTCTAACTGGACCATGCTCTGATACCAACTGTGACGGCCATGGATATTTATGCCCAATAAGGCTCTATATCTAGATCCGCCTCCCGCGAACGGACCAAAGTCTCGCAAGGGATAACTCACACACGTGTCCAATAAGAATATAAAAGACAACCACAATAGTATAAGACACAAGAAAGTACATGTGATCATATCTGCATATAATAATTTACAACTGTCTCAATACATTATTACATGTTCAATTAAAAAGTACAACTACCTGGGGCATACCCCGAGGGAGCACAAGCTCACACAACACAACAACACTACTGCTAGTGGTACAAGTCTGCCACAACGCCTTCGCAAGTCATACCAATGGAAAGCCCTGAAAAGAACTGTAGGGAAGTGAGCCTCAACAAGTTACCGGCTCAGTAGGGACCACCCAAAATCGTACGTAAGAGACCACAACTAGAGGGTCTCACTAGTAACACCGATAGCCAAACCATATCGTGCGCACATCAATACATGATTAACAACTAAACATAAACTTATCAGCTAATACAAACCTCAAAAGAAAGAGGAACAGCAGGACTAGTACAACACTACTAGCTTGCCTAACAACTGATATGCCTAGGCCGTATGCCTCACAGGCAAACTACTACCACAACTGGTCGCCTAAGCTATGAGCCACATAGGCAAATCTCTGCATAGGCTACAAGCCTCACCGGCAACTCGCCTACACACGGTAACAGGACTGGCGTCAGCAAGCCAATGGATCACACACTTAAACCATAATCAGAAGCTTACCCGAAAAGGGTAAAACACAATAAATGGAAGGTCTCACCACACGACCTCTACGGAGCACAGCTCCACCTCAACACCTAAAAAGGCTGGTACACGGTGTACCACCACAAACCACTACCTCCATGAGATACATGTACCTACTACCACGAGGTACCACCACAGAAACCACAACCAAACTAGTGCCACTACAGGGCACACCACAACAAGTCAAACCATAAACTACACTGTACCAACACCAGGGCACACCTCAACGGGTAAAACCTCAATCAACGAGTCATCACACACAAGCTAATCTGCAACCAGTGGCAAAGCACGAGTCGGAAAGAACGACGCCAACACACGAGAACGGACTACTGGTTCATGACTCCAGCATCCAACCCGGACAACGCAACACAAGAACTACCTCTCAGTCTCACAGTCATGGACGTAAGGTCCAACTGTCGCTCCACAAACACAAGCCAAAGAACAGTGGAGACCAACCAACACCACACCTGCAGGTCACACACCCCGCAGGTCCATGCCTGACACCTTTAGGGACTCCGACCTGAGCTCCCTAAAGTGAGGCACTGGAAACATAGGACTATCTGGGGACCAGTATGTCTACTAGTGTCCGTACCCCAAACCACGAGCGCGCTACAAGCGACTAAACACAAACTCTCACAAGCCGCTGTCCCTCTGCCGTCTTTCCCTTAGCCAGACGTACTACTCAACCACAAGAGTGAGGGTGTCCAGGACAGACGACACAGACCTCGATGGTACACACAGTACCGGGACAAGCCCCGAGCACACACACGTGCCTGGCTCACACAAAACTTGGGGCACCAACTGAAGAGGCATTCCGAAATAGGCGCCGGACCACCAAACTCGGCAACGCACCAACCATGATATATACTTGTTAATATTTATTACAAACCATGGTACAAATGTGAGGAATAGCTTGTCCTGGTCACCCTGTGACCTACAAGCTAACCTACACAGACAAATACATGAACTACATTAACCGATAATAACCAGGCCTGTCATTGGTCATCTCATGACCTCCATTGCCACATTAAACTCGATACTCGACAACCAATAACCATACATACACTTTACTAATTAAACCACCCTAATAACCTATAAGAGATATCAGAGGACCGAGGCTAGGTTCACGCTGGAACCTCACTGCCTAAAACACCACAAGCTAACTATAGAAGTTACACCACGATAGAGTCTGAGCCATGCTCACACTCAAACTATGCAAACCCCATGTCAACTACATAAATAACACGCTCAAGGAGCGCTACAGGTGCCAATGCACCGCTCACCACTTCCATGCACAACAAACCACGATAATCAGATAATCACGCCAACATGCACAACATAAAGCACCTCGGACCTGTTAACGCGATAGGGTCTTGGTCGCATTCAGAACGCGACCCTTCGATATGTCGCGTTCAAAAGCAGAACGTGACGGGTCGGGCTGTCGCGTTCAGAATGCGACACCCTTGACCGTCGCCTTCACAGGAGAAACCCTAATCCAGAAACCCTTCTCCGGATCTTCCATGCAAACCACCACAAACAACATTCTAATCCATTTTTCATGCTCATTTCATTGCCCTAACATGATATCTATTGTTTATAAAGCAATAAACTAACCAAACATGCACCATACACAATTCACACAACAAAACCTGGTGGAATCTCCCTACCTTCGCGAAGAACGCGCAAACCAACCACGACACGGCGGGTCTCCCCCGCTCCATGCGACGTCCTCGCGGCGAGAGCACGCCAAAAACTCCCCTAGAACTCCGAATCTCCCGAAAACCTGCACAGAAATGTCTCCCTGGCCGAGTAGAGCTTGTGAAACCTATGTGTGGCCAAACCTACTTAAAAACGCACTGCGGTTGGGAACGCGATGTAGCCTTGTGTCGCTACTTGAACGCGACGTAGGAGGCCGTCGCCTTCTCAAGGTCGACGTCAGCATGCCGCTAAACGCGCGACATGCGGCATGCATGCAGACGAAGACCGCATCTCGGCGGCAACATGAACGCGACCACCAGGGCCGTCGCATTCAGAACGCAACGCACACCCCTGTCGCATTCACAGGCAGAAAACCTGTGAGCGCTTTGGGCCCAACCAACTGGCCCACAAAGCCTCACAACCCACGCAAAGACCTGAGACACAGACTAATGGGCCACACACTGGCCACCAAACCCGCTAAGCAAGGATCCACGAAGATCCAAAAATACGCTACGTTACAAATTCAGTCACTAAATTAGTGACCGACATAGTGACAGAAAATTTCGGTCACTAATCGGTGACTATTTAGTGACCAAATTAGTGACTGAGTTTTTCAGTCGCTAATAATGACTTTCAGCGACTAAAGGATTTTGGTCACTAATCGGTCACTAAATAGTCACCGATTAGTGACCGAAATGTTTCGGTCACAGATTTGTGACCGGAAATTCTTCACCGACAATTTCGGTCACTATTCGGTCTCTTAGCCTTTTAGTCACCGAATAGGGACCGAATAGAGACCAAAAATGTCGGTCTCTAAATGCGCTTTTTCTTGTAGTGCTAGTTCCCTTATTCCCCCATTCTGGTATGCATTCATATACCATTCTGAGCACCATATGAATCTTTCAAGGAATTCCTTTCCCTTAAAGCCTTCATTGAAGTCCATGGGATGTCAGGCTTCAAATTTGAAGACTAGCTCCCTACCTTGCTTAAAACCTCTCAAGTTCTTTTGGCTGATGTGAATCTCATCACACAGAAAAGCCATTGTCTCTCCCCTACAGAATTCTTAAACCTTTACCCTGGTGAAGCCACTAAATTTCAAGCCACTCGGGCTAGGAACCAGTTTATGGATGTTCCTCTTCACCTCAATCTTAGATTTTTTGATCTTTTTGGCAACCTCCTAAGAGAGCTCCAGACCAAATACAGCAGAATGAAACAATTAAATGAAGACAGATTTCGAATGGGTTTGCCTGATGTGAATAAGTGGCAGTGGGAAATGATTCTCAATGGGCAGAGAGAAATTACTCCATCAATGACCGTTGGATTGCCCTCTGGACTGCATCCTAGCCTGGTAGGTACCATTTCTTCCAAGAAACACTTTGCTCAAGTTGTCTTCAATAGACACATTCAGATAGCAGCCAAATTCTGAATCAAGTACAATATCAAGCTGTCATTCCATCGATTTGCTCTCATGCAAGCCCCCAAGAACTCTCAGCACATGCTAGATTTCCAGCACAGTTTTGCAGAATCTGAGAGATTTACTAAAGACCAATGAGCATCAGCTTATCCAGAAGACCATACAGATTGCCAGAAACTCAAGCTCTCTATTCCTGCCTATCTCTGTAAAGGTTATGAGATACTTTGGAAGACTGTCTCACCAAATGGAAGCAGAGATATCTTATCTACTACCAAGCAAAGGAAGTTGCATACTCTCAAGCCCTGCACTGGAATATCACTGTCCATGAGTTCCTGCACCTGGCAGCTGTAGACACCCATTTCTGACCCATAATCGAGCAAAATCCCTTGTCGTATCATTGATGCCTCACGCTGGCTCATCATCGTCAAGCTGGCTTTCTCCGATCATGACATCATTAGTTCATCACCCTGAAGGACCCTTCCTGGTCAAATCAATCTCTTTCACTATAAGCTCTCTGAGTATAAAATCCGATATTTCATCCCGAAGGTTGTGCATGGTTGATTGGACACATTACATGCCAAAATGCAGAAAAGACTAGAAGGCGACAGGCCCTAGGTCGCCTTCCTGAAAACGACAACCCCTATGTCGCCATCATAATTCCACATTTTAAATCCTCAGAAAATCGCAAAATGACTTAAGTCACCTTCCATATGAGGAAGGCGACATATCGAGGCGTCGCATTCAAGAAGGCGACTGGGAGGCCGTCGCATTCTGGACCTTAAACAGGAAACTCAATCCGAAGCCAACTGGACACATGCTATTGATGGAAATTGCATGTTTTGGACGTCCAAATCACATCCAAATCCTCTCAAATTCGGAGGAGACCTTCCTAATATGTCCCTTTCCAAGTTCCAATGGCCCTTGCACAGCCATACTTACCCAGAGTCGGACTCTTGCCCATATTCCTCTCAGACCCGAGTTGGGAATAATCACCCATAAGTACCTCGTCTCTGCATCTTTTTGGGCAAGGCCGGAGTCATTAGTTCGCTGAGCAAGAGAGCTTCATCTTCCACGAAGAGAGTTCTCCCTCCAGACGATCAGCAAGAGCCCTCCAGGGCGTTTTCCCATCGGCTACACAATCTCTTCTTCCCTCCTCTCTTTATTTCGTTGATTTCATGCATGCATAGCTTCGTTTTCTCTCTAGCTTAGCATTAGATCACGACACACACACCCTTTCTTAACACCCACATGGGTTAAAAGCCCCAATCTTGTGAGTTCCCCCCATAATAGCTCATGTTCATGTGTTTTTCATTGAATAGATTTCATGCACACGAATTCTAATGGGTTTCTTGTTTGTTTAAATCACTTTGGCAGGTGTTTAAAGGTCAGATCAAGGTGAGGCTCTTGCCCCTCGGCCGGCTGAGGAGCAGGAAGACGAAGAATCCACATATCCATCCCATGAAGAGGAAGGCGATGACTACTGTGTCGCGATCAAGAAGGCGCCATTGCCTACGTCGCGTTCACATAAAAGCATCGCGACGCCCATCCTGTCGCATTATCAGGTACGCCTTCCCCTTCATCTTTCCTTTCCAAGGTAGTCAGCCCTCCATCTGAACATCAAGAGGCGATTACATTGGTGGCGATCACGGTCAGTTCCTAATCCCTACATACTCACAATCAATTCAAGAAGGGGATACAAATCCCGTGATTACACTTTTGGCGATCACGGTGGGACCACTTGTGCCCATCACACTTGCTCTTTCTTTCCCTGCCGTTCTTACCTTCTAACGGGTGTGTGGTGTTCTTAGTTTTTCTTTTTTAGTTCTTTTCTTCTGAGTTTCTTAGTGCTCTGCAACTCTGGGTGCGAAGGCGACAATCGAAACGTCACGATCAGCATAGCGACACCTGCAACGTCGCAGTCAGGTTAGTACACAGCCTCTGTCTTGTCCGTTTCTGTGTTCTGTGTGCTATAAGGAAGGCGGTGTCATCCTCGTCGCGATAAGTAATATGACAGGAGCAGCGTCGCCACCAGGTACGCACTCTGCCCGTACACTTTCTTGCGTTATTTAAAGATCTGTTGAGTCTGCAGAGAACGCGACACGGTGGTCGGCGCATTAGGGGAGGCGACGGAGGTATTGTCGCGATCAGGTTAGTGCCCTGGTTTTTTGAGTTTCCTTGCAAATTTGGGTTCATTTGTTACATACTCCATCCATAGTCCATCATACCATGCCTTTTCCATGCTCTTGAGAGATTGCTAGTCTTGTATGTTATAGGGTTGTTTGATTTTTCGTGCATAATTAGGATTTACTTGCTCTCTGTCCACTGCGAGAAGGAAAGCAACAGTCTCGGCGGCGCGACCTTGGTCGCGACATAGTCCTTGTCGCCTTCTGCCTCTGAGAGCAATTAGTCCTAATTCTTGTTGTGTTAGTATTAGGTTAGAATATTGCATGCACTCCGGTGCACATAGGATTTGCATACATCTTTCCATATTCGTAGTATAGGTTTCCTCCTCAGCGACGCTCGCTCTCTCGACTACATACTCCTTGTGTCCGACTAGGGCACTCGCTTGAGGGCCTCCGTAAGTCCCCGCTGACCGTGGATTCCCACACGGTCGCCGGGCTGGTTGTACCCGTCGCCACCTAGGATCGAGTCTAAGGTTCATTTGGTAAGGTTGAGAGAACCCTAGTCATACCCGAAGTTGGAAGCCTTCTCCCATTTAGGAAACCCTTCCTTACTCGGAGAGAACTTGCTAAAAGTCAAACCACTAAAAGGCAAACTTGGATCAATTAACAAAAAGCCATCATCATTGCCAAACTGCTTGCTTTGGGTGAGACGTTTTCTCTTTCCTTTTGTCTGCATAGGATTGCTTGTTTAGGTAACAGAGAGTCTGTCTAGGTTAGGGCATCCCTCTTAAGTCTGGAAAAGCTTTCCCCACCTTTCTGTGCTCACATGTCAAATATGGAGTCATACCTAAACCCGTTCTATGATGAGAAGCAGACCCTGCCCTCTACACCTCCCAAGACTACGAGGATTCCCTTCCTCACGATCTCTTCGGGGAGTCGACCTCGCCATGGGTCGCTGCTGTCCATACCTCTGAAGTCGCCGTCACAACTAGGGCAGCCCGTCTCAGAACATCCATCCTCCCCAGTCGGATGATCAGGCCACTCAACTCCTGCGCTTAATTCCCCAGCTTGATCAGTCCCAGATCCAAACCCTCATGACGGCCCTCAAAGGAAAGGCCGCCTCCTCAACCTCACCCAGAGCGGGCACGTCACGCCCCGCAGCAGCTGCCTTCAGCCCCCACGTTGTCATGGGACAAGCCGACAACACGCCCATCCGGCCGGACCATCCTGGTTCACGCCCTTTGAGTCGGAGCACTACCTGCCCCGTGAGTCGAGGCCCCGGTCTCCGCCGTATCAGCCATGTTACTCCCCTCATCGTCCTGAGCCACGCGCCAGGCCTACCTCTCATGCCTCGTCCATGTATGCTCAACCATCCGCCGCACCGGACATGATGTCCGAGTGGGCATCCATCAAGAAGGAGCTCCAAGAGCTCTGAAAGCAAGTCGACCCTAGGCAGCACCACGATGTGCACATGCCAAATTTCAATGGCCTATGGGTCCCCTCTCCATCCGAGCTGCCGAAGTACCGCAAATACAACGGCTCAGGCAATCCCTATACCCATATGAAAGACTTCATCTATGAGTCCGCCTCCTACCAGCATGATCACCGCCTCATGGCATATCTCTTCCGCCGGTCGCTGGACGGACACGCCCTAGATTGGTTCTACTCCCTGCTACCTGAGGACATCGAAGACTTCGCTGTCGTGAAGGCTAAGTTCCTCGAACAATTCCAAGACAGGGTCGGGCCCGAATACTCCCTTACAGATCTCATGGCTGAGAAAATGAAGTCGGATGAGGATTTTGCCTCGTACGCCGATAGGTGGAGGCAAATGGCCACCAGAGTTCCAGGGTACCTTCCAGAGGGGGAGAAGGTGAAGATCATCATCGCCAATGCCATGCCTGCCTATAGAAACATCCTGGCGATGAATGACATCACCACCATGCATCAACTCTACAGCCGGGCCCGGTTTATCCAGACCCAGCTCAAAGATTCTCCCATCCACTCCATGTTCGAACCCCAGAAATCCCGGTTCCAAAGAAAGCCTCAGGGCCAGTCACTGAGGGCGTCCAAGTGAACGAGCAAGTGAGCGCGTTCAACCCTGCCGGCCAGAGCCAAAATCGTCAACCTTACAACGCCCAGGGTCAGAACCCTACCCAGCCGCCACAAGGGCAACCACCACGCCAATACAACCAAGTGCCACCTCCTGATGGCTCTCACAAAGGCGTCCCATGGGCCCTAGGAGAACTCACTACCCGCCATTGTCGGAGACACTCTCCGACATATTCTTGGCCTTGCTCTCCACAGACGCCATTAGGCTCCCTCCTGAGAGACCCTTGAACCCTAGTGTGGATAAACCCGGTACTGCGTCTTCCACTGGCAGCCTGGTCACACCATCGACCAGTGCTTTACATTCAAAGATCTGGTGTATGACTTGCATGAGCAGCACATGATAGATTGGACAGCCCTCCGGCAAGTGATCGGAGATATCAAGGAAAGGCAGAGGCAACAGCAGCAGCAGAGGCAACAGCGCCAACCACCCCCTCAACAACAACAGCAGCAGCAACACCAGCAGCCATTGCAGGATCTTGGGATCGTCCATAACCCCCTACCAAACCATCCACCAGCTCTAAACCCACCACCACAACAGCCTGCCCAGGTAAACCCCATCGTCCACCACCCTCCTCCGCAAGCAAACTGGACGTACGATGATGAATTAGATGTTCAGCAGATGATGGCCATTAACCAATATCCTGTCCAATCCCAAACAATACAACCAGCCTACACGGCTCCCCAGTCAGTCCCTCCTGTAGTTTCCATGGCCAACGCCGTCATACTGCCCATCGGTTCAGCATCCACGCCAGGTGCTAGCTCACCCATCATCTTACCTTTCGCTCCACCTGTCTCCATCCCTCTACCCCCTATCATACCTACTCCCTCACCCATCATCCTACCACCACCTGGGCTAGACCAACCCTCCGCCGCCACATTATCCTCCGCTAGACAGCCACCTACCAATCCAACCACACTGCGGAGCGGGCGCGTCTTTTGCCGCCCGTACCCACCTATCTCCACCACCACCACTTCCACAAACCCCCAGCAGGTCCTGCAACCGCCACAGCAACAACAAGCTCAGCAGCAGACACAAGATGAGGGGTTGATTGAGCCACTACTCGGAACCCACTATGATATCTCAAGCACCTGGATCATGTGCCAGCCAAGATCTCCATTCTGGAGTTGATAAAGAGGTCTAAAGAGCACCAGGAAGCCCTGAGGAATTTCCTGCAGAAGATAGTCGTAAATGAAGACATGCTGGCTGATAAGCTACCTAGTGCCCTGGCCATGGTGACTCGCGGGCCGGCAATCACTTTTGCAGAAAAGCGAGCTAGCACCCCCAGAAGCCAGGAGGCTCCCACTCTGCGTCACCCTAGTCATTAATCATGTAGCAGTAGGAGCGGCACTGGTCGATACGGGGGCATCCATAAATGTCTGCCCGCTGAGCACTCTGAGGGCCTGCGACCTATCAGAAGGTATGCTAAGACCAACCCCACCACCATTGCCGCATATGACAACTCCAGAAGATCTGTCATGGCATGGTAACTGTGCAAGCTGAACTGGGACCCCTCGCCGTCACAGTAGACTTCTACGTCCTTGATATGATCCCATGTTCAAGGCCATCCTAGGGCGTCCATGGCTGGAAGCACTCGGGGCTGTGCCATCTACCGCACACCAGTGTCTGAAGTTTCCCTTCCAAGGGCGAATTATCAAAGTCAAGAGCATAGCCACCACCCACTCCGTAGATGCCCTCCACGATACCCACCTCCCAGCCGTGTGGCCAGCCAACAAACCCATTGTCTCAGTGCTAGACATCAACTACCCCTGGAGCTACACGTTCCAGTCCAAGCGAGAGGTCAACCTAGCCCGGGTTAATGCGGTCAAGAGAAAAGAGCCACTAAGCACGAAGGGGTGGCAAATTATGATGAAGCTGGGGTATGAAGAAGGCAAGGGCCTAGGGGCAGAGCTATAGGGAATAGTCAAACCCATCCCTGACATTGTCATGAAGAGCCGATGGGGCCTAGGGTATAGGGAGAAATCCAAACCATGGTCATCCAGCACATCCACTCTCAAGGCCGACCGAGAGCCACTCACCTGGACACTCTGGTGTCACTTTATCAGGGGGCCTACCCAACCGGGATATAATACCGTGGTAGTCGAGGCGGAACTCTCACAGCATGAGGTGCATGGCCGGAACTTCTCTCAGCACATGGCCCCGTTGCTGACCTATAGAGCCCTAGAAGCCCTCCGTCCAACCAGGAGGAGAAAGACAGGGGACCCAGAGGCTGAGTGGTATAGATGGTTCGACATAGAAGACATCACCATCGCCTTCAGCTGACTGTTCTGGGAGGAAGAGAGAACCTGGCCGCCAGCTGCAGAAGAGTTGCTAGATCCACCCATTGCCATCACATCCAAAAGGCAGCTCATGAGCGATGCCTCAGACGTAGGAGAGCCAGACATCCCCTACGAAGATGGGAAGACCATTGACGAGCTCTGGAAAGGCACCTGCCTAGCCATCCACCCATTCCTCCTGGATTCCCTCCTCCCCAGTCTAGTTCCATCCTCTCCTCCTTTGCTGATCCAGCTGACTCCCCAGCTCCTCACGGCGGCGCACCGCCTCCTTACACTCGAGCTCCCACCGGTTGTCCTCTCCGCTCTTCAAGCTGATCCAGGTGACCACGAGGTCACCCTCTCCTGTTGCATGCTCTCCTCCAATCTCCAAAAAAACAATGTCCACTTTCAAATGCACGTTGAGGTCGAGAAGCCGGCATACGTCCTGCACTCTTCTGATCAGGGGCACCCCTCGGCTGTGGCTTCCCCTCCTGCTCCTTCATTAGGAGCCATTCTCTTCGAGGACACCATGTCCTCCCCCAGTCCTATAGAGTCGTCTAGTCTAGGAGAGTCTAGGGTAGGTGAGTCTAGCGTTAAGATAGATAGGCCTAGGATAGAGAGTCAGGTCAGCCCTCCATCCACCAATTTCAAGCAGCGTCCTAGGAAGCGCGGGGAAAGGCTATTCCCTGGAGATATCTTCAAGAGCTAGCTCGGCGGTGTCAAGTGCTGCTATTGATAGAGGAGTTCATGAGAGAAGTGCTGGTGTTCGAAGAAGTGTTTGAGCAGGATGGGGTGTTCATAGACGACGGATTTGGTGTCTATGAAACAATGAATGATGAGGACCCAGTCGATGAAGAGGATAGCGAAGTAGATGACGCTGCCGAAAAATATGCCAGTGGAGTAAGAAGGTTCGATGAGCCCACAACAGCAGTGGATGAATCTACTAAGGAAGTCAACCTTGGAACAGAAGAAGATCCCAGGATTGTAATTATCTCAGCAAACCTCCCTCCTGATGAAGAAGAGGAACTGGTGCAAATCCTGAGGGAGTACAAGGACACATTCGCCTGGTCTTACGAGGACATGCCCGGTCTAGACCCCTCACTAGTGGAGCACCGACTGGTACTGAAAGAAGGGGCAAAGGCAATCAAGCAGAAACTCAGAAGGTTCCATCCACTCATGTCCCTGAAGATGAAGGACGAAGTAGATAAACTCCATAAAGCTAGATTCATCAGGGTAGTGCTCTATCCGAACTGGGTGCCAATATAGTCCCTGTCATGAAGAAAGACGGCAAGTCAGAATCTGCATCGACTTCAGGGATTTGAATAAGGCATGTCTGAAGGACGACTTCCCGCTTCCTCATCTTAATGTGCTTATCGATAACACTGCTGGGTATGAAACCCTCTCATTCATGGATGGGTATTCAGGATATAACCAAATCCGTCTATCTCCTGAAGATCAAGAGAAAACATCCTTCACCACGCCCTGGGGAACGTACTGCTATGTAGTCATGTCGTTTGGGTTAAAGAATGTCGGCGCTACTTATCAGAGGGCGATGATGGCCATCTTCCACGATATGATGCACGTTTATGTAGAGGTATACGTGGATGACATCTTGGTGAAGTCAAAACCAGGAGAGAACACCCCGAAATCCTAGCCAAGGTGTTGCAGAGGTCGAGAGAATATCAGCTGAGAATGAATCCGAAAAAATGCGTGTTCGGGTCTCATCAGGAAAGCTGTTAGGTTTCATAGTCAGTAAGCGGGCATTGAGATCGATCCTAACAAGGCCAAGGCAATAGCAGAAATGCCTCCTCCAAAGAACATCTCACAATTAAGAGGGCTAATCGGGCGTTTGCAATTCATCAGAAGATTTATCTCCACAGCATTCGCAAAGATGTCGCCCATTTTATGATCTCTTGAAAGGAGGGGCAAAA
The DNA here is from genome assembly GCA_014218235.1 of Colocasia esculenta. Lineage (NCBI taxonomy): Eukaryota > Viridiplantae > Streptophyta > Magnoliopsida > Alismatales > Araceae > Colocasia > Colocasia esculenta. The sequence goes on along the minus strand of CM024759.1, from coordinate 68,187,047 downwards.
TTCGAATGGAATGACAAATGCCAAGCAGCCTTCGATGAGCTGAAAAGTTATCTCATGAATCCCCCAGTCTTACAGCCTCCTGTACCCGAAAAGCCGCTAATCCTGTATCTCTCAGTCATTGAGGACTCCCTAGGAGCTGTCCTTGCACAACATGACGAGTCTGGGAAAGAAAGGGCAGCGTATTACCTCTCTAGGCTCTTCAACACCGCCGAATCCAAGTACACCACCGCGGACAAAACTTGTGCCGCACTCGTGTGGGTAGTCCAAAACTCAAGCACTACTTCCTAGCCCACGAGGTCAAGCTGATCTCAAGGATGGATCCACTCCGATATCTTCTTGAAAAGCCCGTCCTTTCTGATCGGCTGGCACGCTGGCAGAGTTTCCTCTCCCAGTTTGACATATCCTTTGTGGTCCAAAAGGCCGTCAAGGGGTATGCCATCGCCGAGCATCTGGCCCATCTCCCACTCCCTCACAGTGACTCCCTCCGAGAGGAATTCCCCGATGAGGAACTCTCAGTCATAATCAAAGACCCCTTCTGGTCCCTTCATTTCGATGGTGCACTCAACTCTCAGGGACGGGGCATTGGAGCCGTGCTGCTTACCCCGGAAGGTATTACCATCCCCTTTGCATATCAACTCACCTTCCCCGCTACCAACAATATGTCAGAGTATGAGGCTCTCCTTGCTGGTCTCAAGCATGCTTATCTGCTGGGGGCATCGCACCTCAGGATTATAGGAGACTCTCAGCTCGTCCTGCGGCAGGTGCTCTCAACTTACCGCACTCGTGACCTGAAGCTCAAGCCATATCAAGACCTGGTCACGTTTTGGCAAGGCAGTTCCGTAAGCTCATCTACATCCACACTCCTCGTTCCCAAAACATCCTGGCCGATGCTCTGGCGTCGCTAGCCTCATCCTATCCTTCCCTCTGAGTCGCCGGACTGAGACAATCGTCGTCCAGCGTCTCGATGTTCCATCTACCCAGAACCCTTGGTTTAGCGACCTTAGGGCAACCTTAGAAGAGAGGGCTGGGAAAAGAGGAGCGCAGCAAGTCATGTTAACGGAGCTTGAAGAGATCCTGAACGAAGAGGAACTGCCATGGTACTTTGAGATAGAGCAATACTGCAGGGATGGAACATATCCTGAAGGGGCAAGTGCAGAAGACCGTAGGGCCATCAGAAGAGCCGCCTTAAGGTACACCGTTGTCGGAGAAGTTCTGTACAGGCGAGCTCTTAATGGAGTCCTCTTGAGGTGCCTTACCTATGACGAAGCTTGGAAAGTGGTGGAAGGGGCCCATGCTAGTGAATGCGGAGGGCACGTCAACAGTCAGATGCTAGCGAAGAAGATCATTAGGCAGGGCTATTACTGGCCAACCCTAGAGGAAGACTATACCATCTATGTCCGTAGGTGTGTCAAGTGTCAACTCCATGCCGATAAGATCCATGCCCCTTCCTCCTCACTACACCCACTCTCCACACCATGGCCATTCTCCATGTGGGCTTTCGACATTGTCGGCCCTCTTGGTGATTCTAATGCTCAAACCAAACAAAAGTCATTTATCTTAACTGCGACTGAGTATTACACCAAGTGGGCAGAAGCTGAAGCCTTCACAGAAATCAAAGCATCCACGGTGTGCCGCTTCATCATGAGAACATCATCTCGCGGTTCGGAGTGCCAAGCAGCATCGTCATGGACAATGGGCCGCAATTCATCGCACAAGAGCTCCAGGACCTCTGTAAGAAATACACATCACGCTGCATCATTCATCGCCGTATTACCCACAAGTCAATGGCCAAGTTGAAGCAACTAACAAAACCCTTCTTAAAATCTTAAAGAAAACCTGTGAGTCACATAAATTCGCCGACTGGCCGGAGAAGCTAATAGAGGCTCTATGGGCCTACCGTACCTCCGTCCGCTCTCCCACGGGGAAAACCCCGTACGCTCTCACTTATGGAATGGAGGCGGTAGTTCCATATGAGATCCTAATTCCTTCACTAAGAGTCCAACTAGACAAGGAACTTAATCTTGATGAACGTCGAGAGGCGTTACTAGTCCAGTTGGAACTCTTAGATGAAAGGCGGCTTATGGCAGCCGACCATGTGCTTTCCTATCAAAGGCGAATCTCAAGGTCTTTTCAAAAGAAGGTAATTGAACGAAAATTCCAAGAGGGTGATATGGTCTTGAAACGCATTTTCATCAAACCCGGAGGTCCTAGGTCCAAACTACAACCTAATTGGGAGGGTCCGTACGTTGTGAGGGAAGTGTACCCCGAAATGCTTACCGCTTAACTAATGCCGAGGGCGTCGAACTGTCACATCCATGGAATGGTTGTACCTCAAACGTTTCTATCCTTAGGCCTATAGGTGTGAGGCCACAACACCTAGATCGGGGAGTAGCCCCGTGTCGGGAGTCCAAGATACCTCTCTAATCGCCAAGGGTCGCTCCAAGTTAGGATTAACACACACGCACACGGCAAGCCCGGATAACTACACTTGGTAGATGCTGCAACTATGCGGGCTCTACTCTAGCGATGCATCGGTCATTCTCTCCTAATCGTCGAAGTATAGGGGCAAAGGGTTTGTAAAGGTGAGGTCACTAACCTACAGCATACCCCGACGAGAGGAAGCCTCAAACAGGGACGGTCAAAATAACAAAGGGGCAAAGAAGCAAAGAAACAAAAAAGAAAAGAAATCCATAATACAACAGGGGCATGGCAAAGAGTGGCAAAGTCCCCGCGGGACACTAATGAGCCCGATCGTACGCATGCCCCAAAGCAAGGCAAGTCCATAGCAAAAGACCATAAAGTCCCTCCACAACAGACCCAATCTCCGAAGGGTATGCTGTAGGAAGTAGCCGAACCCAACATCCCTATACCTACACAAGACTTTCCTAAAATGATCTCCATTTCCCCCTATAAGACCGAATCACCTCTTGGGTAGGGCTTAATTAGTCGCGACCTTCGACTAAGGGTAGTTTTCCGAGGCGTTGTCACCCCTTACGCACGTTCTAACTTAGAAAGCCCTGTGGCGAGAACCGGAGGTGATCGAGATTCCTACCAGCGGCTCGAACCGGTTTGAGTGTTGTGGCCCGAAGATGCAGTACCTTCCGTATCGCGTGTCTTATTTTAGGAAGGGCTAACGCCAACTTTAGGCGCTAACAAAACTCCAAAAAAAAAATCAGATATTTCAAAATCCAAAAAAATCAGATATTCACACAACTCTAAAAAAATCAGATATTCACAAACTCCAAAAAATCAGATATTCACAAAACTCCAAAAAATCAATATCCCCAAAACTCCAAAAAAATCAATATTTCCAAAACCCTAAAAATCAAATATTCCAAAATCTCAAAATATTAAATGATGTTCTCAAAATTCCAAGCCGTTTGCATACATGCATTTCATTTGATTATTCGCATCTTTTGCCTATTTAATAAGGCTTAGCCCCTTGACTAATCATCAAGGCCGGTCGACTCCGTCACATTTAAGGCAAGGGGCTAAGCCTAAGCGGATCTACTTGTTTCGTGGTTGTCTAAGTGTGCAGGACGGAAAAGAAAGCGGCACTCATATCTCGCTCGTCACTCTCACTCAGTCGCAAACCACAAAACATAAAAGGTTCCATTCCATTCATATCATGTACACCATCATGACAAAAAAAAGAGCAAAAGGTACAAACCCTCAACCACTCTCCCCGTACCCTCAGGCGGGCGGGGAGATGGAGGGGCCATCGCCCTCGGCCCGGTCTCGCTCCCCTCTGGCGCTCTCCTCGCGCCGTCGTCGCTCCTCCTCCTCGTTCATCCGCCGTCTGGAGGAACCTGTCAGATAGTGTCCAACGGACCCACTCGAGATACCGCTCCTGCTAGTCACTGATCGGCTGCGCCCGACCAAGGCCAGGGCCCTCTCCAGACCCCTCATCTCGGATCGCAGCAAGTCGCTGCGATGTCGCTCCTCCCCCAGCTGGGTGCGGAGGTCCCCAGCCTCGGCGCGCAGTCGCGCCGCTTCCTCCTCCGCCTCCTGGCGCCAGCGCGTCGCCTCCGCCGCCTCCTGCTGCCAGCAGACCGCCGCCTGCCTCCTGGCGCCACCGCGCCCACGCGCCACCTCCGCTGCCTCGGGCGTAGGCGTAGCTCCGCCATCTCCCACCTCCAGCGTGGTCGCCGCGCCAGGGCGGTCCTCAACTCCTGCTCCTGCAATATCAAGCATCTTGTCAGAAATCACAAAAAAGCAAAAGCCCGGGGCATCTAGATAAGTAACTTACCCTCCCGCAGCTGGGCGAGGGCGTCCTCCGCTCGGGCCGCCGCCGACGCTAGCTGGCCCTCCAAGACGGAGCGGCCAGGATCCTCTCGGGAAGAGGAGGCACCTCCCACCATCCTGTTGGGCCCTGTCCACTCTGCCCGCTGCAAAAGAAACATCAGGGGTCAGTCAACCACAATTAGAAACATAAGGGTAGGGTGCAGAGTATTTACCAGCTGGTCCACCACCGCCTGAAGATCATCTCGCTGCTGGATGGTGGAATGGAGGATACCCTCGAGCGAGGAGATCCGCCCCTCAGGATCAAGCTGCAAACACACCAAGTCAGTCACATAATTAACTAAGAACTCAAAAAGGACTGAAAGCAGTAGAAACTCACAGTCGCCGGTCCCCTTGTACACTTGGGCCCCGTACCTCCGGCATAAGCCCGAAAGTAGCCCTCATCGCTGGTAGCCTCGGAGACCACCTCCTTCCCTCGCCGCTCCCAGTCGTCCAGCTGCTCCCGGACCCCGACTGTCCAGTCCGTGACCTGCTGGATTCCCCGGAAGCTGCGACCGGGCCTCTCCCATGACCTCTGTCGGGTCGGACGGGAACTCCACCACCGCCTGGTGGAGTCCCAGTGTCCGTGCCACTAGCCGGTGGTGGAGCGGGACCACTGTGTTAAAACAGTGAAGCCAAATGTCCCTACCGAAGTAAGGACGGCCCCGCTCCACCCACGGCTGGGGGGCGTCATCCTCCCCGATATAGGGAGTCCACTGAACCTGCACACCACGAGCAAGAAGATCTGTCCACAACTGTCAAATAAGCAAGGGAAAGGAAAGAATGCTAAGTACTTACATGTCCGAAGGCAGTGTCCAGTGCGTCGTGGATAGCATCACCTGCCGCCGCAGGGATCGCTCGTCTCTGTAGAACCGCCAACGCTGCAGTACGGTACGGCGCCCGCTCGCCTCGGCACCCCCCGACCCAGGAAGGGAGATGGCAGTACGCCCACACCTGCAAAACAAAACGGTCAGTGTCCCAATCATTAAGATAAGCAGGAAACAGTAAAGGGTAAGGGTGAGAAGCATACCTGTAACAGTGGGAAGAACCCGGCCACCCCTGTCTCCCTACTAGAGGTGCCCAGGCTGTCGAAGAGTGGGCCGAAAGGCCGCACCCCACGCATAGCTCCCCACCTGGGTCAGGTCCTCTAGTAGAGGCAGACACCGGCAGCTCACCGGGTCTCCTCGGGTACCCAAGATCAACTTCCCGATCACGAGGATCAGGAAGCACCTCAAATCTCGGTCCGCTGCCGCTCCCTCCTCCTCCGCCAGCGCTGCTCTGGCATCCGCTGTCAACCGAGCCATGTACTCCGCCTAGCCCTCTCCAGTCTGGTGGCGCCGTCTGCCACCCCCGAGGCTCGCCTGCAACCTCGTCCTCGGCACCAGGGAGGATCTCTCCCGCGTCACCTCTAGCCCCAGAAGCCTCTCCACCATCTCCTGATAACTAGTATAAGTCACCTCGGTCACCGCCTGGCCATCTACCCTCAAGCCGGTGATCCGTACCACGTCCTCCAGTGTGGGGATCATGTGACCCCACGGGAGGAGGAACGCGTGGCACTCAGTGTCCCATTGCTCCTTCAATGCCTGGATGAGCGCCACGTCCGGCGTCAACTCATCCAACCTCAAAAGGGGCCGAACCCCATCTCCTCCAGCCGGCCTCTGAAATCCGGCAACCCTGATAGATCGCCCGGACAACGGCCCACCCCAGCCGGGACCGTAGCTCGCTCTGCAAAACAACACACAGAAAACACGAGGATCAGCAAGGAATCAACAGAACACACTTTGTTAAGGTAGCGCAGGTATATTGTCGCCTTATGAAGGCGACACATGAGGAGTCGCCTTCCATTTTGTGAAGGCGACGAATAGACGGTCGCCTTCTGAAGGCGACGCTTACAGTGTCGCAACCTGTCTGGTAATGCGACAGCTACCCTGTCGCGTTCACAGACTGACCGGGAACGGCAAATATCCGTTTTCCGGCCGTTTCACCTTGGCCAAAAGGCCCTACTGAGGTGCTCAGCACCTCTGTTCATCCACACATATAGGGGGGGGGGGGGGGGGGGCTCGGATTCGAAGCACCTACCTTCTTGGGCCGCCTCCTCCTCGTCCGCGTTCGCCCGCGGGTTCCACCTCCATGGGAGCCGCCGGGCCACCTCCTCCGCCGGGGCTACCTCCTCCGCCGCCGTGGACGGCTCCTCGCCCGTGCGACGCCGGGATGGCCCTCTTGGACCCCGCTTTCGCCGGTCCGCGCCATCGCCGCCTTGGGCGCCATCTCCATCCATTGCTCCGGCCGCCGGAAGGATGTCCAGAAAAGGGGGAATGGAGAATAGGAGGAGTAACGAGGAGAAGAAAAGAGATGGAGAGGAAGGGCGCCGGAGGTCGCGGTCGCCAGAGAAGGAGAAGGGAAGAGAAAGAAGAGGGAAAGAGGAAGAAGGGCGCTGGGCCCCAAATTCAAACCGTTTCGGATTCTGTGGTCGCGACATCATAGACGTCGCCTTCTATTTTAGGTAGCGACGACAGCACTGTCACCTTCTGAATCTTGTAGCGACCATGCGCCTGTCACGTTCTAGGTAGCGACGTGCTGGCCGTCGCCTTCTCAGTTTCTTCACAAAACTCTTCAAATCTATACTTTCATTCAAAATCTCAAATGAATACATCAATAAAAGCTGGAAATCAACATAAAGTGTCTGATACATCAAGCACACTCTCACCACATCAAGTCCCACCAAAGCCCAAAAGTACAATCAAGTCTCTCCCTCTGGCTCATGGTCCGCGAGCGGCCGAAGCTTCTCATGTTCCCGGAGGTATGCCTGGTACGTCTCCCGGTCCTCGTCAAGTCTCGGCGGAAGTGCGTGCGTAGCGCACGCCCTCCACAAGGCCAACGCGCTCCGCACGACCTGCTCATCTTCCGGGGTACCCAGGCGTCGTCTCTTCACAGGAGGCAAATGTGATGGTGGAAGTACTCTCGTCCTCGGTTTCCCGATCTGCAAGTAGCACCGCTGCGAGTTGTAGAGCACGGTCGCCATATTCTCTATTAGTTGCAAGTCCAAGCCGCGTCCGAGTGGTAGACGGATCTCCGCTCCGCGAAGTGCCGCTACGCCCAAAGCGAAGTGCTCCACCGGCAAGGTACTGAAGTAAAGGCGCCACACACTCCTTGTCTTCTTGTCCGCCGTCCTGCATAAAACCTTGTCGGGAAATTTGGCCGCGCCGCTGAAAAATTCAAAGGATGGCACCCGAAGATCCGACTATCGGTGGTAGGATTGTCTACCGGCTTAAATTTTATCCTCACACCTAACCAACACTCTTAGAGGATCATGGAGCCATAAGGAAACCCCCCGTGGAAGCTGAAGTGAGACCGAGTAAAGGTACACCAAGACGGCGTGAGAGAGTGAAAGTCCCCCCATACCCCACTTATGGCACTCAAGCAGCATAGTCTATGAGGTGATCCCCGGACGGGAAGAGCACCACCCACACAAGCATATGGCCACGGCCTTGGCTATCTCACGGTGGTCTACGCTCTTGTCCTTACACTTGGATATGACCCACTTAGACAAAGGCACAGATGGATGAATTGTGGGCTAACGTGGTATGGACATCCCCGGATCGGTCATGAACTCCCCTAGAATAAACTTCGGGTAATGGACTCGACGGTATAGCTTATGCTTTGCTCGTCCCCGGCTTGGTTTTAGGGAGAGCTAGGAAGGCCTCGACCTCCTCTAGAAGGACGGTCGCCCTCAAATTTGGGAAAAATGAAAGTATGGGTTGTGGTGCCACAATTCTATCAAGGCCGTGATACTATGCCAATCAAATGAGATCTGTGGTAGTCATGGGCCGCTATCAACACCCCACCTAAACCCCACTCTCTCAAGAATCTAATGACAAACCATGGGTAGAGATTTGATCATCGGGGCAATCCAATGAGCTTTGAGTAGCAGCGGGATCCCGGAAGAGCTAGAAGAGAGAAAAAGGAAAAGAGAGAAGGGATGAAGGAGAAGAACAAGATTAAAGAACAAATTCGTAGCTCAAAATGCATGAAAATTGAAAAACCAAAACTCACCTCCCTCACTTCCTCGCTCCGGCTCAAGTGGTTGGGGACGTCCGTCACCCTCATAAGCGCTCTTCGTACGTCGTCCGAGCGCGCTTCGGACCTTCATAAGCCATCTCCCCATCCATGGAAGCAAGAGGGGCTCTCCTCATGGCCATAGAAGCTTGCAAACCTGAAGAAAAGAAGAGAGAAGAGAGAGCTACGAATTTGGCCTCTCATCCCCTTTATTTATAGAGCCTTAGCACTCCTATTCCTGCTTGGAAGGGAAGGGAAGACCCATTAGAAGTAGGACTTGGAGTAGGAAGCAATAGGAATCCTAAGGGAGTCAAAACCAAGTTGCATGCTGAAAGGTTTTGAGCTCGGGTTGAGAAACCTGTGAAAACGACGTATCGACCCTCGCCTTCAAGGGGCGACAGGTCTAGCGTCGCCTTCTTCAGTCAAGGGTCGCGGCATGCCTTGTGTCGCTTTCTGATCAGTTTATTTTGTCAGGCTTATTCCTTTGTGGTTGTTCAGAATATTTGCACATATGCTTTGATATTCATTGTTTGGTGCATGTGCATTGTATCATGTCTATCTTCATTGCTTTGATTATTGAAAATCCGTAAAAATCAGAAAATGCAGGAAAATCCATAAAAATTCAGAAATTCAGAAAATCAAAAGACGTCAGTCCGTTAAGTCAGGTAAGTATCTCCAACTTTAAACCCTTCGCATTACTATATGATATTACGCTATTATATCAGTTCAAGGACCGCTGGTTCCCAGTGTGTTTCCAGGATCTGAGTTCCCTTCATCAAAAACAAGGATGATCTAGGTGCACACTGCTAATCGCTGGATAGGCCGTTAAGTGATATGACTCGGGGACGATGGATTCTATCGCACGTCGGGGATGCGAAGTGTCTTGACCCTTGCTTATATTGTCTAGCAATATTATCCTTGAATTTGTTATTTCTCCCTTCTTTGCATTCGTTTTTATGATTTCCTTTTTCTTTAGCCCAGCATGCATCATGTAGGAATTTTGAGCTTCATGAATCATGATTTGTCAAAGTTCTTCTCAATGATGTCCCAACCCAAATCCTCATTTCCAGACAAGAATTCCACTCCGAATTTGAAAGTTTTCCTCGAGCCTGTGCTCGTTCCAGTCTGCCAGTATGGTTCCTATGAAGGATTCCTCTCATCCCCATTCATTAAAAGTCATTCCTTTATCCCGATCTGCTCATTAGTCGTGACCCGCTCGAAGGCCAAAGTCGAATCGACCCGCCGGGCAGCACCTATCCCTAATGAACGAAACCTGCACGCTAAAGATAGCCAGGGTACCTCTTGAATCAGGAGGTTGATCATTCCTTTCTTTTGATTTTTGTTCCTCAAATAGGAACCATCCAGCACTCTGTTCCCAGCCATATCAAGGTCAGCCAGATAATTCTCGCTGCTTATTCGTCCAGAATGGGTGTCTCTTTACCTTGATGCCCACTTTTCAGCTCATTCCGTTTCATTCCGCTACATCGCCATTTCATGCCACTTTCGCTCCATCACCGCTCCACTCCCTTGCAAAGCAGGCATCAAGGAGGGGCAATCTGTAGACACCCATTTCTGACCCATAAGTCGAGCAAAATCCCTTGTCGTATCATTGATGCCTCACGCTGGCTCATCATCGTCAAGCTAGCTTTCTCCGATCATGACATCATTAGTTCATCGCCCTGGAGGACCCTTCCTGGTCAAATCAATCTCTTTCACTATGAGCTCTCTGAGTATAAAATCTGATATTTCATCCCGAAGGCTGTGCATGCCCAAAATGCAGAAAAGACCAGAAGGCGACAGGCCCTAGGTCGCCTTCCTGAAAACGACAGCCCCTATGTCGCCATCATAATTCCACATTTTAAATCCTCAGAAAATTGCAAAATGACTTAAGTCACCTTCCATATGAGGAAGGCGACATATCGGGCGTCGCATTCAAGAAGGCGACCGGGGGAGTCGCATTCTGGACCTTAAACAGGAAACTCAATCCGAAGCCAACTTGGACACATGCTATTGATGGAAATTGCATGTTTTGGACGTCCAAATCGTCCAAATCCTCTCAAATTCGGAGGAGACCTTCCTAATATGTCCCTTCCAAGTTCCAATAGCCTTGCACAACCATACTACCCCAGAGTCGGACTCTTGCCATTATCCTCTCAGACCAGAGTTGGGAAATCACCCATAAGTACCTCGTCTCTGCATCTTTTGGGCAAGGCTGGAGTCATTAGTCGCTGAGCAAGAGAGCTTCATCTTCCACGAAGAGAGTTCTCCCTCCAGACGATCAGCAAGAGCCCTCCAGGGCATTTTCCCATCGGCTACACAATCTCTTCTTCCCTCTCTCTTTATTTCGTTGATTTCATGCATGCATAGCTTCGTTTTTCTCTAGCTTAGCATTAGATCACGACACACACACCCTTTCTTAACACCCACAGGGGTTAAAAGCCCCAATCTTGTGAGTTCCCCCCCATAATAGCTCATGTTATGTGTTTTTCATGAATAGCTTTCATGCACACAAATTCTAATGGGTTTCTTGTTTGTTTAAATCACTTTGGCAGGTGTTTAAAGGTCAGAGCAAGGTGAGGCTCTTGCCCCTCGGCCGGCTGAGGAGCAGGAAGACGAAGATCCACATCTCCATCCCTGAAGAGGAAGGCGACGACTACTGTGTCGCGATCAAGAAGGCACCATTGCCTACGTCGCGTTCACATAAAAGCATCGCGACGCCCATCCTGTCGCATTATCAGGTACGCCTTCCCCTTCATCTTTCCTTTCCAAGGTAGTCAGCCCTCCATCTGAACATCAAGAGGCGATTACATTGGTGGCGATCACGGTCAGTTCCTAATCCCTACATACTCACAATCATTCAAGAAGGGGATACAAATCCCGTGAATTACAGCAGCGAGCAAGAAATTTGGTCCCTTAAGAGTACCCTGCGAAATGGCCACTACAATAAGAAGAGCAGTTGGTATTATCGCAGGCACATTAAGTCTTATAGGAAAATCCCTTCTATAGGATCCTCCTATACATAGATATTTCCAAGTTTGAGCATTTCTCCCTGGGAATGAGAAGAAGCTATGGGCTCTTCTTCATCCCTTCCTTGCTCAAATCCCTCCTTCCCTCTATCTTCCCAGCTCTTTGTCTGCTTCATGAATGTAAAATGTTTCCTCATTATATCAATATACATCAATTTCTAGCCATCTGTGTGTATGTTCTCTCTCTCTTGTATCTTATTCTTTCTGTAATGCACAAAGGAGAGAAGGAAAGTAGAAGAACAAATATATAGGACAGAAACCCACTGTTTTGAAAATCAAATTGTTTTCAATATTATTTAAAAGTTTTGTCATTAACAAAAAGAGGGAGAATTGTTGAGCAAATATTCTTAAATATTGTTAAACATTTTTTTAAGTACTATATTTTTGCTATGATAAATCTTTTAAGATAAACAAATCTATTGTTATGTACCACAAGTTATTTTATATGCAAAGGCATACTTGTATAAACCTGTATAATACTTCAGTCAAAGCATGTGCACACAAAATCTAAGTACCAACACTGAAACGAAATTTCTCTAAGTCCACCGAGTATACTGTATATCATACTGACTGGATTCTTGATCCGACTCCAGAAAAGTCAAAGTTTGACATGACTCCGACTCTCGAAAGTCGAAGTTTCTATACCGATTCTTATCCATGAGCCTCACTCCGACTCCTCGAAAGTCAAGTCTATTATCTTGGCTGGACTCTGACTTCTCAAAAGTTGAAGTCTGCCCAGACTCCGACTCTTGGAAAGTCGAAGTATGTCTTCTTGCTCTCACTCTGACTTCCAAAAAGTCGAATTATGTTATAGTGTATCTTACTCCGACTCCTCAGAAGTCGAAGTCTTTGTTTCCTACTGCGACTTCTGTATAATCGAAGTTCTGTATGTATCTAGTCTGGGACTCCGACTCCTTAAGTCGAAGTATCATATACCAACTTCTGGTAATACTTAAATAATATTTGTATGAACTTATCATTCCACAGAATCCATGATATTAATCTTGTTTATTTCCATGTTTAGTCATCCAAAGGGATCCTTTTACGAATGAATAACACTTATAGGTCTTACAAAATAATGTTCTTTCTTGCTGAACATTTAAATTTCTGTTAGGTAAGAAAAATTTTATTCAAAACTTCCATGAAAAAATATCTTTATTAAGATCTAAAACAATTATACAAATTGGTCTTTACTTTCTGTCAGAAGCTTAGTTCTTTTCTATTTGACAGATGATATGTGTTGGTAGGTATAAGCAGAAGGGACTATTTGTCAGAACCCACCTACCATATATGCTTTTTGTCAGAAATTCCTTATTTTCAGGATACAACTGTCTGTCTATCTTTAAATGTTCTGAACTTCTGTCTGTCTGAACTCCTACTTGCTTTATATTTTTTTTATATCTCACCTACCTCCGAAAGTATGGAGGCATCTTTGTCTGTCCGTCCTTCCAAGCTTGCAGAACATATATGAAGCAGGCTTAGCTTCAATCTTGAGTATGGAGTTTACAGAACATTAATGAAGTTATCTGTCAAGCCATGAAGCTAACACATAGCTTGAAGCCATTGAGACTCTAAGAGCTGAAGATCTAATGGGACAACCTAGAAAGCTTATAGTCTCATTTCCAACGGATATCTTTCATGGCTAGCTTCCACGGCCAGTTTCAAATGGGAAGATATCTGAATCATATTAGAAGCTGAAGTTTTTGAACAAGATACAAACTTACACACCAACCAGTGACACTGAACTCCATTCTGAAATTGTAAGAGTCACCACAAACCTTCTACTGAAAAGTGAAAGAAAGAGAGCTAAAATTTTCAACTCTTCAACTTCCAAGCTCTCTAGTTTTAGAAGTCTTTTTTGGGGGTGGCCTTCTGTAACTGTAGATTTTCTTCTCAGTCCACCCATTAGATTCAGAAAGAGTCAGAGCTCCAATTCTTATTGTATTCCTTCTGATTCTTTGTTTGCTCATTTTAGCAGAACACACCAAGTGTTGTCATATCTGTGTTAGATAACCCGCAGGAGGTTTGTTTCTTGCAGTACCATCCTGTGAGGGGAAGACCTACTAGGGTAGGTAGTCTTGTACCTCTTGATAAAAGGAAGAATTGCTTGAGAGTAAATGGGTTGTAATACTCTTAGGTTGAGAGAAGGCAAAGTGTTCTTGACAGTTTAGGAAAATTCTAAGAGGTTGCTTGGGGACTGGAGGTAGGACTTCCATATGGGAAGAGTGAACCAGGATAAAAATCTCTTGGCATTGTGTGATTGTTTCCGCCAAGTTTCACGTTTCAACATGCCACACTAAATATTAACAACTTTATTATTGTTATCTATTTTCAGATAAATTTTAAAAGCGCGAGTGGTCCTATTCACCCCCCCTCTAGGACATCTATAGTGCCATCTTGATCCAACACTTTAGCCTTTGACAAAAGGAGGGAGATACGATTAGTTTAGGGTCGTTTGATTAATATTTAATATACATCTAATGTCCAAAATAATTAATTTTAAGATTTAAATTATTTGATAAATATTTAAATAATATCTAATTTCATCACTTAAATCTGAAAAAATCACTTAATTTAAGATAGAAGAAATCACTTTTTTTCTGACCCTTATTTTTTCAACTCGCGATAGTCTCGGCGATCATCGGATCATCAACCGCCTTTTCATATATTAATTAGAGATTATTTAAGTTAATTATCAAACAACTTTTATAAATATCTTTATAGTTTAAGTATTTTTAATTTTAAATTTTGAATTAAAGAATAGATGCGATTTCAACTTAAAACTTAAGTATTATCAAACGCCACCTAATCTTAGATAGATAAAATTATTTAGACCTTTAACTATGTTATGGAAGGTGATGGAGGCGCTTACGAAACCTCAATTGCCCACCTTGCCCGACCGACATATTGACCTAAAAGATTCTTATTTGGCTTATTGGTTTACTTGTACTACTTTAGTTCGGTAAATTTTACATAATATAATGGATTTAGTGAATATACAATAATTTGACACGTATGAATGATAAGTTTTATAGAATATATTTATTTCATGCACCCATTTAAGTGACCATATATATATATATATATTAAAATTACATACATTATAATAATTATCACCTCAATCGCGCTTAGGTTTTGAGGCTGAGGGCAACTTGCTTGCAAAATTTTGTTTTCCAGCTTGCAATTAGACTGTTATATTATTATGTTCACACCTGATGGGTTAAACTTGGATGAACTGTCATATCTATGCACCACAATAGCATTAATTGTCACGAGATCAAAAAAATATTGTTATATATTTAAAATAAATGTAGGTGTATAATGAAAAAAGTCCATCACAAACCAATGTTAGAAATTTCAGTAATCAGAACAGTATACATATATGCTTTCTGTAGATAGTTTATTTTGTATATACGTTCCATCAAACAAAATTCAAGGTATGCAATATTTATTTATATATTATGATAGAAATAATTTTATGAAAAAAGTAATATAACAATAACTCTGTGACAAAAAAGATCTAAGAAATCAATCATGTAGCATTAAAAATAAATGAAAGTGTAATTTTAATGCCATGTCTACTACTAAGGGTTTCTTAAAAAATAGCATAGTTTGAAAAATAATTAGCTAAATAGCATCCTAAAAATTTTAATCCTCAATCTAGCATAATTTTTATTGTCAAAATATTTTTTAATATATATAATATATATATAAATAGAAATCGGTCATCCCACGGCCGATTAGGCAAATCGGTCATGCAATGATCATTTTTTTATTGGAAAATTAAATTAGTTATTTATATTTTTTAAATTTTAATTTATATCTAAATGATATTCAATCAAGATGAAGTTTCAAACACAAATGATGAATTTTATGGTGATTTTAGTTATTTTTTAGAATAAAAATTTTGTGAGTAAAAATACTCTAAAAATTAATAAAGTGAATTAATCTCATTGTCCATGCACCAAATTCTCATATCTAGGACCAACACATTTTTCTAAAAATTATGGGGGTCTTATATCTAAATCTACTACTCAAGTTCGCGGACGTCCTGTGACGTACGTACGTCTGAAAATAATATAAGGCTTATGTTAATAGTGTAAGAATGTCTCTAATAAAAAAATAGTCATTGTTTGTATGTAAATATTCATGTCCCACATAAGAATCATTGGTTAACTCGACAGTCGCCTAGTTAGACCGTAGGAGACAGGAAATGTGGGTTGAGGGTGTTTGGAACTCCTAAAGTTGTATTTAATGATATTTAATGAACATCACTCATACCTTGATTTTGATGATGACATACTGTGATCTTAATGATGACATACGTGATATTGATGATGACATATCATGATTTTAATGATGAGATATTATGATTTTAATGATGACATGTTGTGATTTTAATAATGACATATTTGATTTTGATGATGACATGTTGGATTGTGATGATATTGTTGAACATGTTATACATTTTATACATATCACAATATACTTAAACAACATATTTTGATGTTTAATATTCTCTATTTTAATGATAATATCGTGTACTAATGGTTTATGTGTTAAATTTTCAGGTTCAAACAGTTTCCAGCAGATCAGTTGCCGGACTGGGAGCAGCAGGTCGACACTAGATCAAGTCAGGTCGACACTAGTCCCAGGCAGTGTCGACACTAGTCCCAAGCAGTGTCGACACAGTCCCAGGCAGTGTTGACACTAGTCTCAGGCAATGTCGACACTAGACCCAGTTTCAGCAGAACAGTTTACAGAAATGGGACAGCAGGCGACAACTAGATCAGGGCAGGTCGACACGTGGCTGCTTGGGATTTAGGGGATTTGACCTAGGTTTCTGTGCCCATGCACCCCAAGGCACTTTTGGACATATGGGCTATAATACCCATGTTCCTTGTACCCCAAGGCAAGAGAGCTCATACACTTCAAGAAGAAGCTTTTTGGCGGCCAAGGGGGTTTTTCTAGATCTGTCTCCATCTCCAGAAGTTACAAGCCATCCTTTCAAGAGGAAGGACAAGGGAATCAAGGGGAATCCCTGGAGAGAAGCTTGCTGTGCAAGGCAAGGGAGCAGATCCAACTGAAGGGCGCAGGAGAAGAAGGATTTCTGGCATTTCAGATGCCATCAAAGCATAGCATCACCAATTGAGGAGAATCTCCATCGATTTCCATCAAGGCTCCTCAATTGAAGCGTCTGCAAGGCATCTTCATCAAAGAACACTCTTTCTACATCTATTTGTCTTTTCTGAGTTTGTTCTTTTCCTTATTTCGTCAATGAGATTTGTGCATGAAGTTTTGTACAAATTTCTGTGTACGAAACTGTCTTGAATCAGATCATTGCTAGAGGATCTGATCTCTTTTGTGTTTGATCTAGCTTTTGTACTGTGAGCCGTCGAGCTCTGGTTTGTGAGTCGCCGCACTCACTGTGTGGTTTGAGCCGTCGTGCTCAATTTGGAGTCGTCGTACTCCAGTTGTGGTTTTGAGCCGTCGTGCTCAGTTTGGAGTCGTCGTGCTCCAGGGGTTTCTTGAGTCGTCGTGCTCAAGGGTGTTTGGAGTCGTCGTGCTCCTGTGTGAGTTGTACTCAAGGTTTTGAGTAGTGTGGCCTCACTGTGTGAGGGGTGGACGTAGGAGTCACTGGAGGTGATTTCCGAACCACCTAAAATCCTCTGTGCATGGTTTGAATGTGGTTTGACTTTGTTTTACGCTAGATGCATGCATAGGGATTTCGCTCACACTACTAATGATTTGCTCACACACACTAATCACTTCAGATCAATAAATTGTTTGGGTGAATTGATCTCTGATTCGAAGTAATTTTTAATTGCTTAAGCTTCTGCGTTAATTAGTGTTAGATCTATTCAACCCCCCCTTCTAGATCTGATCCATCCACCCATCCGATCCCTAACAATTGGTATCAGAGCAGGTTAATGTCTATCTCCGATCTGACTTGATTGCTTCTGTTTGATCTCTGTATTAATTGCTTGAATTGTTTGCTTACTCTTTCATTGTCTCTCATTGTGATTGATGGATTTTCAAGGATTTGTAGCTGAGGGCCATTCTATTAATAGACCACCTTTTTTCAATGGGTCTGATTACTCTTATTGGAAAAATCGCATGCAAGTTTTTCTTAGGGCCCAAAACTATGAAATCTGGAGGATAGTGAAGTGGGTTCTTATGAAAATCAGGGAGATGAGGAAAATTGGACTAGAGAGCATATTAGGAAAGCTACTCTTAATTACAGTGCCATGAACATCCTTCAGTGTGCAGTCCACCCTAAAGAATATTCAAGAATATCCATGTGTAAATCTGCTAAAGAAATGTGGGATAAACTTGAATTAATGTATGAGGGAACATCTCAAGTTAGGGAAATCAAAGCAAACATACTTGTTTCTGAATATGAATTGTTTATGATGAAATCTAATGAATCGATTTCTGAAATGTTTGCTAGGTTTATGATAATTGTCAATGGACTGAAGGCATTAGGTAAGGAATACACTGATGCTGATCTGGTAAGAAAAACCTTGCGCTCTCTATCATCTGTTGGCACTCAAAGGCTACAGTGATTGAAGATTCTAAGGATTTATCCAAAATCTCTTTGGATGAACTCATAGGATCTTTAATGATTATGAAAAAATCTGAAGAGAAATGAAGAACACATGCTTAACGCTAAACCAGTAGCACTTAAGGCTTCATCAAGCAACAAAGAGAAAAATCAAGAAACATCAAGTTCTGATGAGTCTGAGTCTAATGAGGATGAACTTGACATCATGACTAGACAATTCATAAAATTTTAAAATCAAGAAGAGGAAAATTCAATGCAAAGAAAAAATATTCTTCTAGTAAAATGAATGCTTCTTCTTCAAACTTTAATGCTAACAGAAATAAAAAAACTGATGAAGATATTGTTTGCTACAGGTACAATAAGATAGGACACATGAAAGGTGAGTGTCCTGAGATCAAAAAGGACAAATACAAGAAGAAGTCAAAAGCCATGATTGCAACTTGGTCGGATGAAGACCAAAGTGAGGATGAAGAAGAGAACTCTTCAAGTTCAGCAAATGAGGAGTTATGCTTTATGGCCAATAGCAGTGATGGAAAGGATTCACAAAGAAAATGAGCAAAAGAAATTCACAAGCACTTAATGGCAAAGAAGAGCTTCAATGAATCCAGAAAATCAACAATTCAAAAGACTTTGGCTCTAACTGCACATTCCAAGAGCTCAGAGCATTCTGCATCCTCTCCAGAAAACAAGAGTTCAAATGGGTCTACAAGATCAGATAAATCAATTCCAGATCCATTTATGAATTCTAATTCTGATTTTGATGCAGATGAATGCAGTCTTATGCTGAATTGGTTGAGTTCTGTGAGAAGATACAAATCTTAATGCAAAGCTGAACACTAATAAAGATTTGAAAAAGACTTTAAAACATTGCCATAAAGAAATTAAAATTTAACAAAGACACTTGAATTGCTCCAAAACAATAATAAAGATTTTTCAGAAGAAAATGAGAATTTGAAAATTGAAGTTGAAAAATTAAATCTGAGAAAGAGAATTTGGAAGATGAAGTCCAAATCTGTGAAACTAAACTGAATGGATTGAAAGAAAACCATGAGCTATTGAAATCAAAAGTTATTGATCTGAAAAAATGAAAATGTAAAATTGATTGATCTCAATGAAAATTTCAAATTTGATAATGATCAATTAAACAAACAGATTTCTAACATGGCTTGTGATCATCAAATAAATGAGAGATACAAACAACTTGTTGAAGAAAATCATCATCTAAAAAGGAAGATTGAATGCTTGTTGCATGACAACCATTGAACAATGATTGTAGCAATTTAAGTAATAAAACTTCTGATTTGAAAAAACAAATTGCTAAATTTGAAACTGAAAAGAACAAGATGAAAAATGATTTAGATGTCATGCTAAATAAACTTCAAAATTCAGAAAAAGAAGTTGTTGCATTAAAAGCTGAAAAACAGAAGCTTCAACATGAATTGAAGAACACTACAAACACAAGTATTGCTTCTGTGAAAACTAAGAAAAATGAAAAGAAAACCACAATAACATTTGTTAAAGCTGCTGCAAACAAGAACTCTGCTAATACTAATAGAAAACTTGTGAAAGTTCTTGTTCAAAAACAGACAGGGAAAAAGAAGAATGCTACTGTCAAAAAGAGTCATCTACTTCTTCCGTCAGTCCAAAAAGCTCCAAGGCAAGTTCCAAATTCACATCATGCCAAGAGTTACAAAAAAGGTACCTCCTTCTCCTCATGGTAAGCCTCCTCACATGAAAATGAGGTTCCAGCAAATGCACACATGTCAAGGTAAGTACCAGGTAAGAAATGACATCATTTGCTTTAATTGTAATAAACTTGGTCATCTTGCCAAACATTGCTGGAATAAAGATCAACATTTCAATAAACTTGTCAAATCAGTCCAGTGCTTCACATGTCATAAATTTGGGTATACTTCTAGGAAATGTTGGCATAGAATTGATAATCTTGTGCATGCTCCCATGTTTCATGTTAATGTACATAAGAATAAAGATCATGTTCATGCTGAAAACACTCAGAAATTCTATGTACATGAAAAAGGAACTGTTGCACAAAAGATTTCTTCTAAATTCCATGTTAAAAATCTCCATGATAAAATCTGAAAAATAGAAAACAAAATATTCAGTATGTCAGTGGTGCATTCTATACAAATAACTCTAAGATTAGAAACCAAGATTCCAGTGTTTCTAGTATTCAGCAAAATGCACCCAATATAAAATCTTTTTGGATTCAAAAATCATTGTTGCAAATTCATGGAAGATCCTTAGGACCCAAATAAGTTTGGGTTCTGAAATGTGCTGCTTGAATGTTGAATGCAGGGATCCTTGTAGTCAATTTCAAGATGAAGGCTAAAGATGATGGCTTAATGACTAAGGCTACAAGGAAGTAAGTGAAGAGAATGAAAGAAAATGAAAAGCTCACCAGGTAAATTTTTCTGAGAGATTCTCTGCTAAATAAAAACTGAAGTCAATTGAAACTCTTATACAAAGATCAATTGATATATTAAATGGTGAACTGTGGAAGGACAAGTCATGCTTGTCTGGAAACTATCATTATGTGTGAGGAATAACCTCCGCCAAGTACCAATGATCTTCCTTGTGTAAGAGTCATTAACTTTAATTAAAAATCCAAAAATTAGAAAACTTCATGAAAACATAGATGCATTGAGCAAGGCAAAAAGAAAATCTGGAACTAATTCTGCTCATAGTTCTATCAATGAAAGAAATGCATCTATATAAAAAATAAAAGTATTTTGGATTCAGAAATCTTTGTTGCAATCTAACATTGATTTCATTGCAGGACCCAAGCAAGTGTGGGTCCCAAAACCAACTTGATCATCAAGCTAAGGAGTTTTGCAGCCATACATTGTAAATGGATACAAGATATTGGCTGTGCAAGGCAAGAAATGATTGGAGAACACAAATAAAATCTTAAAAAAGAAATGAAGACCGTTCAGGTAAAATTTCTTTATCATTTCAAACTTGAATTGCTTGAATGGAATGAATGTTTAATTTTTATCTGAACAATGAGAAATGTGTTTCAATGCTACTCCCAACAATGAACTTTATGTCATAATAATTGGAATCATGTTTATGTTATCATGCTTGCTTAACTATGACTATGATTCTGTGTGCATGTCAACTGATTTGACTTTTTAGTATATCAAATAATGACATGTGGAAGAACAAGTTATGCTTGTTTAGAAGCTATCATTATGCGTGAGTAAATACTCCGCCAAGTACCAAAAGTCATGTTATGCTAAAGCTAATTGTGCTCATAATCATGTGTGAATTGTTTGCTAGCTTTTTCATTCCATGCACATATTAAGGGGGAGTAAATTTGAAAAAGTGCAAAAATGTTTTCAATAAATGCAATGAATTTCATGCTAAAAATAAAGTGTAATTGACCATTTTTGCAGTGACTATGTGGTATATCAAATTGTGAAATGTGAAAGGACAAGTTAGGCTTGTCTGGAAACTATCATCATGCGTGAGAAAAATTTTCCGCCAAGTATCAATAGTCTTTTCTGCATAAAGGTCATCAAGCAAAATGAAAATCTCAAAAACTTTATTTGAGTCTTTGCAAAACTCTTCTTCTTCAATAAATTGCCTGTTGAAATATGCTTGATCTTGTTCATACTCTTTCTGTGCAAATTGCTTGGAATGAACATATCTGAATTGCTTAAATGATCATTTCATATCATGCATATCTTATGGGGGAGTGAATTCGAAAGAATCTTTGAGTAAAATGCTGGGCAAATATTCTGTCATATCTGATTCATCATCAACTCCCATTCAATTTGTTGACAAATATTCTTGCTCATAAATTCCTCACTCTCACATTGCATTGGTTTTCTTGGTATATCAAATAGTGATTTGAAGAAAGTAAGTTGGCTTGTCTAGACACCTTCACTATGTGTGAGTATATGTCTCCGCCAAGTATCAAGATTCCTTTATGCAATTGTTGAGGGGAGTTAATGTCTATTCTCACTAATTTCTCTTGACAATTCTTGTCTATTTTGAACCCCAGTCATCAGAATTTTTTAGTCCTTGTGCTATTTTCTTATGAGAGAATTAAGACATTGTAACTAAACTCATTGTGCATTTAGTTTAATTTCAAAGATTCAGTATCATTTCAAGGTCATGCAATCTTAATACTGAATGTCTTTAAAATGACTTGCAAAACACTTGTAGGCACATGAGTGGCTTTAATATTTCACATGTGTATGTTTAAGCCTTATTTTTACCACATGTTAAGAATAATCTTTCTAAATTCATAGCCTTGACTTCTCTAGTCAAAGCAAACATATTCCTGTAAAATATCAGAAGAAAAATGATCAATCTGGAAAGATACAAACAGAGCAATGCAAATGCTTGAACCACTGAGTAATCGGGCTATTTCACCTAACAAGTGATTTGTTTCGCGTCAAAAAGTGGAAATCAAAATTTTCAACTCTGTATAAGATAATGAAAGTTAAACCACTGAGTAATCATGAGGTCTTGCATCTGATCAATGTGATCTCTTGCATGAAAAGTGAGATTTAACTAATTTATTCTTGTATTCTTTCCCAGTTAAAATTGAAAGAAAATCAAAAAGACAGGATAGAAAAGCTTAAGACCTTAATTAAGTTCATGTCTACTGAGTTTAGATCTATTATTTTACATTGTGTTAAACTTAAAGCTCCTAACATCCTTGTTAAATATTTCTGCTCATTCATATAGGTCATTTTTCTTCACATTTGCATCATTATTTTAACTACATTCAGCTCATTATAATTTGCTATTCTTTGTGTTGAGTGTGTCTTTGTGATTAAATTTTGTTGCACAATAACAAAAACATTATCTTTTCTCTCATTTGACAATATCACTTTGCCTCACTTATTTTGATCATTTCTGAACCTTCATTTCCCACTTTTTATCTTTTGGTCTCCGACCATCATTGTGTCTCTCTCTTGTCTATCTTTTTTATGCTGTCAAAAAGGGGAGAAAGTTCCTTGAAAGGGGAGAAAGTAAAAGTTTCTAAGGGGAGAATGTTCTTTATGGGGAGAAAGTTCAAAGGATGCATATGGTCAAGGGGAGTTATTGCGGTCAAGGGAGATATATTTGTCATCATCAAAAAGGGGGAGATTGTTGGGTTGAGTGTGTTTTGGAACTTCCTAAAGTTGTATTTTAATGATATCCAATGAACATCACTCATACCTTGATTTTGATGATGACATATTGTGATCTTAATGATGACATACTGTGATATTGATGATGACATATCATGATTTTAATGATGAGATATTATGATTTTAATGATGACATGTTGTGATTTTAATAATGACATATTGTGATTTTGATGATGACATGTTGTGATTTTGATGATGATATGTTGAACATGTTATACATTTTATACATATCACAATAATACTTAAACAACATGTTTTTGATGTTTAATATCTCATATTTTAATGATAATATCTTGTACTAATGGTTTATGTGTTAAATTTTC
Organism: Colocasia esculenta; assembly: GCA_014218235.1. Taxonomy (NCBI): domain Eukaryota; kingdom Viridiplantae; phylum Streptophyta; class Magnoliopsida; order Alismatales; family Araceae; genus Colocasia; species Colocasia esculenta. The sequence goes on along the minus strand of CM024759.1, from coordinate 68,163,628 downwards.
AGGTTCACACATTTTTGTCTTGGTAGTGTCGACATTAGATCAAGTGAGGTCGACACTAGACCCAATTTCCAGCAGATCAGTTTGCCTGACTGGGACAACAGGTCGACACTAGATCAAGTCAGGTCGACACTAGTCCAGGCAGTGTCGACACTAGTCCCAGACAGTGTCGACACAGTCCCAGACAGTGTTGTCACTAGTCCCAGGCAGTGTCGACACTAGACCCAGTTTCCAGCAGAACAGTTTTGCAGAAATGGGACAGCAGGTCGACACTAGATCAGGGCAGGTCGACACACTCAGGCTGAAAGTCAAAATCGTGAATTTCTCTGTACACGTGGTTGCTTGGGATTTAGAGGATTTGACCTAGGTTTCCGTGCCCATGCACCCCAAGGCACTTTATGGACATATGGGGCTATAAATACCCATGTTCCTTGTACCCCAAAAGCAAGAGAGCCCATACACTTCAAGAAGAAGCCTTTTGGCGGCCAAAGGGGGTTTTCCAGATCTGTCTCCATCTCCAGAAGCTACAAGCCATCCTTTCAAGAGGAAGGACAAGGGAATCAAGGGGAATCCCTGGAGAGAATCTTGCTGTGCAAGGCAAGGGAGCAGATCCAACTGAAGAGGCGCAGGAGAAGAAGGATTTCTAGCATTTCAGATGCCATCAAAGCAGAGCATCACCAATTGAGGAGAATCTCCATCGATTTCCATCAAGGCTCCTCAATTGAAGCGTCTGCAAGACATCTTCATCGAAGAACACTCTTTCTACATATATTTGCCTTATTTCTGAGTTTGTTCTTCCTTATTTCGTCAATGAGATTTGTGCATGAAGTTCTGTACAAATTTATGTGTACGAAACTGTCTTGAATCAGATCATTGCTAGAGGATCTGATCTCTTTTGTGTTTGATCTAGCTTTTGTACTGTGAGCCGTCGAGCTCTGGTTTGTGAGTCGTCGCACTCACTGTGTGGTTTGAGCCGTCGTGCTCAATTTGGAGTCGTCGTACTCCGGTTGTTGTTTTGAGCCGTTGTGCTCAGTTTGGAGTCGTCGTGCTCTAGGGGTTTCTTGAGTCGTCGTGCTCAAGGGTGTTTGGAGTCGTCGTGCTCCTGTGTGAGTTGTACTCAAGGTTTTGAGTAGTGTGGCCTCACTGTGTGAGGGGTGGACGTAGGAGTCACTGGAGGTGATTTCCGAACCACCTAAAATCCTTTGTGCAATGGTTTGAATTGTGGTTTGACTTTGTTTTACGCTAGATGCATGCATAGGGATTTCGCTCACACTACTAATTGATTTGCTCACACACACTAATCACTTCAGATCAGTAAATTATTTGGGTGAATTGATCTCTGATTCGAAGTAATTTTTAATTGCTTAAGCTTCTGCGTTAATTAGTGTTAGATCTATTCAACCCCCCCTCTAGATCTGATCCATCCACCCATCCAATCCCTAACAAGGAAGAATGTCCGACCATCCCTGATGTAGTTTTCATAGTCCGAAATCGGTCACATCACGGCGAAGGAGAATCAAATGATAAAGTCGGCAAGGACAAGTTGCTGATGGTGGTGTTGTCCCATGAATCGGTCATCTAGCAGTTTTGGTAAACTCTGAGATGTAGGCGACCATCGAGTTGACCAATGTATGTATGTAGGATGTAATATCTTGGCGGCAGTCAAGATGCCGCCAAGTTCAGAATAACAGAAATAAAAACTAAATCGGAGATTCAAATCTAAAAATTCTCATGTTTTAAGACATAAAATCTGTTAAAATACATTGTATATAAAGTAAGATCACAGATCTAAATCGTCACGGATTAATTGGTAGCACTCGATACTATCGTCAAGAGCATATTGGCGGCACTCGATACTGCCGTTAATATCCTCTGATTAGAAACTAAAAAAATAGTAAAACAAAGATATTTAAATCTATAAAAATTAAAAAACACCAAACATAACATGCACAATTAGAAATAAAGATGTCGGGCCTTACTTGGAAAGCTGAAAGTGACAATAATTCTTAGGTGAGACATGACTATTTACATAAAATATGACTACTTTTGATTTAAAGATATTCTTAGGTTATTAACATAATCCTCATATTGTCTTCTGACATATGCAGTTCAACGGGACCTCAGCGAACATGAGTAACGAAATTGAGATATAAGACCACTATATTTTTTTTTAAAATGTGATGGTTCTAGATATGAAAATATCAAGAATTATTGGTGCATGGATATTGAAATTAATTCAATTTATTAATTTTAGAGTAATTTTTACTCGATAAAATTTTATTCCAAAAAATAAACTAAACACCATAAAATTCATCATATTTTAATTAACTTGTGTTTGAATTTTTTCTTTAATTGGACATCGTTTAATATAAAATTAATTTTTTAAAAAATATAAACAAATTAATTTGATCTCCTAATAAGAAGACCGATTTACCTAATTGGTCATGATCGATTTCTATTTTTTAAATATATATTTTAAAAAGAATATGTTGACGGTCAAAACTATGTTAGATTGTGAATTAAAATTTTAGGATGCTATTTAGTTAAATAATTTTTCAAATTGTACTATTTTTAAAGAAAACCTTACTAATAACTACTTTTTGACAGATATAGCATTTATTTTGACATGGCATATAATTTAATTAATAAATGATAACGATAATGTAATCTTACCACTACCGTTGTCGTTTGATGGAGTCAAAATCCTACTAAAACTCCTGTCACGCCCCTCCAATTTAGCAGCAGAATAAATCGGGGAGACGTGAGCAAAGTATATGGTAACGTAAATTGCGCATATAATCGCAACAATCAGAGCAACTAATGAACAATAATTGCAATAAACTCTTCATTTTATTTATAAATCACCTAAACTATTACAACCACTAATTCTGAGTCAATACATAGGGCTCAAAGACATCATTATATTGGAAAAGATATTTAAGCAAATATCTAACTAGATTCTATGATACTAAGGCCATTCCATCGCTATAACGCCAGGTCGCTCATCACTCCAGTCCATTCCCGTTGGTGTGTGTAAGGTCATTATCCGACTTACCTAAAACACATATAACAATAGCGCATGGTGAGCGATAATACTCAGTAGGACTTAATATCTCGTGTAAACATGCATGCTTTAAGTGATTAATGTCTTGTAAAACAGGATAACTAGAGAGAACGATCAAGTATAGACAAGAGAGTAATGTCACACAATAGCAAGATAGCGATAATACATTCAAAAAGAATATTGTAAAACTAGCATGATAAGAGATTGGCCATATAACGAGATAGCGTGTATGGTTGCACAAAAGTGCACTAGTCGTGATAGCATGTAACGTTTGGTCGATCTTCTTGTCGACCGAGAGAATATAGTATTGCGATTGATTTATTGACTGATTGTCATAGATTAAATCTTGATAGTCCTGCGTTGGATGCAAGTCGAACACCCTGATCATTGAACCCCCGGGAGTTAATAGCCTTTCGGGCGCACCTCCTAGGACCAGATCAGGCCCTTTATAATATTGCCTGGCATAGATCATGTTTGTTATCTTAGACAATCAATTTTATGGCCAAATATACTACCAAGATATATAAGAGTAAGTGAAGAATAGACGAGAGTATAGAGAGAATGTGAATAGATGAGAGTGCAAAGAGTATAGATGAGAACTAGGGTCGTAATTGTAAATCGATGATAAACAAGCGATAGTAGTTGCACAACACAATCGTGTGTCGGCAATCTGGTAGAAATCACAACCGCCCAATAGCCGTGCTACGAACACAGGCCAGAGATTCGACGTGATCTCAAGGTAAGAGAGAACAAACTAAGGCCGTTGGATCATGCTGATCCCTAAGGGTAACATAGGTGTTGATGGTACAACATGCTCATCGGCAATGGACGTCCGTCAAAGCCAAGGAGTCTTATGGAGGCCTCGACAAAGAGTTCCTAGTCCAGTCAGGAGTATTCCAACAGAGAGGTCGTCCAAGCCAAGATAGAAGTGTGTATAAAACATTTGTCCGTCATACCTTGAGTGCTCGAAGGCAAGGGACGCGATAGCGATATTAAATCACACGATTAAAACGAAGACAAGTCTATTAAAATAAATAGAGAATTTCTATAAATAATTACACTTAATTACCAGATATATTATTGAATAAATTCGATCAAGTTTCATGTCAAAGAGTTCATGTTTAGTGTGTGCATGTGTAAAATAATCAAGATAGCAAGAATGCACATAGCTTTTAATTAATGGGAATCATGCAAATATTACCCATTATAATTAAACATGTCGTTACTGTTCATAACAGTACAATTCAGAAGTTAAACAAGGGTCAAAGTACATGATTAGCATGATTTGCATGAAGAATTTGGGTTCTAGTTTACACAATAAGAACGCGATGAGGGTACCTGTCGCGTTTCAAATCACGACGGGAAGGTCGGCCACATTCATTAGAATAGAAACAGGCCAATCGATAGAAGCACTAAACACGACGGGGTGAACAATCGCGATTTTGGCAATCGATCCATGAACGCGACGTCGGGGTCTGTCGCGATCTGGACAATCGATACAAGACATGAAGAACGCGACGAGTCAAGCCGTCGCGTTCATGTCGCAACGGGCTCCTTTGTTGCGACCCTCTGAGAATCGCGACGGGTCGGGCCGTCGCGTTCTCAGAGAGTCTGGTCGAACCCCAAAGGGGAACTGGTCCACCCTGGTCTTCGGTCTAGTCCTCTATAGACTTGACATAGGGCCATTCAAAAATATATATAAATTCGTATACATGTCGAAAATTTACGAAATTAGTTTTAAATGAAACTAGACATGCAGAGGTATCTATAGTAACAATAATTAGAGAATAGACATGGTATGCCATGCTATGAATAGGTTACTTCTCGGTGACCTAAAATCATACATAGTGATGGAATTCGATTAATTTGAAGAGGGTACTTGATACAAAATAGGGAAAATATGATCATTAGATTCCTAACATCCATCAATATTTATGATAAAATTTTAGGGCACGAAATTAACTGGATATATGGATTTAAGGTGAACATGTAGGTTCGGGTACCTGTTCTCAACAGGAATTGGAGCATAAAATACTCCTAAATGGCATGATAAAAATTGGGGCAAACATGGGGCTTTTGTAGGTGGTATCATGGTCTACCTAGGGTCGAAGTTAATTAGTTTGTGCTTGAGAGATTGCCTACCTTTAAGCACTTTGAATCCTAGAGTTTGAAAACGTGAAGAACTTGATGAACCTCTTCGTTCCTAGCCTTCTCCCCCTTTGCTCTCCACGTCTAAAGCCTTCTCTTCTTCGTCCTCCAAGCTCTAGAAGTGGTCTAGGGTTGGGTTGGCATGAATTTGGGAGAGTATTTGTGGGTTGTAAGACTCCTAATCACTTAAAACTCTTCCCTCTCATCTAACTCCAAATTATCCATATTTATCTCACTATTTTTTAGCCTTTATCCATCTATTTAGCACGAGGAGAAGTCTAATTTTGTGGCTAAGTGATTAGAATAAGTCTAGGACTCCTTTAAGATATATACGAGTCATATTAATAATTTAATTGTCCCTTTTAATTAAGAGATAATATAGTTACGAATTTTCCTATTTAATATGTGTCTCCTATTTTTATCCCTATTTCCTCTTATCTAAATCCCATTTTTAGATTAGGATAGAGCCCTATTGAGTTAGATTACAATTATGACTCTTTTTAGGATAATTACATGAGTTGTAAGAGAATTTTCTTACCTTTTTTTAATTTACCATTAATTTAGCCACGAATTTAATTCTATTTATCTCTCATCCATCATTTGGACTCTAGCTTTTGGCCCAATATCTCATGGATGGATCACTTGTACACCCATATACTTAATTTACTTAATGAGTTTTAATTTTAGAGAATTTATTCATGAGCCAAAATGTCCATTGGTACAATTCTCATAATGGGCTATCAATACACATTATTTAAAGTCTACCCATTTGTTTCTTTTGATTTATAATTCATTTTGGTGTATATAATAATAGTTCTCCGACTTATCCTTTAATTACGATACTAAATCGTAATAATTCTTAAACTTAGTCTAAATAATTTTTCTATGTCCAAATTTCTTGATGAATCATTAGAGAATATTATTTAAGGTATAACTATTATTTTTACAAATTTTTATATGAATTTATACGCATGCAATAATAACCGTATCTTTTTAACCAGTTTAAATTTATTAATTGATAAATTTTTAATTTATCTATATTTTTTATTTAATAAATTTTCTGCGATACTACAACCTCGTATTAGAGAAGAAGATAATTTTACTATTAAAACTCTCATTAGAAAAGAATATTAACAGCACCGTTCTTTCATCTCCTCTCTCTCCTAAACATCTGTTTTTTTGCCTCTCCCGATCCTTTACTCCGCGATGACCGTCGCCCCAGCTGAGGGTATGCCAACAGCACAGTCGGCAGTTCGCTCCTCGTCTTCCCCGCGCACTTTAAGAAAGATATTATATGTAGATGATTATAAATCGTAGTCATCTATAAAAATTATATTTGAATACAATTTTTATAAGTCTTCTATATAAATATGATATGTAGATAATTATAAATAGTCATATATATATATATATATAGATGATTAAAAAATTATTTACATACATTTATATGTAGATGATTACAAAAAGCGTCTATATATCATATTTATATAGACGACTATAATAAACTATCAACATAATATACATAGATGATTAAAAAAAATCATCTATAAATCTTTGATATATTGACGGCTAAAAAATAATTTGAGCTGTCTAGTAGATATTTAAACCGCCTATATATGATATATATGTACCTAAATCCTGAATTCCTCACACTTTTTCTCTCGTGCCGTCCTTTTTCCCTTCACCGCCCCTTTTTCACTCCTACGCTACCCCTTTTCTCCTTTCAGCTCTCTCTCTCTGCTGCCTCGGCTCTGGCACACACACTGCACAACCCCACCTCGTCCACCTCCCTCCCTCCCTGCGCACCTCCCCACTCCGCCAACACCCCCACCCGGCCTCCTCCCTCCCTTCGCGACCCCGCCCCCTCCCTTCCTGTGTACCCCTTCCCTCCCCCACGCCGCCTCCTTCCTCGACCAGATCTACAGCCTCAGGTCCACCTCCGTCCGCGAACCCCTCTTCTCCGCCGATCTCTGCTTCGTCCGTCGCCTTGGGAGTGGCGACATCGGCAATGTCTACCTCGCTGAGATCAAGTGCTGCTCCTCCCTCCCAGCCGCCGATCAAGTGCTGCTCCTCCCACCCGTGAGTTGGCTGATGGTTGAGGGGTGGTCTGGGTGTTGCGCAGGGGAGGGGGAAGGGTTCAGCATCAGGGGTTCACGGGGGGCGCTGGTTTGCGGAGTTAGGGTGGGAGAGTTCCGGCTCCCTGTGTATCTGTATGTGGGTTCGTGTGTGTGGGGGGAGGGGGAGGCTGGGATTTGCTGGGTTGCGAAAGAGGCGAGGGAAGAAGAAGAGAAGGATGGGGATAGCAAGGTTGTGGTGTTCAAGGTGGAACAGTGACAGAAGAGGTGGAGGGGCGGTAGGGTCAGGCAACGAGATGCACATTCTATAGATGTTAATATCATGGTTTGACGTATCGCCGATTCGGGGCGAATCGGATCCGCCCTGATGCGATCCGATTCGCCCAGAATCGAGGCGAATCGGGTCCGATTCGCATGATTATTATTATATATATATATATGATATTTATGTATGTGTGTCAGGCAGGGTTGTGAGGAGTCAGGATCCTCTTCAGGCAGGGTTGTCAGGATCCTCTTATTTACCTGAATATCATTTAAGTAAATGTTATAATTTGTTGTTTCATTTACTTAAGATATTACATGTAAATAAGGAAGTACCCCCCATTTGAATCCAATAAAAATATCAAAAAATCATATCTCTTACCAATAAAAAGTCAACTCTCCCACTGAAGAAGAAAATCGCGATTTTGATGATTTTAGCAAAATGCTAACTTTTTAATCTCTCATAATTTGGTCTATCTAAAATTTGATAATTCAAATAAACCATATGGAACACTAAAAATCCAAAGTCCGGTAAAAAAGTCAAACGTGCATGTGACTTCTCCAAGGGAGCTACTCTCCTACTGACAGCACTTAGTCTGCTTGAGGCATCTTAGGATTTGGTCAAACTTAAGCTATCATCACCTAAACTCATGAGATTTTCACTTTCTAATTGTGAGAAACTAGAAAGTGACAATTCTCATGAGTTTGAATGATGATAGTTTAGGTTTGACCAAATCTTAAGAGGTCTCAAACAGACTGAGTACTGTCAGTAGGAGAGCGGTTCCCTTGGAGAAGTCACATGCACATTTGACTTTTTTTACCGGACTTTGGATTTTTAGTATCTATATGGTTTATTTGAATTATCAATTTTTAGATAGACCAAATTATGAGAGATTAAAAAGTTAGCATTTCGCTAAAATCATCAAATCGCGATTTTCTTCTTCGGTGGAGAGTTGACTTTTTATTGGTAAGAGATATGATTTTTTTGATATTTTTATTGGATTCAAATGGGGGGTACTTCCTTATTTACATGTAATATCTTAAGTAAATGAAACAACAAATTATAACATTTACTTAATGATATTCAGGTAAATAAGAGGATCCTGACAACCCTGCTTGAAGAGGATCCTGACTCCTCACAACCCTGCCTGACACACATACATAAATATCATATATATATATATAATAATCATGCGAATCGGACCCGATTCGCCTCGATTCTGGGCGAATCAGGGATCGCATCGTGGCGGATCGGGGAATCGGATCGGATCGCATCGGATCCATTCGATTCGCGGCCGGGTGGCGGATCCATGCGGATCACAACTCGGCCCGCCCCTGATCCGCTCCGATTCGGGGAATCGGGCCGATTCGCCCCGCCATGACAAACCATGGTTAATAATGTTTTTATGCAATATAGTTGATATTTTTCCAATAAATCATTTTAACATTATGCTTATATATCTCACTCTAATCTTCTGTAGAGCCTCACTATCGGTTGATGTAAGTGCACAAGCACCATTTTCTTTACACATCATCTAGAAAAAAAATTTATCTTCCATCACTCATCTGCACCAATAGAGTCTTCATTGTTTAGGACAAATGTAGAATATGTCACATGTAAAATGATATCAGTGTTACTTTCAGTGTATTTATTAGCTGAGAGATATTCTCTCCTGAATAAGAATGATAAATAATTTTTTCAGCATCAGATGCATGTTGAGCTAAAATTTGTGAATAAGTTAGCTGAACTCTTTTTTTTTCCTGTTTATGATAGTTGATGAACTATTCATCTTTACTTTCCTACACCATATGCATGTTGAGCTAAAGTTTGTGAACACATGTGCATGCTTGTCATCTATTTCCAGGACTTCCAAGCAATTCTGCAGTGTCTTAAACTGTAGGCCAAAAGACGTGAAATTTATTCTCATGTAAGCAGTTGTAGATTATATTTCTGGCCATCTCTATATTTTGATGAATGAATTTTATGTTTTTTACTTTCATCTTTTCTTCTCTTCAGTTACTCTAGTAACACATTTGGCTCATTTTTTTGGCATTTCAGGTGTTTGAATTTTAGTGGAATTCATGTGGAAGTTCTTGCAGGTCATGTTTGTAGGACTTTCTTATGATTTTATGTTTTTTGCTTTCATTTTTTATTCTCTTCAGTTACCCTAGTAACACATTTGGTTCATTTTTTGGCTTTTTAGGTGCTTGAATTTTTGGTGGAATCCATTTGAAAGTTCTTACAGCTTTATGTTTTTATTCCATGTTCTGTTTTCACCTGGTATGGTATAATTTGATGTTGGTATCCATGGGTGTTCTATTTTTCACCTAGTATTTTTTGTTAGCATATAATATGCTTTTGTTCCATGTTCTGTTTTCACCTAGTATGGCTGAAATATGTATGTAAATTGTTTTCACCTACTAAACTATGAGAGGTCTAACAATCGTTTGTCAGCATTGCCTTGAGAGATGCTCATTGAAATCTTTATGCATTTGGCTTGCTCATATTGCTCTTGTACATATTGGCATAAGGCATGGCTGGAATATGTAAATTTCTTACTAAACATTTATGTTCGTAGAGATTCATCCATTTGTTCATCTCAGAGGTAGGCTGCAATTTTTACCTTTTCATTCACTTTTATATCCTAGGAAATCAGAACATCTGATTTTCATTCCTCCTCCCGAACTGATGCAATGTTAGATATGCACATGTTAGCATAGGGCCTACATGAGGCTACAAATTTTGATTCTGGAGTGAAACAACAACTAGTTAGAAGCTTGGAGTCATAGATCAACCTCTCATGTCTCTTGGAGTTTCAATTTTGATATAGTATACCAATTTTGATATTTTCACCTTTAAGGTATAGGATAGTGGCTCTACTATAGGAGTATGGAGGGTATCAACTGAGGGAAAATAGTAGAATTTGTTGTAGGTGAAGGAGAGAGGAGGGAGATCTTTGTGCAAGGCCAATTGTCTCCATTTCATACAGGTTTGAACCTGTTACACTAATATTAAGTTTGGTTTAGCATGGCGTTAGTACTTGTAACAAAAAGAGTAGAAATTGGTAGAATATAACAAAATAGCTACTATCACTAGCATATAAGAATTGTCATAGACATAGGAATTTAGTATGTCAACAAATATCACATTAGATATGCATTTGCATTATCTTTATTTAACTACAAAGAAGCCTGATTGTTCTATGGTAACAAGAAAATGGGGCCAGTCCCATTCTTGGCCCTGAACCATATTCTTGTTGTTGATCCCTCACAGTATTCATAAAAACCTACTCAGGATAGGTCAGATTACACCAGCCAACATTTAGTTGGCTTAGGAGATCTTAGTAGTACCTACGAACCAGGTGGCACTTCATGTTTGCAGGCAGAACCTCCATTCTTAAATCCTAGAGAGACAACATGATGCCGATCTTGGTTTCTTCATATATAGTAGTGACATTATTTCATTGTTTCTTGCTAAAGATATGTCGAAGATGATGAAGGGATCAGGCATGCCCCAAAAAAAAAGATGAAGGGATCAGGAAGTATTTTGCAACTTTTCATCTGCATGATATATTTCCAGTGGCAATCATAATTGATGATTTTGGAAATTTGTTTGATGAGTTCACAAGTTGTTCATCATACACACTCGAGACTTTCAAATGATTTTTTTTTGTGTGAATGAAAAGATATGTAGACGGCTACTGTAGCTGTCTATAAAAAATATATATGTAAACGGCTACTGTAGCCGTAGCCGTCTACAAAAAGTTTATACGTAGACAGAGCAATAACTGTCTACATATACATTTTTTATAGACGCATAGTGTAGCCGTCTACATATATTGGTTTTGTAGACGGATATATATATATAGCTGTCTATATATCTTTTGGCGACGGAGTTTTCCTTGACGGCTCTGTAGACGGTTGCCTAGTCGTCTACAAAGGTTTTTGTAGACGGCTTTATGGTTTTTGTAGACGACTTCTAGCCGTCTACGTATCCTATTTTTCTAGTTGTGTTGTGCGGTCCTTGGTGGAGGACCTCCTCTCCCTGGAGAAGAATGTAGGAGAGTTGTCCCTGACGATCGAGTACTTTAAGGCTATGAGGAGCGACATGGAGTCGTTGGCGCGGGGGAGCGGCATCCTGAGGATGCCGATGAGGGACTGGATGCACTCCGCTGACGCTCTCTCCGACGAGGTAGTCGGGCTCTTGGCCGCCGTGGACGGGCTGCCTCTGTTCGTGGTCCTACTTCAGGCTGGGCCGCAACACTGTTGAGAAGCTGCGGTAGGTTCGGCTGCTGGTTTCGCAATGCCGCAACCTTCGTGCCCTCGTCGGGAAGGCCCTTTCGGAGTACCCGTCCGTCCTGGGGATGGAGAGGACGCTCGCAGAAATCCGAGCCTACCTGAGCGCTGACGATGTGTGGGTCGTCGGATCTACGGCACGGTCGGCTCTGGCAAGACGACACTTCTGAAAAGGATCAACAACGAGCTCCTGGCGACGGACAGTGCCCGCCCGTTCAAGGCCCTCGTGTGGGTCATCGTGTCCCAGGAACCCGTCGTCCGCAGGATGTAGGACGCCATTGGGATTCGGGACCCAACTGGGCTGCACGTCTCCACGAACAGACATGGATTTCACATTGAGCTTGAGATCATTCAACTTTGGTAAGAAACCCAAATCCTTCAAACTAATTCTTCCCTCTCCACAGTCTTCATCAGACTCTTCAGGCCAACAATAACCAGAATTATACAAGTCTAACTTGTCCAGACTTGTACATACTGCAGTTGTGCGAGTAATTGTCTCTAGCTGCTAGGTATCGCTCAAATCTAATTGCTCCAACTTTACCAGTCTCTCAATACATGTAGGTAATGTCTGCAAAAGTGTATCAGAAAGATTTAAGTACCGCAGTTCAGTTAGCAACTCAATCTCCTCTGGGAGCACTTTTATCTTGGTACCTGACAAATCTAGTACGCGGAGCAGGGGCATCCGACTGAAGAAAGAAGTCGGGATATGGTCTGTGTGGGTGTTCTTGCTTAAAAGCAGTGACAAAAGATTGGGACAAGTAGGAAACTCGGACTTCAAATATTCTCTATCCTTATCGCCTTTGGCCACTGCTATTTCCACACGACATCAGAGGACCAAAGCAATCTGAAGTTACTCCATGGTTTCAGGAGCAAAGAACATTGCTGCCCACTTGGATATATCGGCATGGTCATTTCACGGATTATATCGTTCATCTCCACGTACACGTCCCCATCCTCGCCATCACCACTCTCCAGCAAAGACGCAGACTTGAGTCTCTCAACAACCAAATGCCCTCTGTCCTGAGCTGCATCCATGTCATTGGCAAACATGCTGGTAGCCCTTCTTTGCCTCAGTTATCTATTAGTCCTTCAAGAGGGATGCGATTTTTCTTGGGGAAAAAGCAACAGTACAACAGGCACTGTCTAAGTGTATCATCCCGCAGCTTCTCATAAGTAAGTTTCAAGGAAGAAAGTACACGGTCCCTACATTGGAATCTCTTTGTCGATGCCCCAAACTCTGACGCGGCTTGTTCCCACTCGTCAGCCATCTTGACTTCTGCCATAGCATGCCCGGCTATGACGAGGGCGAGGGGGAGGCCGTCACACATGTCCACTATTCTCTTTGTCCGTGGACGAATGAGTGAACTGACAATGTTCACCCTGGTGCCCACAATCGCGCTGAAGAGTGTCCATGATGCCTCTATGTCTAAGGGGCTCATCCTCGCCTTCACATCAGCGTCCATGTCGATGCACACCTGCAACGACCGTGAAGTGAATGCGATCTTGGAATGCCTCTTGTTGGTGGGATGGGGGATCCCTATTGCCTTGAAATCCAACGGCTCCCATAGATCGTCCAACAACACCAGGAATTTCCATCTTTTTAGAGCTTCAAACAAGATGCGCGCTCGTTGCCCATCGTCGGAATCTCTCCAATGTAGGTGTGCATTGGCATGGACATCGATGTGAAGGTGAGGATGAGCCCTTTGGATATAGAGGCATCATGGACACTCTTCAGCACGAGTGTGGGCACTAGGGTGAACCTTTCCAGTCTGCTCATTCATCCACGGGCAAAAAGAATAGTGGACATGTGTGGTAGCCTCCCCCTCGCCCTCGTCATAGCCGGGCGGGCTATGGCAGGCGCCAAGACAGCTGACGAGTGGTAACCAACTACGTCGGAGTTTGGGGAATCGACAGAGAGATTCTAAAATAGGGATCACGTGTTTTCTTCCTTGAAACTTACTTATGACAGGCTGCGGGATGATACACTTAGACAATGCCTGTTGTACTGTTGTTTACTCCCCGAGGGAAATCACATCCCTCTTGAAAGACTAATAGATTATTATGGTAGAGAAAGTCTACTGGAGGACCCCATGTTTGCCAGTGACATGGATGCAGCTCGGGACAGAGGGCATTTGGTTGTTGAGAGACTCAAGTATGCGTCTTTGTTGGAGAGTGGTGATGGCGATGATGGGTAAGTGTACGTGGAGATGAACGATATAATCTGTGAGATGGCCTTGCAGATATATCCAAGTGGGCAGCAATGTTCTTTGCTCCTGAAACCATGGAGTAACTTCAGATTGCTTTGGTCCTCTGATGTCGTGCGGATAGCAGTGGCCGAAGGTGATCGGATTAGAGAATATTTGAAGTCCAAGTTTTCCACCTGTCGCAATTTTTTGTCACTGCTTTTAAGCAAAAGAACACCCACATAGACCATATCCCAACTTCTTTCTTCAGTCGGATGCCCCTACTCTCCGTATTGGATCTGTCAGGTTCCAAGATAAGAGTGCTCCTAGAGGAGATTGAGTTGCTCACTGAACTGCAGTGCTTAAATCATTCTGATATACTTTTGCCGACATTACCTACATGTATTTGGAGACTGGTAAAGTTGAGGCAATTAGATTTGAGAGATATCGGGCAACTAGAAACAATTCATCGCACAACAGCCATATGTACAAGTCTGGAGAAGTTGGACTTATATAATTCTAGTTATTATTGGCCTGAAGAGTCTAATGAAGACCGTGGAGTGGGAAGAATCAGTTTGGATTTGAGTCTCTTACCCAAGCCGAACGATCTCAAACTCCATGTGAAATCCTTATCTGTTCTTGGTGAGATTTGGTTCAACGGCTAGGCTAACGTCTGGCGGTGGTGAACTTTGTAGTTTAGGGGTCCTATCATTTGCTCGGCTTTCTATAACAAAGATTGATATCATGGAAACTTCTCTGCAATCACTTAAGCAATTGCATATTTTGGGCTGTCATGCACTAAAGGATCTCACTTTAGTTCACCAACTCCCCCATCTCCAGTGTATTGAATTGCGTGATTGTTGTGGTCTGGAGGTACTAATATCCTCAGCAACAGATGACGACTCAGCCATTTTTCCTCAGCTGAAAAGGATTACTTTACATGCCCTAGCAAATTTCAGATGCATCTGTCATCGTCCTCTGCTCCTACCTCAGATGGAATATCTTGAAGTGTATGGGTGCCCTATGTTACTGAAGCTTCCACTGGAATCTCGCAGCGTATGTAACATCAAACAAATAGTGGGTGTACAAGGGTGGTGGGACATACTGCAATGGGATCAAAACAAAGATGAAGTTTCTTCCATTTTTTAAGGACCCATGGTAATTCTCCTTGACTGATGGTTCTTTACAGATCGGCATTGATTTTGTGCAATGGATGTTATGTAAGACTGGCTGGTATATAATTTGTTCTCTTTTCAGGCAGGAAAAAGTAGGAGAGCAAGAAGAGAATCAGTCTGGAGCTGGAGAAAGATCAGGCGAAACTCCGTTGACGCTCTCTCCGACGAGGTGGTCGGGCTCTTGGCCGCCGTGGACGGGCTGCCTCTGTTCGTGGTCCTACTTCAGGCTAGGCCGCAACACTGTCGAGAAGCTGCGGCAGGTTCGGCTGCTGGTTTCGCAATGCCGCAACCTTCGCGCCCTCGTCGTGGAGGCCCTTTCGGAGTACCCGTCCGTCGTGGGGATGGAGAGGACGCTCGCAGAAATCCGAGCCTACCTGAGCGCTGACGATGTGTGGGTCGTCGGGATCTACGGCACGGTCGGCTCCGGCAAGACGACACTTCTGAAAAGGATCAACAACGATCTCCTGGCGACAGGCAGTTCCCGCCCGTTCGAGGCCCTCGTGTGGGTCACCGTGTCCCAGGAACCCGTCGTCCGCATTGAGCTTGAGATTGTTCAACTTGGGTAAGAGACCCAAATCCTTCAAACTAATTCTTCACTCTCCACAGTCTTCATCAGACTCTTCAGGCCAACAATAACCAGAATTATACAAGTCTAACTTGTCCAAACTTGTACATATTACAGTTGTGCGAGTAATTGTCTCTAGCTGTTAGGTATCGCTCAAATCTAATTGCCCCAACTTTACCAGTCTCTCAATACATGTAGGTTATGTCGGCAAAAGTGTATCAGAAAGATTTAAGTACCGCAGTTCAGTTAGCAACTCAATCTCCTCTGGGAGCACTTTTATCTTGGTACCTGACAAATCTAGTACGCGGAGTAGGGGCATTTGACTGAAGAAAGAAGTCGCGATATAGTCTGTGTGGGTGTTCTTACTTAAAAGCAGTGACAAAAGATTGGGACAAGTGGGAAACTCGGACTTCAAATATTCTCTATCCTTATCGCCTTTGGCCACTGCTATCCACAGATTCCACACGACATCCGAGGACCAAAACAGTATGAAGTTACTTCATGGTTTCAGGAGCAAAGAACGTTGTTGCCCACTTGGATATATCCGCAAGGTCATTTCACGGATTATATCGTTCATCTGCACGTACACATCCCCATCCTCGCTATCACCACTCTCTAGCAAAGACGCAGACTTGAGTCTCTCAACAGCCAAATGCCCCCTGTCCTGAGCTGCATCCATGTCATTGGCAAATATGCTGGTAGCCCTTCTTTGCCTCAGTTATCTATTAGTCTTTCAAGAGGGATGCGATTTTTCTTGGGGAAAAAGCAACAGTACAACATGCACTGTCTATGTGTATCATCCCGCAGCTTCTCATAAGTAAATTTCAAGGAAGAAAGCACACGGTCCCTACCTTGGAATCTCTTTGTCGATGCCCCAAACTCTGACGCGGCTTGTTCCCACTCGTCAGCCGTCTTGGCTTCTGCCATAGCATGCCTGGCTATGACGAGGGCGAGGGGGAGGCCGTCACACATGTCCACTATTCTCTTTGCCCGTGGATGAATGAGTGGACTAGCAATGTTCACCCTAGTGCCCACAATCGTGCTGAAGAGTATCCATGATGCCTCCATGTCCAAGGGGCTCATCCTCGCCTTCACATCAGCGTCCATGTCGATGCACACCTGCAACGACCGTGAAGTGAACGCGATCTTGGAATGCCTCGTGTAGTTGGGATGGGGGATCCCTATTCCCTTGAAATCCAACGGCTCCCATAGATCGTCCAGCAACACCAGGAATTTCCATCTTTTTAAAGCCCTAAACAAGATGCGCTCATTGCCCATCGTCGGAATCTCTCCAATGTAAGGTGTGCATCGACATGGACATCGATGTGAAGGTGAGGATGAGCCCCTTGGATATAGAGGCATCATGGACACTCTTCAGCACAAGTTTGGGTACTAGGGTGAACCTTTCCAGTCTGCTCATTCATCCACGGGCAAAAAGAATAGTGGACATTTGTGGTAGCCTCCCCCTCGCCCTCGTCATAGACGGGTGGGCTATGGCAGACGCCAAGACAACTGACGAGTGAGAACCAACTACGCCGGAGTTTGGGGAATCGGCAGAGAGATTCTAAAATAGGGATCACGTGCTTTCTTCCTTGAAACTTACTTATGACAGACTGCGGGATGATACACTTAGACAGTGCCTGTTGTACTGTTGTTTGCTCCCCAAGGGAAATCACATCCCTCTTGAAAGACTAATAGATTATTGTGATAGAGAAGGTCTACTGGAGGACCACATGTTTGCCAGTGACATGGATGCAGCTCGGGACAGAGGACATTTGGTTGTTGAGAGACTCGAGTCTGCGTCTTTGTTGGAGAGTGGTGATGGCGAGGATGGGTAAGTGTATGTGGAGATGAACGATATAATCTGTGAGATGGCCTTGCAGATATATGCAAGTGGACAACAACGTTCTTTGCTCCTGAAACCATGGAGTAACTTCAGATTGCTTTGGTCCTCTGTTGTCGTGCAGATAGCAGTAGCCGAAGACGATCGGGATAGAGAATATTTGAAGTCCAAGTTTTCCACCTGTCGCAATCTTTTGTCACTGCTTTCAAGCAAAAGAACACCCACATAGACCATATCCCAACTTCTTTCTTCTATCGGATGCCCCTACTCTCCGTATTGGATCTGTCAGGTACCAAGATAAGAGTGCTCCCAGAGGAGATTGGGTTGCTCACTGAACTGCGGTGTTTAAATCTTTCTGATATACTTTTCCCGACATTACCTACATGTATTGGGAGACTGGTAAAGTTGGGGCAATTAGATTTGAGAGATATCGGGCAACTAGAGACAATTCCTCGCACAACAGCCATATGTACAAGTCTGGAGATGTTGGACTTATATAATTTTGGTTATTATTTGTCTGAAGAGTCTAATGAAGACCGTGGAGTGGGAAGAATCAGTTTGAAGGATTTGAGTCTCTTACCCAAGCCGAACGATCTCAAACTTAATGTGAAATCCTTGTCTGTTCTTGGTGAGATTTGGTTCAATAGCTTGGCTAGAACTATCAGTTATCTAACCTTGCAGCACTTAGAGGACTTGTCCCAGTTGCTACTAGATTTTAATGCTATGATCAGACTGCGGCGGCTTTCCATAGAAGACTATTCTGGTTTGCTAGCGCTGACGTCTGGCGGTGGTGAACTTTGCAGTTTAGGGGTCTTATCGTTTGCTCGGCTTTCTATAACAAAGATTGATATCATGGAAACTTCTCTGCAATCACTTAAGCAATTACATATTTTGGGCTGTCATGCACTAAAGGATCTCACTTTAGTTCACCAACTCCCCCATCTCCAGTGTATTGAATTGCGTGATTGTTGTGGTCTGGAGGTACTAATATCCTCAGCAACAGATGACGACTCGGTCATTTTCCCTCAGCTGAAAAGGATTACTTTACATGCCCTAGCAAATTTCAGATGCATCTGTCATCGTCCTCTGCCCCTACCTCAGATGGAATATCTTGAAGTGTATGGGTGCCCTTTGTTACCGAAGCTTTCACTGGAATCTCGCAGCGTATGTAACGTCAAACAAATAGTGGGTGTACAAAAGTGGTGGGACATACTGTAATGGGATGAAGACAAAACAAAGATGAAGTTTCTTCCATTTTTCAAGGACCCATGGTAATTCTCCTTGACTGATGGTTCGTTACAGATTGACATTGATTTTGGGCAATGGATGTTACGTAAGACTGGCTGGTATATAATTTGTTCTCTTTTCAGGCAGGAAAAAGTACGAGAGCAAGAAGAGAATCAGTCTGGAGCTGGAGAAAGATCAGGCGAAACTCCGCTGACGCTCTCTCCGACGAGGTGGTCGGGCTCTTGGCCGCCGTGGACGGGCTGCCTCTGTTCGTGGTCCTACTTCAGGCTAGGCCGCAACACTGTCGAGAAGCTGCGGCAGGTTCGGCTGCTGGTTTCGCAATGCTGCAACCTTCGCGCCCTCGTCGGGGAGGCCCTTTCGGAGTACCCGTTCGTCCTGGGGATGGAGAGGACGCTCGCAGAAATTCGAGCCTACCTGAGCGCTGACGATGTGTGGGTCGTCAGGATCTACGGCACGGTCGGGTCCGGCAAGACGACACTTCTGAAAAGGATCAACAACGAGCTCCTGGCGATGGGCAGTGCCCCCCCGTTCGAGGCCCTCGTGTGGGTCACCGTGTCCCAGGAACCTGTCGTCCGCAGGATGTAGGACGCCATCGCGATTCGGGACCCAACTGGGGCTGCACCCCTCCACGAACAGACAAGGATTTCACATTGAGCTTGAGATCGTTCAACCTGGGTAAGAGACCCAAATCCTTCAAACTAGTTCTTCCCTCTCCACAGTCTTCATCAGACTCTTCAGGCCAACAATAACCAGAATTATACAAGTCTAACTTGCCTAGACTTGTACATACTGCAGTTGTGCGAGTAATTGTCTCTAGCTGCTAGGTATCGCTCAAATCTAATTGCCCAACTTTACCAGTCTCTCAATATATGTAGGTAATGTCGGCAAAAGTGTATCAGAAAGATTTAAGTACCGCAGTTCAGTTAGCAACACAATCTCCTCTGGGAGCACTTTTATCTTGGTACCTGACAAATCTAGTACGCGGAGTATGGGCATCCAACTGAAGAAAGAAGTCGGGATATGGTCTATGTGGGTGTTCTTGCTTAAAAGCAGTGACAAAAGATTAGGACAAGTGGGAAACTCGGACTTCAAATATTCTCTATCCTTATCGCCTTTGGCCACTACAATCCACAGATTCCACACGACATCAGAGGACCAAAGCAATATGAAGTTACTCCATGGTTTCAGGAGCAAAGAACGTTGTTGCCCACTTGGATATATCCGCAAGGTCATTTCACGGATTATATCGTTCATCTCCACGTACACATCCCCATCCTCGCTATCACCACTCTCTAGCAAAGACGCAGACTTGAGTCTCTCAACAACCAAATGCCCCCTGTCCTGAGCTGCATCCATGTCATTGGCAAACATGGGGTCCTCTGGTAGCCCTTCTTTGCCTCAGTTATCTATTAGTCCTTCAAGAGGGATGCGATTTTTCTTTGGGAAAAAGCAACAGTACAACATGCACTGTCTAAGTATATCATCTCGCAGCTTCTCATAAGTAAGTTTCAAGGAAGAAAGCACATGGTCCCTACCTTGGAATCTCTTTGTCGATGCCCCAAACTCTGACGCGGCTTGTTCCCACTCGTCAGCCGTCTTGGCTTCTGCCATAGCATGCCTGGCTATGACGAGGGCGAGGGGGAGGCCGTCACACATGTCCACTATTCTCTTTGCCCGTGGATGAATGAGTGGACTAGCAATGTTCACCATAGTGCCCACAATCGCGCTGAAGAGTATCCATGATGCCTCCATGTCTAAGGGGCTCATCCTCGCCTTCACATCAGCGTCCATGTCGATGCACACCTGCAACGACCGTGAAGTGAACGCGATCTTGGAATGCCTCGTGTAGGTGGGATGGGGGATCCCTATTGGCTTGAAATCCAACGACTCCCATAGATCGTCTAGCAACACCAGGAATTTCCATCTTTTTAGAGCCCTAAACAAGATGCGCTCATTGCCCATCGTCGAAATCTCTCCAATGTAAGGTGTGCATCGACATGGACATCGATGTGAAGGTGAGGATGAGCCCCTTGGATATAGAGGCATCATGGACACTCTTCAGCATGAGTTTGGGTACTAGGGTGAACCTTTCCAGTCTGCTCATTCATCCACGGGCAAAAAAATAGTGGACATGTGTGGTAGCCTCCCCCTCGCCCTCGTCATAGCCGGGCGGGCTATGGCAGACGCCAAGACAGCTGACGAGTCGGAACCAACTACGTCGGAGTTTGGGGAATCGGCAGAGAGATTCTAAAATAGGGATCACGTGCTTTCTTCCTTGAAACTTACTTATGACAGGCTGCGGGATGATACACTTGGACAGTGCCTGTTGTACTGTTGTTTGCTCCCCAAGGGAAATCACATCCCTCTTGAAAGACTAATAGATTATTGTGGTAGAGAAGGTCTACTGGAAGACCCCATGTTTGCTAGTGACATGGATGCAGCTCGGGACAGAGGACATTTGGTTGTTGAGAGACTCGAGTCTGCGTCTTTGTTGGAGAGTGGTGATGGCGAGGATGGGTAAGTGTATGTGGAGATGAACGATATAATCTGTGAGATGGCCTTGCAGATATATCCAAGTGGACAACAACGTTCTTTGCTCCTGAAACCATAGAGTAACTTCAAATTGCTTTGGTCCTCTGATGTCGTGCGGATAGCAGTGGCCGAAGACGATCGGGATAGAGAATATTTGAAGTCCAAGTTTCCCATCTGTCGCAATCTTTTGTCACTGCTTTTAAGCAAAAGAACACCCACATAGACCATATCGCAACTTCTTTCTTTAGTCGGATGCCCCTACTCTTCGTATTGGATCCGTCAGGTACCAAGATAAGAGTGCTCCCAGAGGAGATTGGGTTTGCTCATTGAACATCGGTGCTTAAATCTTTCTGATATACTTTTGCCGATATACTTTTGTCGACACTACCTACATATATTTGGAGACTGGTAAAGTTGGGGCAATTAGATTTGAGAGATGTCGGGCAACTAGAAACAATTCCTCGCACAACAGCCATATGTACAAGTCTGGAGAAGTTGGACTTATATAATTCTAGTTATTATTGGCCTGAAGAGTCTAATGAAGACCGTGGAGTGGGAAGAATCAGTTTGAAGGATTTGAGTCTCTTACCCAAGCCGAACGATCTCAAACTCAATGTGAAATCCTTGTCTGTTCTTGGTGAGATTTGGTTCAACAGCTTGGCTAGAACTATCAGTTATCTAACCTTGCAGGACATAGAGGACTCGTCCCAGTTGCTACTAGATTTTAATGGTATGATCAGACTGCGGCGGCTTTCCATAGAAGACTGTTCTGGTTTGCTAGAGCTGACATCTGGCGGTGGGAACTTTGCAGTTTAGGGGTCCTATCATTTGCTCGGCTTTCTATAACAAAGATTGATATCATGGAAACTTCTCTTCAATCACTTAAGCAATTGCATATTTTGGGCTATCATGCACTGAAGGATCTCACTTTAGTTTACCAACTCCCCCATCTCCAGTGTATTGAATTGCGTGATTGTTGTGGTCTGAAGGTACTAATATCCTCAGCAACAGATGACGACTCGGTCATTTTTCCTCAGCTGAAAAGGATTACTTTACATGCCCTAGCAAATTTCAGATGCATCTGTCATCGTCCTCTGCTCCTACCTCAGATGGAATATCTTGAAGTGTATGGGTGCCCTATGTTACCGAAGCTTTCACTGGAATCTCGCAGCGTATGTAACATCAAACAAATAGTGGGTGTACAAGGGTGGTGGGACATACTGCAATGGGATGAAGACAAAACAAAGATGAAGTTTCTTCCCTTTTTCAAGGACCCATGGTAATTCTCCTTGACTGATGGTTCGTTACAGATTGGCATTGATTTTGGGCAATAGATGTTACATAAGACTGGCTGGTATATAATTTGTTCTCTTTTCAGGCAGGAAAAAGTACGAGAGCAAGAAGAGAATCAGTCTGGAGCTGGAGAAAGATCAGGCGAAACTCCGCTGACGCTCTCTCTGACGAGGTGGTTGGGCTCTTGGCCGCCGTTGACGGGCTGCCTCTGTTCGTGGTCCTACTTCTGGCTAGGCTGCAACACTGTCGAGAAGCTGCGGTAGGTTCAGCTGCTGGTTTCGCAATGCCGCAACCTTCGCGCCCTCGTCGGGGAGGCCCTTTCGGAGTGCCCGTTCGTCCTGGGGATGGAGAGGACGCTCGCAGAAATCCGAGCCTACCTGAGCGCTGACGATGTGTGGGTCGTCGGGATCTACGGCACGGTCGGCTCTGGCAAGACGACACTTCTGAAAAGGATCAACAACGAGCTCCTGGCGACGGACAGTGCCCGCCCGTTCAAGGCCCTCGTGTGGGTCATCGTGTCCCAGGAACCCGTCGTCCGCAGGATGTAGGACGCCATTGGGATTCGGGACCCAACTGGGGCTGCACGTCTCCACGAACAGACATGGATTTCACATTGAGCTTGAGATCATTCAACTTTGGTAAGAAACCCAAATCCTTCAAACTAATTCTTCCCTCTCCACAGTCTTCATCAGACTCTTCAGGCCAACAATAACCAGAATTATACAAGTCTAACTTGTCCAGACTTGTACATACTGCAGTTGTGCGAGTAATTGTCTCTAGCTGCTAGGTATCGCTCAAATCTAATTGCCTCAGCTTTACCAATTTCTCAATACATGTAGGTAATGTCGGCAAAAGTGTATCAGAAAAATTTAAAAGTACCGCAGTTCAGTTAGCAACTCAATCTCTTCTGGGAGCACTTTTATCTTGGTACCTGACAAATCTAGTACGCGGAGTAGGGGCATCCGACTGAAGAAAGAAGTCGGGATATGGTCTGTGTGGGTGTTCTTGCTTAAAAGCAGTGACAAAAGATTCGGACAAGTGGGAAACTCGGACTTCAAATATTCTCTATCCTTATCGCCTTTGGCCACTGCTATCCACAGATTCCACACGACGTCAGAGAACCAAAGCAATATGAAGTTACTCCATGGTTTCAGGAGCAAAGAACGTTGTTGCCCACTTGGATATATCCGCAAGGTCATTTCACGGATTATATCGTTCATCTTCACGTACACATCCTCATCCTCGCCATCACCACTCTCCAGCAAAGACGCAGACTTGAGTCTCTCAACAACCGAATGCCCCCTGTCCTGAGCTGCATCCATGTCATTGGCAAACATGGGGTCCTCTGGTAGCCCTTCTTTGCCTCAGTTATCTATTAGTCCTTTAAGAAGGATGCGATTTTTCTTTGGGAAAAAGCAACAGTACAACAGGCACTGTCTAAGTGTATCATCTCGCAGCTTATCATAAGTAAGTTTCAAGGAAGAAAGCACACGGTCCCTACCTTAGAATCTCTTTGTCGATGCCCCAAACTCTGACGCGACTTGTTCCCACTCGTCAGCCGTCTTGGCTTCTGCCATAGCATGCCCGGCTATGACGAGGGCGAGGGGGAGGCCGTCACACATGTCCACTATTCTCTTTGCCCGTGGACGAATGAGTGGACTAGCAATGTTCACCCTGGTGCCCACAATCGTGCTGAAGAGTATCCATGATGCCTCCATGTCTAAGGGGCTCATCCTCGCCTTCACATTAGCGTCCATGTTGATGCACACCTGCAACGACCGTGAAGTGAACGCGATCTTGGAATGCCTTGTGTAGGTGGGATGGGGGATCCCTATTGCATCGTCCAGCAACACCAGGAAGTTCCATCTTTTTAGAGCCCTAAACAAGATGCGCTCATTCCCCATCGTCGGAATCTCTCCAATGTAGGTGTGCATCGACATGGACATCGATCTGAAGGTGAGGATGAGCCCCTTGGATATAGAGGCATCATGGACACTCTTCAGCACGAGTGTGGGCACTAGGGTGAACCTTTTCAGTCTGCTCATTCATCCACGGGGAAAAAGAATAGTGGACATGTGTGGTAGCCTCCCCCTCGCCCTCGTCATAGCCGGGCGGACTATGACAGACGCCAAGACAGCTGACGAGTGGGAACCAACTACGTCAGAGTTTGGGGAATCGGCAGAGAGATTCTAAAATAGGGATCACGTGCTTTCTTCCTTGAAACTTACTTGTGACAGGCTGCGGGATGATACACTTAGACAGTGTCTGTTGTACTGTTGTTTGCTCCACAAAGGAAATCACATCCCTCTTGAAAGACTAATAGATTGTGGTAGAGAATGTCTACTGGAGGACCCTATGTTTGCCAGTGACATGGATGCAGCTCGGCACAGAGGACATTTGGTTGTTGTGAGACTCAAGTCTGCGTCTTTGTTGGAGAGTGGTGATGGCGAGGATGGGTAAGTGTATGTGGAGATGAACGATATAATCTGTGAGATGGCCTTGCAGATATATCCAAGTGGACAGCAACGTTCTTTGCTCCTGAAACTATGGAGTAACTTCAGATTGCTTTGGTTTTCTGATGTCGTGCGAATAGCAGTGGCCGAAGACGATCGGGATAGAGAATATTTAAAGTCCAAGTTTCTAACCTGTCGCAATCTTTTGTCACTACTTTTAAGCACAAGAACACCCACATAACCATATCCCAACTTCTTTCTTCAGTCGGATGTCCCTACTCTCCGTATTGGATCTGTCAGGTACCAAGATAAGAGTGCTCCCAGAGGAGATTGGGTTGCTCACTGAACTGCGGTGTTTAAATCTTTCTGATATATTTTTGCCGACATTACCTACATGTATTGGGAGACTGGTAAAGTTGGGGCAATTAGATTTGAGAGATATCGGGCAACTAGAGACAATTCCTCGCACAACAGCCATATGTACAAGTCTGGAGAAGTTGAACTTATATAATTCTGGTTATTATTGGCCTGAAGAGTCTAATGAAGACCGTGGAGTGGGAAGAATCAGTTTGAAGGATTTGAGTCTCTTACCCAAGCCGAACGATCTCAAACTCAATGTGAAATCCTTGTCTGTTCTTGGTGAGATTTGGTTCAATAGCTTGGCTAGAACTATCGGTTATCTAACCTTGCAGCACATAGAGGACTTGTCCCAGTTGCTACTAGATTTTAATGCTATGATCAGACTGCGGCGGCTTTCCATAAAAGACTGTTCTGGTTTGCTAGAGCTGATGTCTGGCGGTGGTGAACTTTGCAGTTTAGGGGTCCTATCATTTGCTCGGCTTTCTATAACAAAGATTGATATCATGGAAACTTCTCTGCAATCACTTAAGCAATTGCATATTTTGGGCTATCATGCACTAAAGGATCTCACTTTAGTTCACCAACCCCCCCATCTCCAGTGTATTGAATTGCGTGATTGTTGTGGTCTGGAGGTACTAATATCCTCAGCAACAGATGACGACTCGGTCATTTTTCCTCAGCTGAAAAGGATTACTTTACATGCCCTAGCAAATTTCAGATGCATCTGTCATCGTCCTCTGCTCCTACTTTAGATGGAATATCTTGAAGTGTATGGGTGCCCTATGTTACCGAAGCTTCCACTGGACTCGCAGCGTATGTAACATCAAACAAATAGTGGGTGTACAAGGGTGGTGGGACATACTGCAATGGGATGAAGACAAAACAAAGATGAAGTTTCTTCCATTTTTCAAGGACCCATGGTAATTCTCCTTGATTGATGGTTCGTTATAGATTGGCATTGATTTTGGGCAATGGATGTTACGTAAAACTGGCTGGTATATAATTTGTTCTCTTTTCAGGCAGGAAAAAGTACGAGAGTAAGAAGAGAATCAGTCTGGAGCTGGAGAAAGATCAGGTGAAACTCCGCTGACGCTCTCTCTCACGAGGTGGTTGGGCTCTATGCCGCCGTGGACGGGTTGCCTTTGTTCGTGGTCCTACTTCAGGCTAGGCCGCAACACTATCGAGAAGTTGCGGCAGGTTCGGTTGCTGTTTTCGCAATGCCGCAACCTTCGCGTCCTCGTCGGGGAGGCCCTTTCGGAGTACCCGTCTGTCCTGGGGATGGAGAGGACGCTCGCAGAAATCCGAGCCTACTTGAGCGCTGACAATGTGTGGGTCGTCGGGATCTATGGCACGGTCGGCTCCGGCAAGACGACACTTCTGAAAAGGATCAACAACGAGCTCCTGGCGACGGGTAGTGCCTGCCCGTTCGAGGCCCTCGTGTGGGTCACTGTGTCCCAGGAACTCGTCGTCCACATGATGTAGGACGCCATCGGGATTCGGGACCCAACTGGGGC
The DNA here is from genome assembly GCA_014218235.1 of Colocasia esculenta. Lineage (NCBI taxonomy): Eukaryota > Viridiplantae > Streptophyta > Magnoliopsida > Alismatales > Araceae > Colocasia > Colocasia esculenta. Next base: position 68,136,621 of record CM024759.1, on the reverse strand, counting down.
TGCACCTCTCCACGAACAGACAAGGATTTCACATTGAGCTTGAGATCGTTCAACTTGGGTAAGAGACCCAAATCCTTCAAACTAATTTTTCCCTCTCCACAGTCTTCATCAGACTCTTCAGGCCAACAATAACTAGAATTATACAAGTCTAACTTGTCTAGACTTGTACATACTGCAGATGTGCGAGTAATTGTCTCTAGCTGCTAGGTATCGCTCAAATCTAATTGCCCCAACTTTACCAGTCTCTCAATACATGTAGGTAATGTCGGCAAAAGTGTATCAGAAAGATTTAAGTACCGCAGTTCAGTTAACAACTCAATCTCCTCTGGGAGCACTTTTATCTTGGTACCTGACAAATGTAGTACGCGGAGTAGGGGCATCCGACTGAAGAAAGAAGTCGGGATATGGTCTGTGTTGGTGTTCTTACTTAAAAGTAGTGACAAAAGATTGGGACAATTGGGAAACTCAGACTTATTCTCTATCCTTATCGCCTTTAGCCACTGCTATCCGCCCCAAGGTTCGACGCATCGGGGAATCGGGGCGAATCGGGTTTTTCCTGATTCGCCTGAATCGGTCCGATTCGCATGGGAATCGGATGGGAATTGGTCTGATTCGATGGGAATCGGGCGAATCAGGTTTCTCCTGGTTCGATCTGATTCGGCCGAATCGGACCGATTCGATCCGCCACGCCAAACCATGATCCACACGACATCAGAGGACCAAAGCAATATGAAGTTACTCCATGGTTTCAGGAGCAAAGAATGTTGATGCCCACTTGGATATATCTGCAATGTCATTTCATGGAATATATCGTTCATCTCCACGTACACATCCCCATCCTCGCCATCACCACTCTCCAGCAAAGACGCAGACTTGAGTCTCTCAACAACCAAATGCCCCATGTCCTGAGCTGCATCCATGTCATTGGCAAACATGGGGTCTTCCGGTAGCCCTTCTTTGCCTCAGTTATCTATTAGTCTTTCAAGAGGGATGCGATTTTTCTTGGGGAAAAAGCAACAGTACAACATGCACTATCTATGTGTATCATCCCGCAGCTTCTTATAAGTAAGTTTCAAGGAAGAAAGCACACGGTCTCTACCTTGGAATCTCTTTGTCGATGCCCCAAACTCTGACGCGGCTTGTTCCCACTCGTCAGCCGTCTTGGCTTCTGCCATAGCGTGCCCGGCTATGATGAGGGCGAGGGGGAGGCCGTCACACGTGTCCACTATTCTCTTTGCCCGTGGACGAATGAGTGGACTGGCAATGTTCACCCTGGTGCCCACAATCGCACTGAAGAGTGTCCATGATGCCTCCATGTCTAAGAGGCTCATCCTCGCCTTCACATCAGCGTCCATGTCGATGCACACCTGCAACGACCGTGAAGTGAACACGATCTTGGAATGCCTCGTGTAGGTGGGATGGGGGATCCCTATTGCCTTGAAATCCAACGGCTCCTATAGATCGTCCAGCAACACCAGGAATTTCCATCTTTTTAGAGCTCTAAACAAGATGCGCGCTTGTTGCCCATCGTCGGAATCTCTCCAATGTAGGTGTGCATCGACATGGACATCGATGTGAAGGTGAGGATGAGCCCCTTGGATATGGAGGCATCATGGACACTCTTCAGCATGAGTGTGGGCACCAGAGTGAACCTTTCCAGTCTGCTCATTCATCCACGGGCAAAAAGAATAGTGGACATGTGTGGTAGCCTCCCCCTCGCCCTCGTCATAGCCGGGCGGGCTATGGCAGACGCCAAGACAGCTGACGAGTGGGAACCAACTACGTCGGAGTTTGGGGAATCGGCAGAGAGATTCTAAAATAGGGATCACGTGCGTTCTTCCTTGAAACTTACTTATGACAGGCTGCGGGATGATACACTTAGACAATGCCTGTTGTACTGTTGTTTGCTCCCCAAGAGAAATCACATCCCTCTTGAAAGACTAATAGATTATTGTGGTAGAGAAGGTCTACTGGAGGACCCCATGTTTGCCAGTGACATGGATGCAGCTCGGGACAGAGGGCATTTGGTTATTGAGAGAGTGGTGATGGCGAGGATGGGTAAGTGTACGTGGAGATGAACGATATAATCTGTGAGATGGGTTTGCAGATATATCCAAGTGGGCAGCAACGTTCTTTGCTCCTGAAACCATGGAGTAACTTCAGATTGCTTTGGTCCTCTGATGTCGTGCGGATAGCAATGGCCAAAGGCGATCGGGATAGAGAATATTTGAGGTCCAAGTTTCCCAGCTGTCGCAATTTTTTGTCACTGCTTTTAAGCAAAAGAACACCCACATAGACCATATCCCAACTTCTTTCTTCAGTCGGATGCCCCTACTCTCCGTATTGGATCTGTCAGGTACCAAGATAAGAGTGCTCCAAGAGGAGATTGGGTTGCTCACTGAACTGCGGTGCTTAAATCTTTCTGATATACTTTTGCCGACATTACCTACATGTATTCGGAGACTGGTAAAGTTGGGGCAATTAGATTTGAGAGATATCAGGCAACTAGAGACAATTCCTCGCACAACAGCCATATGCATAAGTCTGGAGAAGTTGGACTTATATAATTCTAGTTATTATTGGCCTAAAGAGTCTAATGAAGACCGTGGAGTGGGAAGGAAGAATCAGTTTGAAGGATTTGGGTCTCTTACCCAAGCCGAACGATCTCAAACTCAATGTGAAATCCTTGTATGTTCTTGGTGAGATTTGGTTCAACAGCTTGGCTAGAACTTGTCCCAGTTGCTACTAGATTTTAATGCTATGATCAGACTGCGGCGGCTTTCCATAGAAGACTGTTCTGGTTTGCTAGAGCTGACGTCTGGTGGTGGTGAACTTTGCTGTTTAGGGGTCCTATCATTTGCTCGGCTTTCTATAACAAAGATTGATATCATGGAAACTTCTCTGCAATCACTTAAGCAATTGCATATTTTGGGCTATCATGCACTAAAGGATCTCACTTTAGTTCACCAACCCCCCCATCTCCAGTGTATTGAATTGCGTGATTGTTGTGGTCTGGAGGTACTAATATCCTCAGCAACAGATGACGACTCGGTCATTTTTCCTCAGCTGAAAAGGATTACTTTACATGCCCTAGCAAATTTCAGATGCATCTGTCATCATCCTCTGCTCCTACCTCAGATGGAATATCTTGAAGTGTATGGGTGCCCTATGTTACTGAAGCTTCCACTGGAATCTCGCAGCGTATGTAACATCAAACAAATAGTGGGTGTACAAGGGTGGGGACATACTGCAATGGGATGAAGACAAAACAAAGATGAAGTTTCTTCCATTTTTCAAGGACCCATGGTAATTCTCCTTGACTGATGGTTCGTTACAGATTGGCATTGATTTTGGGCAATGGATGTTACGTAAGACTGGCTGGTATATAATTTGTTCTCTTTTCAGGCAGGAAAAAGTACGAGAGCAAGAAGAGAATCAGTCTGGAGCTGGAGAAAGATCAGGCGAACTCAACAGTTGAGAGAGAGAGAGAGAGAGTTCTACATGTAGTACGTCTTTTTCAGATCTTTCTTTTTGTCTTTTTCTTGCTGTGTTGTCATATGTCGGTTTCAGCTATTTAAAATCGTTCTCTCTATTTCTTTGTTTTAATCAAACGGCTCTTTTGTTGTTAGATCTTTCGACACAAGAAGCCGACGTACAAAAGGGTGCTTGCGTCCGTGGAGTCGAGCTTCCGAAGCCTGATCGTAGCCACCTTTCAAGATGAAATAATCTCAAGCAGTGGTAAATTTTTTGTTGTGGGAAGGCTTCAAAGCATTTGAATGCTGGAACAGAGAAGGTTTATATGGTGCTTTTGCCATACTGATTACAATCAATTCCCCCTTTTTTTCTATTTTGAGGCGTTGTTCAATGTCAACGGGGGGCCAAGTCCAATCCAGGCCCACAAAACCCATCCTGACCTGGACCCAGAAGAGGCTCACTTATCAAGGTCTCTCATTACCACTTTTTACAGATTTATATCCCTGGTTAAGACCCAACCTGGCCAATTTACAAGTTTGAATGAACTGTTATCTTCGCAAAATCGCCAGCATGTACACATTCATGGTTACACACTTGACAAGAAATACGGCAAAAGTTTCCAATCCTTTTGAGCTGAAATTAATAACCATGCATGTGAAAAGAGTATCATGATGGAAAGGAACGAGGGACAAAAACATATCGCAAGTTTGTAAGATGATGGATTAGTTTTGTAATGAAACCCATGTGGATTATAAAAAAATTAACCCACAAGAAAGTAATCTCATTAATTGAAAGGATTTGACAGGATCTTTTTCGCCTTCTTTCTTGGTCAATAGAATTGTTTCTTACAATGCACATCAATTTTCAATTTTGTTACAAGATTAATTTTACACTGGATATTACTTGACGAGTTTGTCTCACCGCACACCTTGACCCGATTGGGGGTGTGCTTGAGGCAAACTCTTTCTTGACTAAGATATTTCTCTGCGGACGGACACACGTCCAAGCACAGGACAACCTGTGCATCAAAACTCGTGAAGGGCAGGAGAAACTACGGTAAACAATGCACTCACAGAAAACTGAATCCTTCAGAGGGCCAGGTTGCACCCCAAGAAATAAATCGACGTTCTAAAAAAAAGTTTCAAATCGATGACACATAACGGAGTCAAATGCAAATTTTCATGAATAAACTCTGTAAATATAAATAATCTGCACAGAATCTTTACATGAACGCGTCATACGACAGAGACAAATGCCCAATTTTCAAGAATAAAAACTATGCAAGTATATATAATCTGCACAGACTCTTTTACACCCCTCTGAATCCTTCAGAGGCAGAAATACCCTCATAACTGTTCTCATTCACGAAGATTAGGATTTCCCTTCCAAAATTTTACCAGTGGTTTATTACAAATTATTTGCTCCAAACTGGAGACGGACATCGGGGGGAATCCCTTCACATAGTGGCTAATTGATGTTAAAAAAACATGTTAAAAGCAAATCTAAGATCAAACAAAAGTGCCAGCCAACCTAGCATCTCTGGGGATTCGCTTGAACCCACTGTTCTTGCTACTCTGTCACCCCAGTGGTTTATGTGGAGGTTGCAAGATAATACTGCTGGCTGATTGTGATGATTCTATTGCATTGGTTCTGATCCGCAGTCAAATATACATGATATCACCTTTTGTGATCTGCGTCTGTCCCCGGTTGGCTCTGTTGTTCCTTGTACTTGAATCCGCATGGCCACGCTGCAAAGACAGATTTTGCAGGAATATTATAGAAATCTCAGAGCAATTTTCTCTTCAATTTTAACAGAAATGCCTTGAGAATTAAGCATGAAAACTCGAATTGCGCCTTACAGCAAAATGCATACCCCTGATTATGATCTGAACTTCAGAATTATGTACGGATCATATTGTAACTAATGTTTCTCCGAATCGAACCAACTGATTATACGAATTTATTGATGTTCACTCTGTTTGTCCAAACTTTGGTCCAGATCTAATTGTGAACAGCCCTAGTTCAGAATCATGTATGGATCATTGTGATTTGTGTCACTACAAACAACATTGATGATTATAAAAGGGAAGACATTCCATACCTCACACTAAATCACAGAACAGGACAACGCACTAAATGCATCGTCTCCTTGGATGTGTAAGACGAGGCTAGAAGAAGCATTAAAAAAGGAAGACCACATCTGTCCAGATGCCTGCTCAGCTAGAACAATTGTTGTTAGAAGCAATTGACTCCGCATACAGGAAACCTTTCCCCTATTTGATCTCAAAGGGAATGCCTGATTAAGGATAAAAACATCATAGCCCAATCACCAAAGGAAGCTTCCAGTCAGCTTCATAGCTGTGTAAACTGTTTATGGTGATAAGCCCAAATATTAAGGGCTTTGTGTTATATAGAAGAATATGGAAGATGAAGGCTATTTTGCAGCAATGTTGATTATGTGAAAGGGGTTGAGCGATGGCAGCTGTATCTATTTTTTAGCTTTAAGGCACCAAGGATGGTAGGGGCATAAATGGTAAAATACAATTCATTATGGGGATTCACATGACAATATAGGAAATATGAATACACAGTCGAATGACAGATCATAAGTATGTAGCCATCCCTATTTCTAAAAATTAATAGTCACAAATAACCATATTAGATTCATAATCCACTCTTAGATTAGATATATATTGATTGATATACCCTATTATTGTATAAACACATTTACAAAGCCTTCTCATAATGCATCTAAACCTGCTGTCAGAAAATTGTAATTTAAGTTAAAATACAACCAGAGCTAAAACATGCTCTGAATGTCTTGACTAATTAGTGCAAAAATACCCCTAATGAAAAATGTCCTACATTTATCTGCTTCCAGATATTTTGGATGGCAATAACGCACAGGAGCATTCTGAGTTCAAGTTTATGTGGTCATGTTGCTTTGATATGGAATATGTAAGAGACCTATCAGTTTCAAAAGTATGTGTATAACACGGTACTTTTGCAATTTAAAGATGTCACATATTACAGCATGGATAGGGAATTTAGCTTGGCAAACCTTTAGCATCAAACATGGTCATTCCTGAGTCAAGACATGGTCATGAAAGGGAATAATGGTGAATAATAGGGCCTGCTGCATGACCTTGAATTATAACTGCTGGACAAGGGCCAAGGGAGTCCAGTAGAAAACTACCTAATTAGCTGAAAAATCAAGCAATCTTCAATATTCCTTATAATTCAATAATATTCCACATTCAAACTTGCAACCAATGCAATCCTACAGGAAGAAAAGGGAAAGAAAAAAAAAAAACACTCTAGTATGGGCAGCATAAACCAGATCAATATTCTACATAACATTGTCTGAACAATGTAAAGAAAGCAGAATAGACAACCAAATGTTCATCAAATTCTAAAATTTCCTGACATGGGCCTACTTTTCTTGCTGGTAGGGATTTTGGATAAGAATCCCACAAACTCCTCAGATTGAAGCTTCAAAAAGAACTCTTCTACAAGTTCTAGTTTCTCCGAATCATTCAACTCTCTTTCATGTAATCAAGCCAGCGGCTTACTCCAAGGGGCTGCTTGTGAAGGTTCATGTTCAGGAAAGCTAATAGAAGGCCCATTTGCTTCCTGGAATGCAAGGCTAGCATCCATCCTCCCAGATGGATGTCCCCTTGACTTTAACAAAAGCAAAATAATGGTAACTTACCCTAGTTCATTAAGTGTTACAGTAACTAGACCCTGCAATGAACTAAACATGCCAATAATAAGCTCTCTCCAAGCACACACACTACTACTTTATTAGCCACGTAGATATGCAAGAGGACCACAGGTCATGAATGTAACAGACAACCTACAAACAGAACTCAGATGCATATGATCAGCTTCTCAGGAAACTTTGCCCAACTGGAGGAACTATCCAGAAATGACAAGGTGCACGACCATGCTGGACTTGGCCAATGGAACTAGTTAAGATCATCAGAGGAAAGTCTATAATAAAGATTCGCACTAATGTCAATGTGGAGCTTGGGATGAATTCAGAAGTTGCAAGTTCAATGCTTTACACAGGTGGGTCTTAGCAACTTCTATCATGATCAAGGACCCATAGGCATGGGCACTCCTGTCATTAAAAACTAGAATAGAGGATCTTGCTTTGTCTGGTCTTTTTGGATGTATAGGTTTGCAGAATTGGTGGAACAATTTCCTTTATAAAGTATAGAGGGTTTTAGTATACATTTCCTTGTCAATGATACTGTTTTCTTCCTGAAAAGTAGTAGATGGCATAACCAATTTCATTTCGTAGACACATCACAAGCTACATAAAATTGCAAAAAAAAATAAATAACAAAAAAGGTCCCTGTACTGTTATTCCAATGTAGGGTGCAATTGCATCTTTCATCAAGAGGAAAACAAGAATTTGTTGTGCTATCTGGAAATCTGTTAGGAAGAGCGAACTCTGAGGCATAGATATGAAAGTCTTCAAGTATCACCTGGATCTCCAATAAAACTTTTAGAATCGGATGGTACCTTAAATATAAATCAAGTGCATTCGATGAATTACCTTTCTTAGGACATATGCCAAGTATAGATAAGCTGCTTCCCACTCATCAGATGATAGAGTGCCTACACATCACAAGGTGAAACTTTCAGAAGTATTGACTATTGATGATTTTAGATTAAGGTTCTGCCTTATTGCAGTATTGTACTGCTATTTAATCTGAAATGTGGGTCACAATATTTATGCTATGCTTCGGAAGCCCATACCAACCTTTCACCTTTCCTTGCCTACAGGTTCAACCGTTCAAACCCAGATTATCAACATTAGTTAGAGCCAAACAACAATTTTTTCTTCATCATCAAAACAAGAAAGAGGACCTGCTGAAAACAGATTATGAACTTACTCCTGTCCTGGTTCCCATCACCCAGTGCACCATGTCTACGCATGAGCTCAACAAACTCAGGCCTTTTTAAGAAGTCATCTACAAACTCATGGAAATTCTTGACAAAGACAAGCTCTAAGTCATACTGCAGAAAGAAGCATATAAGGTATAAGCTCCGGTTTAATCAGCATCATATTTAATAGTGGCAGTTAATCTCATCTAAATTAAGTGATAATAGATTGGCCATACAATTCATAATCAGTGGAAAGGATATGTAGCATAGCATAGATCTGTACCTCTTCTGCTAGAGACTTGAACACATGAAAGGGAACAATCCACTCAGGACAATCCACAGCATCCTGCAATACCATTTCCAATTCATGCTACAAACATGTTCCTAAAATATATGCAAGGTTTTGTAATATTCCACATACTAGGAAGAATCTATTGATTTCAGAATGGGTGCAAACAATTAACCACCAGCCACAGAAAGCATGATGATTGTTTATGATTCCTCAGTATGAAGTATGCTTCAAACAATCTTACATAATGGACAGAGCAGTCGCAAGAAAACCCATGACTGTGTGCAAAACACATTTCATTGAAAATACATCCAAATAAATAGAAACATCTGTTTCCAAAAATGCCTGGGAGACATTTCAAAAAATGGGGGGAGGGATCTTGCCCCAGCTAGAAGAAGAAACCATAAAAAGAAAAGACTAGGTGAGTGTGGTCAAGGATGGGGAGCACAGGCAAGGCAGGTTCAGCGGTAAGTGCATGTGAAGGTAATATCCATGAGTAAGTGCAGCAAAGGTTGAGGGTCACTGTGAGCTATGGGGTTTCAAAGGGGTGGGGCTCCTCCCTCTCTATATTTTTGGGTTTGTGTATATTGTAAAAATAATCCACATAAAACATTAAGCAGATATCCTGTCCGCAAGACAGACAACCGCAGATAGGATATCCCCGGTTAGCCGCCCCTTGCTTTGGTGCAACATTTTGGGGGTATGATAATTTTATGTCACATCCATCACCTTTATGTCACATCCAAGCCATTAATAGGGTTTATCTCCAGTTTGACATGTTTAGACCGCCTTATAAGCCCAGATATCCCCTGTTATCCATGTATAACTTTATCACCCTTGAAATGGGAGTTAGACTCATCATGACTTATCACCAATAAGTGCTAAGCTATCCGGTTTACCAAAGCAGCGGAGCATTTATCATGGCTAATAAACCCCTTTTATCAGGGGTTATCAGGACTCATCTGGTTATCAAAGGGGCTCTAATTACATAAACACCCAGTTAGTACAGAATAGCACAGAAATATCCTAAAAGATGCAAAACTAATTATCATAGAATGACCCTCACAAAATAAGTAGATTATACAGCTATCAAATTTTAATAGAATGTTGTTTGGATGTCTAAAAAGTTATAAGACTATGTAATAATTGGAAAATTTTGAAAAACAATTCAGAAAGTTAGGAAATATGTCTAAAAAGTACAGTAAACAGTGATTTTAGAATTCAACACATGAAACTTTTTTAAGCTAGTAAAAATTTTAGAAAAGCATTAACTATCAGACAAAAATTTATAGAGATGTAATCATAAAATATGAATTATTAATTTCTTAATTAAATATACATAAAATTTCTCATTTCTCCTTACTTTCTAAGGTCATTTCTTGTTTTGTTTCCCACTTTCATTTCCCATTGGGTAACTATGTGAGAGTGCACAAACCACAAAGAAGGTATCTGGATAACTAAAGAAAATCCAGACAAAAGAAACATGTAATATTACTAGCAAAAGTCATGAAAGCAATAACAAGTTCAACCTACTTGAGTATTACCTCTAAGTGGAATTGATACTTAATACCAAAGGGACAGGATGACTTGAATTCTGAAACATGCAAAAAATGGAATTACATATTATCCACGGAAACAGATACACTTATGTAATATTTAATTTCAGAACTTAATGAAAATAAATAAGCATACAGAACAGAAAAGCAAAGTATAGGAAACCAACTCTACCTTTTCAGTATACATTTCATCAAAACATATCCAGTATACACCATTTCCAAATCTCAGACCTTCGGCTGCATGGACATAATGAGACTGCTAAGTGAGTCAACAAAACATACAAAAAGAAGAAAGACATTATGACAGGAATTATTTGAATCATGGATTTCAAAGGAAACATGAGAGAAGCCCAATCATCAGGAGTAGTTGGTCACTGAAGGAGGTGCAACTGCACAACAGTACCAAAAACCTCAAAGTCTGTCTTAATCAAGTGCAGCTTAAAATGGTTGAGACAGATGATTGACGAAAGCATCTATCAGTTAATTCATCTCTGTCAGCATTTATAAGACTCTAGTAAGAACCAGATAACTTTTATTCTGATGACCACCATGTAGGCATGTATACAGTTCAATAGAAACAACCTAATGTACATTTTTGTGGTCTCTAAGCTTGATTCAGTGAAAAACCAGGTATTTTTAAATCTCGAACACCCTTGAGCTGAGACTATTGGCATGGCTCCTCAAGAATGGGCAGTCTGCATCCCCCCTGTTTAGGAGATGTGGAAGTCACCTGTTTACCCACATCCACCAAAAGATTTGGAAAAAAAAAGGATAAATAATACAAAGGAGGATACTCCGAGATTAAGCATGTATACGTATCAACAATATTGCTTTCTTGACCATGGGAACAATTCAAATGCTTTTCCCTGTTTTAATAAAGAATATAGAAGCAAATATAAATAGAGAATATATGTTGTTCTTCTGTCAGCTTACTGGGCATAGGAGATGCCTTCTCCAGGGAGGACTATGCTTTCAGTTCAGAAGTAGAGGCCACAGTTTTCCTTTTAATTGTGCACTTGTGAATCAAGTAGGACTTTGTTTTTTAGAGACGATCAGTAAATTAAGAGTAAGCAAAAGAGAGCACAACAGAAGTATGGGTTAACACCTTCTCTGAGCTTTTTGATAATAACATTTGCATCTGGCATGGTTCCTATGAATGTGCCTCCAGGACGGAGAAGTGCTGACACATTTGCTAAGGCTCGCCTTGCACGGGCCTCCGTTGACCATGAGTAATGCATGGCAAACTGAAAACCAGTGAATATAACATGTTATACATGTAATCAGTTGACCATTCAGCATGCAGTCCAAACAATAATATGTGGACAATATAATAAGACAAATGCAATAAACAGAGAAGTGAACAATACATCTATAGGCAGATAAATTTAGAAAGAATATTTGACCCACATTCCAAAGACAGAAACCTAAAGAGTAATAATGATGAAATGTAAAGTTGTCTGATCAAGCTACCTATTTTAATCATAACAAGCATCCTCCGGCAGACTTATCTTGCACATATGTTCTTGCGGGCAATCTAAAGTTAGAACAACTTTTATCTGGGCAAAAAGTGATATATTCTTGTTTTACCAAAATTAAGAAATAACTCAGTGGTAAACTAGCAGTTTTTTTTTTAAGTGCGTAGTACAACGTATATATATATATTGAGAAAGGGAATGAGAATGTACAAGTATACGTGGGTCAAAAACCCAAAACAAATCCAACCCCCCAGCACCTATACATCAAAAACACCAAGGCAGTGTAAAAGACAGTGATCTCCCAGGGCACCCAAAAAAAGGAGACCTCTAAATGGTTACATTTGACAAAATGCCCACCCACTTCTTGACCCTATCCCAAACAAAATGAGCCAACATCTCCTCAGAGCGGGACTCCCTCCTGAAGAGTGGTAAACTAGCAGTTTACAAGCAAGGCACTTTATTTACCAAAGAAACAAACCTTCCAACAGAGCATTTGAAAAGAATTATGGCAAAAAATGAAAGAAGCACAAAGGCAAGAACTATTTACATTTGAGGATATCATTATCAAAAGCCTATTCAAACTTACACTGTGCCTCAAAGTCTAGGAATGTTGGGAGCAGAAATAAAAAATATAAAGTTTATATTCAGCATCAAAGAGAAACAAAAACCAAAATGTGTATAAGTTATGCAAATTATTTATGGATACAAGTGTGACTGGACATCTCCTTAATACTAGTATAAGTTGTATAACTAGAAGTAGGACATCTCTAATCTATGTATAGGTAGGACATAGATACAGCATCTCTCTTTTAATTTACCCTCAACTCTAAGAAGTAATGATGGAAAAGTTTGCCAACCCATGTCTTGAAGCACAAACCTGTTTTACACTTGGAATGGCAGCCAGCAAAATGCTTAACTGAAGAGATTGGTGAAAAAAACAAGAGTTACAGATGTAAAGTAGATGGACAAAGTGACAGTCAACATCAATATGATTCATCTGCTAATAGAAGACCAGATTGCTTGTGATCTGCAAAGATCCACATATGTCAGAATGTGAAGGCAATAATTGGTGGGAAAGTGATGCTGAGATCAACATATTGGAGTCAAAAGCACTGAATGAGTGTCTCGTACAATGCTGGCAGCAGCAAAATTATTGGGATGCTTCAATGGCAGTGAACTAGATGAGAAATAGGGCTCAATTGACAGAATAAGGTCATGAATGGCTTCTAAAAGAACAGTCAAACCAACAAAAGCAGCCATGAACCAGCAAACAAAACTCCCAGAAACAGTTTATGAATGAGATAAACTGGCTGAACAGGATTTATTCGTAGTCAATGGAATCTGGCAGTTTCCTTATACAAGGTGACTGGGGTATCTTCCTAGTAATAGTTTGACTTGGATGTTTATACAGGATGTTCATGTGCCTAACCAAATATGCTTCCTTTTGTATTAAATAGTCTTTATTTATTCTTGTTTGGCAAACACCAGTCTTTTTCAGAAAAGGTAGATTGTGCTACCAATTTATTAATAAAAGGAAGTACAATCAAGAGAAGGGAGAGGTTCCTCTTCCCTACGACAGACAACCAACTGCTGTGCAAACTAATTAGGCTATCCACATGACAAATGTCTACTCCAACAACAAATAAGAGCTACAATTGTACCACAGATGTTTCTAAAAGAACTTTGCTACCAGAAAACACATTATTGCTTCTCTCCTTCCAGATGCTTGAACAGACCACTGCAGGGATCATCTTGAGTATAAGCACGGAAGCTTGACTAACACTGCCCTTTATGCCATTTGAAAAAATTCCATATATGTGCTAAAGAAGAAAATTTTGTTTGAAAATTTGGCTAGATTATCAAGGATCTGTCAAACAGCTTAACTTGTAGGGAAAGAAATCATTAAGGGAACAACATTTTCCTTCTGCTCATCACAAAATGGACACACACTATTACAGTCCAATCCATTTCTTACTATATAGCTTAGGGACTATACAGTGTTGAAGGACTATCCAAGGATGGCTCTGAATTTTTACAGGCTATTTAGGTATCTATACTGCTGCCAGGTGCCAATTATTGGAGATTGGTGTTCCATTGATATAGGTGCTTTGACAGAGAATTGAGTAATATTTTTCTTCCAAAAGAAAACGCCATGGTTACTTTGACTGATCTCCACTGAGGACAGAGAATCTGGAAGGTGCGTGCTCCACCTCTTCCTCAACTTTAAACATCTGCAGAGATGGATGTGGCAAGATATAATGTCTTCCTTCTGAGATAATTCTGGGAGATGATTCCATTTCTTAGCCGCCAGGAAAGATGCCTTTGGATAACTATCTTTCAAAGACAACCTCTCTTACCACTTATTCCTCCAAAGAAAAGGTATGACTTCCGTCTTCAACTTGAATAAAGAGCTCTTTCTCCATAACTGGAGCAACTTGAGTAATACCTCTCCAAATAGGAGAAATAGCATTGGTGTTTTCCACTTCAAGGTAAAATCTAATGTGATTTCTGTAATGTTAATGCACAATGAGCCCGTCTCCACAAGGAGCCATCACTTATCAAAGACCTCCACAGCCATTTACTTAACAACACCAAGTTCATGTGCTGTAATTTTTTACTCCCAGCCCCCTTATACTTTGGATGAACAAACTTTATCCATTTTACAATGGGGATGCCCTTGGTATTTTTGCATCTGTAGCACAAAACCTCCTCATGATGCAGTCAATTTTCTGCCCAATAAACAACAGTTCACCCTTCCAAAGATGAATACATTAATTTGTAGGTTTGAATTATTGTGTTCACAAGGTGAACATCATTTCCACATTCCCTATGGACAAAAGAAGACAAATCACCGTATAACCTTGTGAAACAGTATGTAATGTGCCATCTAGATGGAGTAGAGGTTTTTAGTATGAAGATGAGTCAAAAGACCAAGCCAGGGCATAAAGATGATAATGTGAAGAATTGGGCAGGCCCCCATAAAACTAAATGAAAATATGAAATGGTCTTATCACCGGCACCAATAGAAAGCAGTACTATGGAGAGCCAGTTAAAATGTTTCCAAATATGGAATAAATAAGTCTCCAAGTAGAAGGCAAATGTCATATCAGAAGAGGTGAGAGAAAGAGGAGGACCCAAGATATCTTTGATAGAATTAAGAGAATATTTGCAAACAAGTAGATGCCCTGAAGAATCACCCATGAGAAGCAACTACTAAAGGTGGATGATCCTAATGCCAAAGATCAGCCTACCCCCTTGCTGTTGTTGCATGCTTCTTTTCTCTTCCTGTTAAGTCCAATCCCCCCCAACCCTGACATCTTTCAAACAAAACAAAACAAGTTTTGAGCAAGGAGCAATCACCAATATGAAAACAGTTACTGGAACAAAAAAGAATATTTCTCACGGTCAGTTTGCATCAACAATCAGCTTTGAGCCTACACCATTGTGCCATTATCATTAATGAGATGCCTCCATTACCTAAGGAGAAGTGCCTTACTCTACATTGTTTATGGACAAGGTTGTCCAGTAAACAGGAGTGAAGAGTCGGGGAGCGGAAGGATGCAGAATAGTTTGAATCCTAGTGGAATAAATAGTGTAGGACAATATACATGAGATAAAAGTTCTATTGAAAATTATGAACATTCTATTCAAGCATAATCAGGACCTCTCTCAAAATGAAAAGTTGGGATTTCGCATAAAGGACTGGTACTATCCAAGGTCTATCACTGTGCAACCAAGCCCAGTGCAGCATGCACAGTAGCAGAAGCCATTTGATCAAGACCATACTTAATCGGACAGTTCCCATATCAAAAATAAAAAGTAACTAAAATCATGCAGGAAGGGAGCTTGAGCGAAGAGCATTAGTACACCACTCAAGTACATCAGCACGACACCCTGCCAAACTTGCATGGTTCACATGCAGGCCTCGACTGGGTGAAGGAAAAGAAGGAACGCAAACAACACAAGGATATTCCAAGAAAATCTTGAATTCAAAAGAAAGGTGTCCTCACAAATCTTCTTTGTGAAAAAAGAATTACCTGACAGCTACAGATATCAAAAGGTGCATCATCTGCCAAGACCTTATCCAAGGGGGCCTGAATGCAAAAAAAAAAAAAACACAAATTAGCAAGTTTTTAAAACTATTTGTCACATACTTCAACTAGTAGATGATGAGATTGGTGTCAAGATCTGGCATCCTTTCGAGGCATGTGGCATCTTAAATGAAAGCCAATATATGTCAGATATTTATAGCACATAATCAATAGATTATATCGGCAGAACACATGATAGGAAAAAAAATGGAAATGATGCTAGGAAAATAAATATTCAGTTAAAAATGCCCCTCTCCACACAGTGTTACGAGCATGTAGTAACCTTCATATCAGAAAATAGATGATTTGACAAAAGCAATGTTCAAACATGCACTATTGCTGCACAATATAAGACACAAAATTACCTCAAAGCAATCTCCACAATAAAGGCGTGCCGGAAAGCTGAACCTTTTCCTGTTTGTGTGGGGGTCTGTATCACCATTATATCGCATCCTGCAATCTTCTATCTGAAGAAAATTCAGTCAGGCAAACTTTGCTTGCAAGAAGACTACTAGTCTTGCAGTGAAAGAAATAGATCATCCACAAAATTATTATCCATATGAGTCTGGAGTCATGCAGAGTACATACTGGATTTTGAGTGTAATCAAGCACTTGGTATCAAATTTACAGTGGTAATATCCATATACTGATATACAGAATGTGGAAGATAGTTAGGTTCTTCAGGTCTTCCTGAAAAAATATAAAGTAGTAATTGACCATCATTGAAATGATGGAAAGTAACTTATTCTGTAGGCTTTCCATGGAGACATTACATGTATTGCACGAAATTGGATGGTGAAAGGAGGAGACTCTATGAGACCTCAACAAATTTGATGACCCAGCACACACTGAATAAAAGGATTTCTTGTTTCAGCTCCACACAATATCAACTTAAAGTATATTATTTTCCTTTCCCCTCTTAAAGAGAAGACATAGAATACCTGGGAACTTTATCTTCTCCCCTTACGGCCTTCCTAAGACTAGATATCAGAGGGGTGAAGAAGAAGAAAGATGTCACTTAGTTGGTAATTTTGTTGTGGCAACTCTTGCTTGCTAGATATGTTCCAGCAGGAAGGATTCGTGGATTTGGACATGGGAAAGGATAGGATGTTTCTCAGTTAGGTCAGCATATCTTATCCTCGCCGACGAGGGAGTGCGGCATGCCGTCTCAAGTCAAATTTGGGCTCCCAAGAGTCCTCTCAAGGTAAAAGTTTTCATCTGGAAGATGCCGACTTGTGATAAACTTGCTCATTTTTTACCACACATTCCTACATTTGCTGTCTTTGTGGGATGACGAGAAGGAATTGGACCACTTTTCACAGGTTGCACCTAGGCTAAGGGTTCTTGGTCCTTAATTAATCATTGTATCCAGCAACCTCTACCTCATTTGTGGGGGTTCACCAACTTCTTCTTAGGTGGCATCGACGTTGGACGCTCAAAGGAGATAAATCGGTGTGGTGGCTCATCCTGCATGCTACTCTTTGTGGTGAGGACACAAGTCGGGCCCGCTTTGACCCGAATCTGGTATATCGACGTCGCCGAGATGGATGTGCAACACAAGCTAGCTTTTGGATGGATGAAAGTTAATGGGTTTTACTATTTTGTTGTTGGACCTTTGTTGTTTGGCCCACTATGATCATGAGAGTCCATCTTTCCTTTCTTTATGTATTTTAATTTTGGGAGATGAAGAGTCCTATTAATGGGTAGGTAGGCTGGTGCAGCCCTTTTGGGCCTTTTGCAGGGCGCTACTTTTGGTAGGATTTGAATAGGGCAGCTTTTTGGGAAGCTAAAAGGTCTTGGCCTTCTATATAAAAGAAGGTGCACCGATGGAAAGAGAGGGGTAGAGAAAGTTTAATTAAGAAATCCAGAAATTTCCTTTCCTCTTGTGTGCAAGTTTCCCTCCCGTGTTCTCTCCCTTCCTCCTCCTCCCAGCTCTCTCTCTCACTCTCTCTCTCTCGTGCACGGATTTCCCCTCCCCCCCCTCTTCGCCGCGCCCCTCTGCGCTGCGCCCCAGCACATCGCCACCGCCCTCCACCTCTGTCTGCTTCTTCTTCCCCCTCCCTTCCCAGCTCGCTCACGCGCACAACGAACACCCCCCCCCTCTTGCCGCGCCCCTGCTCGCAGTCTTCAGGGCACGCCGCCACCGCCCTCCTCTGCTCGCTTCTGCTTCGCCCTCCGCACGGCGCCGCCGGATCGCCCTCCGTACGATGTCACCGGGCTGCCATCCTCCGCCGCGACCCGCCCCTCCGACCACCAATGTCGCCAGGTCGCCGTCCCTCCTTTTCCCCCTCTATCAGCGCTTTCAGTCCCTGCACATCGCCGGAACGCTGCCGGTTCGGCGCCACCACCGTCCACCAGGTCGTCGTCTGCAAGCTCCCACCAGCGCCGGCATCGTCCCACCCTGCTGCTCGCGTCACCGCCTCCCGCTCCGGGTTCTGGCGACACAGGCGCAGCCGTCTCCTGCCGTCTGCATCGCCCCGACCTTCGTCAACAATCACGAAGATAGAGTCACACAGACTGATCCGGCAGTCCTGTGTGAACACCCCTCCCTTGTGTCCCCCTCCTGCGAGAGGTGTATTGCTTGTACTATCCCCTCCCCGAGCTCACCTTCCCTGTGGGAAGTTTTCATTTGGTTGTAATCGGGATCTTCGGCTCAAGTCTTCATCAACGCAGCGTGCAGGAGCGTTGCACGCTTCCCTGCTCGCCCTCGTCTCCGATTCGGACGGGATTCTTCAATCCGTCAAGGTATACCACCCATTTTCCTCCCTCAGATTTTTTGTTCATCTTATATTCCTCAACGTTCACGTAGGACGGTAAGCGAGTGCCTGGTCCAAATATTTTATAAAGTTGAGAGTAGAATCGCTGCTTCAGTGAGTGATCCTTTGTGCGAACCCTTTGGGCTATGTGGGTGTTATATTTTACATTGGTGTTTGACTCATCCGGTCCATGGGGTAAGTCTGATCGCTTTGAGGCACTTGATGTTTCCTATCTTCAAATGCTCCCTATAAAGATTTGCCTTCCATAGGCCCATCTGGGAATTTATCTTGATCAACGTTTGTTAGAGTTGCGGAGTCAACGTGCTTGCTACACTTTGAAGTCCCAAATTCAATATGTCCCTCATCAAATTGGTATCAAAGAGGTTTGACTTGTTCTAACCAAGTCAAGGTCCTAAGTGTGTGTCATCCTCATATAAGTCTAGGTACTCAAATCATTGCATGCGTACCCGTAGTGGCAATCTATATCCTTCTGAGTCAAATTCCAACAACCTCATGGATTCCCTAACCTTAGAGACCCTTATGGCTGGAATCAAACATTTAACTGAGCAACTCAATTCTCTTAATGGTACCATACAAAACATTGGTCAGAGAGTAGGGAATCTAGAAGCCTCCCTAGAAGGACCCCCAAGAAGGGAACCTGAACTTTACTAACATCCTGGACCAAGAGCCCAAGCCCGTAGAGAATTGGTCATGGATAATGAAGTGTAGCAAGAGAAGACTCCCCTGAACCCCATCGTAGAAATCACCAAAGGAGGGATAGAAACTACATGCCCAATGAAAGAGAACAAGAAGAAAACATCCTCAAACATGTGAAAGTAACTGCCCCAACTTTTGATGGAAGTCATGACCCAAAAGTTTATTTAGATTGGGAGGTTGCTATGGACCAATACTTTGATTGGTACCCCATGTCAGAAACTAGGAAAGTTCGATTTGCCAAAATGAAACTTCTTGAACAAGCCAAAGCATATTGGATAAATGTTGAGCGTCTTCAAGAAATGAGGAGGAGAGAACCCATAGATACATGGGAGGAAATGAAGCTCAAAATCAGGGAAAAATATCTACCTCCATCCTATAATCACCGTCTTTTAGATGATTGGCAAAAATTAACTCAGGAAGGAAAATCTATCACCGAGTACATTGAAAAATTTGATGAATATCTCTTGAGGTGTGGAATACATGAAGATGCTAGAATCACACTTTCTAGATTTAGAACTGGACTCAATGGGGATGTTCAAAAAGAACTTTACCTTAGGGATGTAGACACTCTTGAACAAGCCTATCAAGTAGCCCGAGATATGGAAAAATTTCATAGGCAATCCAAATTCAAACCTTTCGGGGACAAGATCAAAAAAATTACACCCCTTTTGTCCGAAATATCCTCAGTCAAATACAAACCCTTCACCCCCAATAGGAGTAATCCTCCTCTCCTAACCACCACCAACCCTAAACCAATAACCCCACCAACAAACCAACCAAGCAAGGGAAAAGAAGTGATAGGAGAAAATTCAAAGAGCCAAAAGATTCAATGTTATCGTTGTCAAGGGTATGGTCACATTGCAAACCAATGCCCCACCAAAACTAACCCAGGGCTATACCTTGGAGATCGGGAAGAACCACTCTTAGTCACACCCATACTTGAAGAAGAATACAACCCTGATCCCACTCTCCTAGAATATTTTGCTGAGGAAGACCAAGAAGATGATCAAAAAGAAAATCCCATTGAACAAGCTGAGGTAGGAGTGGTTAGATGTGCCATAACCAAATCCCAAGAAGAAGATTGGAGGCGTACCACAATCTTTCAAACTTACATCAACTTGACCAACCATCCTTGTAGAGTCATTATGGATAGTGGAAGCTGCATCAATGCCATCTCAGCTGATCTAGTGTCAAAAATCAAACTACCCATAGTCAAACATCCACAACCTTACAATGTTCGTTGGTGAACAAGACCTCCATCCCGGTAGAATCCACATGTCAAGTACCAATCCATTTCAACTCCTATCATGGCATCATATGGTGTGATGTTGTACCAATGGAGATCAATGGCATCATTCTAGGGAGACCATGGATGTATGATGTAGATTTAACCATTAATGGAAGGGCAAATCAATGTTCATTCGTCCATGAATGGAAAAAGATTCAACTGAGTTGTGTTCCCCCAAGCTACCTCCAAACCAAAGGAAAAAATATGTAAGAATCCAAAGAGGATGATAGACTCTCAGCACCCATACCCAAATATGACACTCTTGTCCCAAGCAACTTGGTAAAGATCCTCCAACCCACACAAAAGGAATCCACTTGATTAGTTACCAACAATTTGAGAAGGAAACCACTAGAGAGACCTTGTGTGTGCTCTGGTCATTACCATTAGGTCAAAGGAAAGGGAAAAGGAAACTACATCCAATGTTCAACAGCTCCTGGAAGAATTTAAGGATGTTTTCCCTGAGGATCTTCCTGATCAATTACCCCCAATGCGTGATGTACAACATGCCATTGACCTTGTTTCTGGGGCTACCATACCAAATCTCCCACACTATAGACTCAATCCTGCTGAGCATGCTGAACTAAAAAGGCAAATAGAAGAACTAATCAGAAAAGGGTTCATCCGAATTAGCAGAAGTCCTTGTGCAGTCCCTGCCCTTCTCACACCCAAAAAAGATGGAACATGGAGAATGTGTGTTGATAGTCGGGCAATCAACAAAATCACTGTCAAGTATAGGTTTCCCATCCCTAGGCTTGATGACATGTTAGATATGTTGGCTGGTTCTACCATTTTTTCTAAAATTGACCTCAAGAGTGGGTACCATCAAGTTAGGATTCGTCCAGGAGATGAGTGGAAAACAGCCTTCAAATCAAAAGAAGGATTATATGAATGGTTAGTAATGCCTTTTGGGCTCACAAATGCTCCAAGCACTTTCATGAGATTAATGACTGAAGTTCTAAGGCCCTATATAGGAGTATTCCTTGTAGTCTACTTTGATGACATTCTCATCTATAGTAAGACTAAGGAAGAGCATCTTGAGCACATAAGGAGTGTTTGCCTCACCTTAAGGAAGGAAAGTCTCTATGCCAATAAAAAGAAATGTGAATTCATGACTGACAAGGTCACCTTTTTAGGCTTCATTGTATCTGCTAAAGGAGTAGTGGCTGACCCTGAAAAAATTCAAGCTATTGTTAATTGGCCGGAGCCTAAAACAATTCATGATGTTCGGAGTTTTCATGGCCTTGCAACTTTTTATAGGAGATTCATAAGAAACTTTAGCACCATCACTACCCCCATCACAAGTTGTCTAAAAAAGGGAACATTTGAGTGGACAAGATCAGCCTCTAGAGCTTTCCAAGAGATCAAAGAAAAAATGACTCAAGCCCCTATCCTCAAGTTACCAGACTTCTCAAAAGTTTTGAAATCGCTTGTGATGCCTCGAGAGTAGGAATAGGAGGAGTCCTTAGTCAAGAAGGACATCCAGTGGCTTTTTTTAGTGAAAAATTGAATGATGCTCGGCGTAAGTATTCCACTTATGATAAAGAGCTTTATGCTGTGGTGCAATCTTTGAAACATTGGAGACACTACCTCTTACCTAAAGAGTTCATCCTATTTTCTGACCATGAGGCCCTTAGGTACTTAAACTCTCAAAAGAAATTGAATGCCCGACATGCCAAATGGGTGTCATTCATCCAATCTTACACTTTTGTTTGAAGCATAAGGCTGGGAAAGAGAATAGAGTAGCTGATGCCTTGAGTAGACGGGTAGAACTCCTCTCATTAGTGAGTGTAGAAGTTATTGGGTTTGAAAGGCTTAAAGAGGAATACTCAAATTGCCCAGACTTTGGAGAAGTCTATTCCCTTCTTAACACACATACCACCAAAGAACACATGAATATCTTTTGGAGAATGGGTATCTTTTCAAGGGAACAAAATTGTGCATTCCCAAAACCTCAGTAAGGGATTTTCTTATTTGGGAGTTACACGCGGGAGGGCTAGCAGGTCATTTTGGACGAAACAAAACCATTGATCTAGTGGAAGATAGGTTCTTTGGCCAAGCTTAAAGAGAGATGTGGCAAAATTGGTTGCTTAATGTCGTTTATGTGCCACAGCTAAACAAACCAAACAAAACACAGGGTTGTATACACCACTCCCCATACCAAATCGGCCATGGGAGGACCTAAGTATGGACTTGTCCTAGGACTACCCAAAACTGTTCGGAAACATGATTCAATCCTTGTGGTAGTTGATCGATTTTCAAAATGGCTCACTTCATTCCATGCTCCAAGGCTTCGGATGCCTCCAAGATTGCCCACCTCTCTTTAATGAGATTGTTTGCCTTTATGGGTTACCCAAAACCATTGTAACTGATCGAGATGTCAAATTCACTAGTTATTTTTGGAAAACATTGTGGCATCTTATGGGAACCCTATTAAAATTTTCCACAGCATATCATCCTCAAACAGATGGCCAAACAGAAGTGGTCAATAGGAGTCTAGGGAATCTCCTAAGATGTCTTGTAGGGGACCACCCGGGGAATTGGGATCTTATTCTACCAAGAGCTGAATTTGCATATAACAATTCTGTCAATAGGTCCATAGGGATGAGTCCATTTGAGGTTGTGAGTGGTTACAAACCAAGAAACCCATCAGACCTCATCCTTTACCAGAGTTTGCTAAAGTCTCACAATCAGCAGAGTCATTTGCACATCATGTCAGGGATCTTCATCAACAAGTAAGCAAGCACATTGACTTAAGCAACCAAACTTATAAGAGATTAGCTGATGCACACAAACGCTTTCAAGAATTCCAAGAAGAGGACTTTGTGATGGTAAGAACTGCAAGGATTTTCCCAGGAATATCCTCTAAATTAAGAGCTCGAGGGGCAGGACCCTTCAAAGTGCTAAGACGATTTGGTTCAAATGCATATGAGATCGACATACCCCATGACTACGGTATTAGCCGAACATTTAATGTGTCAGATCTAACACCTTATAAAGGGCAAGCAGCGATACCTAGTGACCCCTTTGAGCCTTCTCCTCCCATTTGGAGTGAACCCCTCCCAAATCCTCCAAAACCACAGAGAGCACCTCGTGAACAAATTGAGAGGATATTGGATGAACAGGTAATCACTACACGGAATCAAGGGTATCAAAGGTATCTTGTTCGGTGGAAGAACCTACTTGAATCAGAAGACACATGGGTAAGTCGGGAGGAACTGCAACAACTTGATCCAGATCTCTTGGAGCGATTTACTCGACAGAGTCGAGCTTTTTGCATCCCAGGAGATTTGGTGAGGACACAAGTCGGACCCGCTTTGACCCGAATATGGTATATCGACGTCGCTGAGATGGATGTGGAACACAAGCTAGCTTTTAGATGGATGAAAGTTAATGGGTTTTACTATTTGTTGTTGGACCTTTGTTGTTTGGCCCACTATGATCATGCGAGTCCATCTTTCCTTCTTTATGTATTTTTAATTTTTGGGAGATGAAGAGTCCTATTAAATGGGTAGGTAGGCTGGCGCAGCCCTTTTGGGCCTTTTGCAGGGCGCTACTTTTGGTAGGATTTGAATAGGGCAGCTTTTGGGAAGCTAAAAGGTCTTGGCCTTCTATATAAAAGAAGGTGCACGATGGAAAGAGAGGGGTAGAGAAAGTTTAATTAAGAAATCCAGAAATTTCCTTTCCTCTTGTGTGCAAGTTTCCCTCCCGTGTTCTCTCCCTTCCTCTGATCTCGTCTTCTCTCCCTTCCTCCTCCTCCCAGCTCTCTCTCTCTCTCTCTCTCTCTCTCTCTCTCTCTCTCTCGTGCACGGATTTCCCCTCCCCCCCCTCTTCGTCGCGCCCTCTGCGCTGTGCCCCAGCACATCGCCGCCGCCCTCCACCTCTACCCGCTTCTTCTTCCCCCTCCCTTCCCAGCTCGCTCACGCGCACAACGAACACCCCCCCCCCTTCTTGCCGCGCCCCTGCTCGCAGTCTTCAGGGCACGTCGCCACCGCCCTCCTCTGCTCGCTTCTGCTTCGCCTCCGCACGGCGCCGCCGGATCGCCCTCCGTATGACGTCGCCGGGCTGCCAACCTCCGCCGTGACCCGCCCCTCCGACCACCAACGTCGCCAGGTCGCCGTCCCTCCTTTTCCCCCTCCTCTGTCAGTGCTTTCAGTCTCTGCACATCGCCGAAACGCTGCCAGTTCGGCGCCACCACCGTCCACCAGGTCGTCGTCTGCAAGCTCCCACCAGCGTCGGCATCGTCCCACCCTGCTGCTCGCGTCACCGCCTCCCGCTCCGGGTTCTGGCGCCACCGCCTCCTTTTCCCCCTCCTCTGTGGGTGTTATATTTACATTGGTGTTTGACTCATCCGGTCCATGGGGTAAGTCTGATCGCTTTGAGGCACTTGATGTTTCCTATCTTCAAATGCTCCCTGTAAAGATTTGTCTTCCATAGGCCCATCTGGGAATTTATCTTGATCAAGGTTGTTAGAGTTGCGGGGTCAACGTGCTTGCTACACTTTGAAGTCCCAAATTCAATATGTCCCTCATCACTTTGGGCCTTGTGGAACAAAAGAAATAGTAGAATATTCAGAAGAGAAGCGCGGTCAGAGGACAAGCCTTTTGCTTTTGTTGGAGATAGAGTTTCTTTTGGGCTAAACATTTGTGTGCGGCGAAGGGTCTCAACTCCTCACTCTTTTTGCATCTGGGGAGTTAAGGTGGTTTGTCACCTTTTGGAGAGGGTTTCCTACTGTATAGGGGTTTTTGTTTTTATATCTATATACTTGTACATCCTTTTCTTTCTATCTATATAATCTGTGGTACTACCCACGTTTCCAGAAAAAAAAACTCCTGCTAGATATCTCTCTCCATCTAGATGTTGTTTGTGATCAATGAAAAGTTGGCAGTTAACAAGGTGACTCGTGACTTAAACAATGGCCAAGAACAAGTTTTATCCTTATTTTTGGGCTAACCTAATGAGATAAAGCATCTCATAGATGCTATGTTATAATTCTTGAGGCACCATCCATAGGGGACTACAAGTCCCAATTCTTCAGCTTGCATTTTATATATTATTCTATGTGTTGGAAATATTAATAAGTATATAAAATTTTAACAAAGAAGTTAGTGGCAAAGGAAAATCCGAAGCAGAAGCAATGAACTGAGTGCACTTACTGAGCCTTCAGCAATGTCAATGCCACATAATACCCAACTCTTGCCTTGTCCCATTTGATCAAGTCGCCACCCTATGGAAGGAGAAGTCGTTAAATTCAGTCACCATTTAGTTTAAAAGAAAACAGAAACAAACTTCATGAATGTCTTATCAGTAACCAGTGTGATTACTGGTTAGTAGTTGGCAAAGCACAAATATAGAAAAAGTGATGGAAAAGTTAATATTCCTATTGATTTGTTTCAAAATTGACCCTGTGTGGCCTTTTAGTTCTCCGTAATCTAAATATATAGGAGGCTGCATGCCATATAATGTAGGATCATCCACTTAGAGAAGAAAGGCAATCAAGAAGGGTGACATTTAAGAGGGGATAATCAATACCCACAGTAATCATCCCCCGTGAACAATTCTCAGAGAAAAATTAATGACAACAACTACAAAAAGGAGGTGAGTCAATATCACACCTTTCCACATGCAAGATCGAGCACACCATCTCCTGGCCTAGCATACAACTGAACGAGGACACTTTTAATCTGTCCATTAAGAAATGGCAAAACCAAGTTGAGAAGGAACCCAGAGGAGTTAGAAAATATTGAAAAAAAAGAATACGGGCATAATTATGATGTACTCGTACACAATTAGATGGAAAAGAAATTTAGTCTACGGGATAAAACCATGTCATATTTTGCCTGAACAATTTTTTTTTTTTTTGCAAGGGAAGAGGTAATGCGAATAAATTCAAAACTTTTCTACTTAGAAAAGCAAAAAATGGGGTTATGGGACTGGACTATCGGATACCCAGTTGTTGAGCTTCTTCATATGAATGATTGGGCTTGCTTCCCGCTCTTCAAGAGTCCTGTTTGCCCTGGCACTATAATGGTCAGCAACTCTCTGAGCAAAATTCTTTGTCTTTTCGTCCTCCCGGTCTCCTGAATGCAGAAAAAAAAGAATAACACCTTAGGTCAGTCAACCCCAAATTTATCCATCTCAATAAAAGGGAAAAAACCAAGAAATCCATCGAAATCCTTCTCGAAGAACAAAATTTGATGACAGAAAACAAATTGGTTTTCATTATCATACCCTCGGGAGCTAACCGCAGCTTTGATTGAGGTGGGCCGGAAGAGCTGGAGGAGCGCTCTTCCCCATATCTCCTCTTCATGTTCACTACTTAGCTTGATAGGGGGAGAGTTATCTATTCTATTGATTGCTCTTAACAGCTCGAGGAGGGTTTGAGCGCGCGAAAAGAGAGAGAGAGAGAGATAAAACGGAAAGGCAGAAATTATGCGGAGAAGGCTATTTGGACATTGCAAGGGGAGGAAGCCGGGCTCGTTCACCCGCTTCGGTATCGAGCTGCCACTCCGGTCGGCATGGGCATTCTGCTTTTCTTCTCTTCTTAGGGATTCTTGCAAACGAATCCTACTTATAATCTTATTTACAGAATTGCCATCATTGCTTCCATGTTGTTCTATGATTCTATCTATCTTCACTGCTTTGCAATATTTGCATAAATACTCCGGCCGTCAACATCCATTAATCTTGTGTCTTGTGAAAGAGAAATGTTTGTTATTAATAAGTACTGTGTGAATTATTTATCAAGTAATTTTATTAATTAAAATTTTTATCAGACTCTTTTTTCTCTCTCCATTATTGACAAGCAATCCATGCGAAACTTATTACTGGTCCAAACTAATAACAAGTATTTCTCTTTGTAAAAATATCTTGTTCAACTCCGCTCAATCTCTAATAGAATTGTTTACATATTTAAAATATGTATAAATTCTTATGGCTCCATTTTCGTATGAGGTTAAGCAGAAGATAAGGGTGAATCTAATCTCATCTCATATTTGATATGCCAAAAAATGGGGACAAAAGTGGTTTAGATATTTTGGAGATATCCTAAAAAAATAAGTATAAGTTGAGAATAAGTCATCTCATGTTGTTACCAAGGTTCGCCGTACCATTCGGATAGACTGTACCGTATTTTTCATGGGACGGTACGTATCGTACCGTACCGTACCGCTGAGGTACGGTGAAAAATGACTTGTTTGATTTATTTTTTAAATTGTGATTTGGTTAATATTTGAAATTAACAAATTTCAAAGAAAATGAGTAAAACATAAGAACATCACATAAAGATGTTGAAAAATATAAATAAATTTATTTAGTCATTTAAGTCAACCCATCACAATCATCTAATATTCATCTACCATACATATAATCATACCAAAATCATAACACAAACATTTAGTGTTCATCTAAATATTAAGGATATAATTATGATACAAGCCAAATACAATACTCATATCGTCGTCCTCATATTCATCATTTTTCTTTGCATGAAAAATTACAAATTAGCATCATCTTCTTTAACATGTCACCAAGGACATTTAACAAGTTCTTACCTACTCTTCCTCATCATGCTGAGCATGTATGTCCACAAAACCCTCGTAGTAGGGGGTATAACTTCCATCTCGAACAACCTTACATTATAAGTGCTCTCCAAGAAGCACAAATAATCAGTATAAGGCATGTAATTTTGATATAGGTCTTCGTACATATGCTGATATTCTAAATATTGACGTGTTCCTTAGCGTACTATTGTAGGTTTTGGTGATGGAACGACTAGAATTTACATATAAGAATCATCATGACCATATTGGTATCCAGAAACATAATAACCACAATACCTATGATGTTGTCCATATGGATCCAGCTGTGTATGTCCAGAAAAGAAACTGTGACCCTCACTAGTAGCCTCAGATGTTGTGTCGTCCTGTGTGCTCAATCTCTCAAAATCGGATACAATCCTTTGATAGCTACTACTGTCCATAGGACCTATGTGTTGCCCTTTCTCGTCTGCTTGATACATTTTTGATGTGTTTAGTGGGACACCGTGATCTCGACCATCTTCATGTTGAAATCCATGATGGAGATAATATGCTGCAAATGATTATGATGAATGTGAGCACATGATAATTGTACTAAATTATTGACATTGGTTGATATTATTTACTTGCCATATGTAAGTCTCTACTCATCTAGCGATCTTATCGATCTTCGATAATGTCGATAAGCATATGAGAATTACTAGAAAAAAATACTGATTTTAAGAATATAAAATATCAAAAATTATTGATGCATAGATGTTGAGATTAAGTCGACCTAATAATTTTTTAGATAATTTTTACTTGATAAAAAATTAGTTTAAAAAATTAAACTATAATTACTATAATTTGTATCATCTCTTAATTAGTTTATGTTTAAAATTTCATCTCAATTAGACATCATTTAGACCTCTTAAGTGCACACAGAATTTGTCGCGGTACAGCGAACCCTCTGTGCACTTCAACGGAACGATATTTGGTTTCGAAAATAAAGTCAAATCTGAAGTCATCATAATTACTAAAAACATATATGATTCTAAAAATATAAATATCATGAGTTATTGATGCATAGATGTCGAGATTAAGTCGACCTAATGATTTTTGGGACAGTTTTTACTTGACAAAAATATTTTAAAAAATTAAAATAAAATTATTAAAATTTATATCACCTATTAATTAGTTTATGTTTGAAATTTCATCTCAATTAGACATCATTAGGTCCCTTAGATGTTGAGATTAAGTCGATTTACTGATTTTTGAGATAATTTTTACTTAATAAAAAATTAATTTAAAAAATTAAAATAAAATTCCTATAATTTGTATCATCTCTTAATTAGATTATGTTTAAATTTTCATCTTAATTGGACATCATTTACATCACTTTAATACACCAAATATGAGAAAATATGAAAAAAAAATAGAATTAACGGATCGGACAGAACCGGTCCGGTCCGTGGTGTGCCGCTGCGGTACGCAACGACACACCCGGGTCACCCAATGGGGTGACCCGACATTGGGGTGACCCGACTGTGCCTGGCTCGCAGGAGCCCAGGCACGGTACGGTACGGCCGTACCGCGGCGGTTTGCCGCGGTACGGCCACTCGTAGTTGTTACTAGGATGACTTATCCCCATCTCCTATCTCTATTTTTTCTTCTCTCCTTTTCATTTTTATTTATACTTTTGGAGACCTAAAAAGGGTGGAGGTCAACTTTATTTCTTACTTTTTATTTATATTTTTCAGAACCACTATAGACTATAGTGCAGCAATATATATGTTGATTAATTTCTACTTATTTCATCTGATTTTATGTTGGCTACATGTTTTGTTGATGTTATTAACATTGTCATTATATTTTTCTTGCCTTCTTAATTAATTTAGTTATATATTTAGACACCAAACTCAATGGCCACCCCAAAAATGGTAAAAACTAGGGTGATTATTGAAACAATAATGTTGATCACATTTTACTTGATATTCTTGTGGAGCAAAAGGTTAATAAGGATGATTTATGTTTCAGAAAATTCAATGAGATTATTAAAATGTAATAGACATTATCAAATCCCAAAAATTACTACAAAAATATAAGAGATTGTATGTTCTTTATCTTAGTTTAAAAAGTCGCTCTAGATAGAGATGGGATGATAAGAAAAATATATTCACACTAACACTATTTTTATCAAATGAAAAAGGTTTAATGATAAAAAATAAAATATATTCTCACACTAACATTATTTTACCAAACAAAATGCGGAGTTATCTTCCACAATCTATCTCTAAAAATATAAAATAAAAAACAGATTAAAGATAGAGATAACATATCTCCAGATTAATTTATTTCATCCCTATATTTTTTATCTCCGTACCAAATAGGCTTGCATGCATGCACATAATACGTCAGTCAAGAGAAAAGATATTTTTGTCTGAAAACTTAATTTTTTGAGTAAGAACTGAAAAGCCATGTCATGTTATAGTTAAGGAATGGAAGTTAGCTTCCAACATTTATTTTTCTTTTGTAACGAAGAATCCTCGTTCCATGGAGTTTATGTTATTGTTATGTTATGACAAAGAGGCCAACACTGCGTTCCAACTTCCAACTCGGTGAAGACAATCTTTCTCCATATCGTTTCCTTAGCCATTAATTCCAGGAACCTCTTTAAAATGAAAATTAGTAAGACGTATGTTCAATAAAATCTTTCAACTATATATACTTTTTCCGATAAAGTGCGTATTAGATATTAAAACTAAGAACTCGGTGGAATTATATATTCAGTCTAGAGGCATAAATATTAGGTTATAAAATGTTCTGTTGGATTAAAAATACTTGTTTAGGGAAAACGCATATGGAACGCTAATGAAAAGAGGGGTTTTTATATCGATTATTCTTACAATAAATACTACAAACATATCATCTTTACTAAAAAATTGTTTAAACAAAATGTCATCGGTGTCTTATGGCGTTGCCACACATCTTGCTAAATATGATTAGTGCAACATATCAAGAAAAATGACAAAATTATCCTCGGGTAAAACAATAGGTATTAAGATCATATATAGTTGGTCGAACAGCATCATACTGTTACAACATATGCTCAGAGTTTTACGATCTAAATATGGAGCGACCCAATCACGAGCGCCCCCCTCCCGCTACAACGACGCCCACGCCTCATGTAGACCCCTCTCCAAACACACACCCCTTGTAATAGCACCCCAGTCACCTCATGTAATTGGGTAGAGCCCTTCTTCCCACCAGTGTTTGTGCTCTCCTTAGCCGTTCGAGCACAGAGGATGTATGGTGCTCTTACCTTTACGCATGTCTGGGAGGTAGGTTTCAAACGGGAGATTACTAGTGCTGAAATCTGTTATCTATGGAAACCCTTCTACTGATTTGATATTAGAACCCGTGCCCCCCAGAAAGGTCTCTCAGATCTAGTTGTTCCTATGGAGGACATTCTTGCTAGGGTTGCATAGCCTTGGATCCAGAAGATGTGTGCTCAGGTGGGATCCAATCATAAGCACGCCCAGTGGTGGACTCAAAATTTTCATTCAGTTGGTGTACTTTTAGACATATTTTTTAAATCTAGTGGAGTCACTATTAGTGAAATTTACAAGCATAATGAAAATTTTTCAATCTAGTGGGGTCCTGTGACCCCATTGACACTAAGGTGGATTCGTCATTGAGCACGCCCTCTCCTTCAACCACCATTAATTCCAATGTCGCTACCACCTAGAAGAAGGAAGGTAAACTCTTCATAGCTTGAACAAGGCCGTGTAGCGAAAAGGGATAGCACTATTAGCATCCTCTCCTTCGAGGTGCAGAGTGCCATGTCCAAGGCCTTCTACTCCATAGGTCCCTCTCCACCTCCGAGGTCTACCACCTCTACAACAAGGTCCTCAAATCCCATGCCGCCTAGACCCTCGTCTCCATTGATGAGCCCACCTACTCGAGCTAGTGGCCATGGAGAAGCCCGACAATCTAAATTGCAGCACTGTCGTAGTATCTTGCCTAGGGAAGCACTATGTTGAGCAGGTCTCGATGGGCTTCGAGCACATCTACGTCAACCTTTTAGATTGCAAGGTCGAGGTAGGTAAGTTGGGATTTGTGGTCAAGGACACCAAATGAACTATTAAGAAGATGGAATATCTCAGTGACAGTGTGCAACAAATCCAGCCTTCCATTCGAGGGGCTGAGGTCATTGGCGATGGACACCTCCAATGGAATTATAAATTTGGTACACAGTCTTCCTTGAGATGTGTATCAAGATCGACTCTAAAGAAGATGGAGCAATATGTGCATCGACAACGCCGACGCCTATTCGGGCCAAATCGCAGAATCGGTGTGGTACAATCCATAACATATCACAAATATTCTGATTTGACAGAATTTGTCGGTTTAATGAATCTTGGTTAATGTGTCAATCCCGTTAAAAATGAGAGTAGTAAGGTATTTCATAAAAAATATTTATTTGGTGAAAATGGTAGAATTTGGAAAGAATATTCGTCTATTTTAACTGTATTGGTCTTTGTGAAATATTTGACATTTAACAATAATATTTCGACAATATTTGATAAAAATGGCATTTTTGCAATATTGAGTATAAGAATATTTCACCAGTGAGGATCTTTAAAAAGAAACAATGATATAGATCGGATTCCTTTTTCTATGGTTATTTCATATTTAATAAAGTGGAGAATCAGGCTAATCAACCATCATTGCATTTATACTCTTAATTACTATGAATGGTCAAAAGTTCTCTTTAATACTTTCAAATGGTTGCATCAATCACTATTAAATATAACTTAAAAGCTAAACTTACGAAACCAGCCAACAAATTAGGTTTTATAGGACTTGAAGAGATCACGAGAGCATTAAGGATAGTTTTTATTATTTGACTTTATTATAAAATTTTACAACATTTCTTAGGAATATCTTTTATAAGCTCCATGCAATATTACTTGAATATCTGACTATGGGTATTATGTGGTAGATACAAAATTTCTCTTAACATTATAACGAGCAGCATCATGATGAATACAAATAGGTTACTAGAAAATATGTAAATTATTATTTTTCTCAACATTAGAAAAGTGAGAACAATATGAGATGAGTCAAATGCACAAAATCCACTAAATTTTTTATTGAAGAAACTAAAAAATAGAATTCACTTTTAAATTACTTACATTTAAAAACTTTATCACTACAAGAAATGAAGGATATGTAGACGGCTGAAAGCCGTCTACGTAAGCACAAGAACCGTCTACAAAAGGTTTGTAGACGGCTATACAGCCGTCTAGAAAGCCGTCAACGAAAATTCCGTCTACATAACATACGTAGACGGTTTATAAGCCGTCTACTAAAGATCTATATGTAGACGGCTTCAGCCGTCTACGAAGATAGGTAGACGGCTACAATAAGCCGTCTACGAAGATAGGTAGACGGCTTCTTTACCGTCTACAAAAATTTAAGTAGACGGTTATTAAGCCGTCTATAAATATTTATGTAAACGGTTTCTAAGCCGTCTATAAATATGTATATCGACGATTTATAAGCCGTCTATATAAACTTATGTAGACGGTTTTTAAGCCGTCTACATAAACTTATGTAGACGGTTAATAAAACGTGTAAATAATGTTTTGTAGACGGCTGAAGCCGTCTACACATTTCAAATTTTTTTTAATATTTAATTTATTTTTTTTTTTTCCCTGTTAGTACAGAAATCAAAACATCATTACTACCATGCACACACAAATTATTTAAAAACACATCATATACATACAATATTAATACCATACACACAAATTATCTAAAAACACATCATAAACATATTCAAAAGAAATACAATATCTCACCCACTATAATAATCTAATCATCATCATCATAATCATCAGCAGACTCGTCACTCTCCTCACACTCAAGCTCACGCCCAAGACGAGACGGCTGTGATGGCTGAGCAGTATATTGCTGCATGAAGGCTCGCATCTCTGACATCTGACTGCGCAAGTCCTGTAACTCCTGGCGATCCTGCTCCTCTCTGCACACAAGTCCTGTAACTCCTGGCGATCCATGCTCCTCTCTGCACACAGCTCCTCCATCTTTTTGTTTTGATCCTGCAACTGCTGCACTTGAGTGTGGTAGCCGCCTGAGGAGCTCGATCCCTCTCCCCTCCCGTACCAAGTGCGGAGCGTCTCAGCCTTACCCGCACAACGAACACGTCCAGGCCTATCTCGTCCCATGACAGCTATGAAGGCATCCTCGGCTAGAACAGGAGCGGCATCATCACTCTGGAGGGAAGGAGTCGTCATCTGTGTCATCTTCTCCTACAATTAAAAAATATTTCATTAACAAAAATGAGAAATTATAAACTAATTTATTAAAAATAATTTATCTAAGACCGATACACTTACAAAACGATCCCTGCTTTCGTCATCAACCCACTGCTGGGTACCGTCAGGGAGGTCTTTACATCTCCCCATCTTAAAAACCTCTATGCGATCGGGCTCACGTTGGTGAGTCTTCACCTGTAAAAATTAATTGTATAATCATTAAGTACGAAAAAAAAATCAATAGAGATTATTAAAATTACATTCAATAAAATAAAACCTTACAAAATCATCTTTTAATTGATAAATACTGGTACGCCCCCGCCGATACGTCATATTTGATGCGTACGATTCTGCTTGTTACGCTCGGCAATATCCTGTAAAGAAGAAGACAATTCATATATTTGAATATTTGATAAAATCTGAAATGAAAAATCATAAGTACATATGTAATTAAATCAAATTATTTTACTTGCTCCTCCCTTGAATTCCATTTTGACACATTGTCCGCCAATCAGATGGATCAACACCAGGTGGAACAGATGCAACAGCATCCTCAAAGGTCTTGCCCTTATAATGCTACAAAATAACAATTACAAAGTTAACAAAATATTCATTATCAAGATAAAAAACAAACAAATACTTTTTAAAAAAATACTTACTTTCGACTTCAACATCCCACGCCAGCCTTTGTGCATGGCTGTCATATGTTGTAACATTTCCTTATCCGTCTGAGGAGTCCGATCCCAAGAATACCACATCTACACATATATTACCAATCTAATTTAAATATCTCACAAATACACAATATTCACTTTAAATATTAATCTATTTACCTCGAGATCTCGAAATATTCCATTCTTTGTCTCTTCAGATAGTTTTGAAAAAAATTTCTGCCATAGTTTGCAATGCAGTCTGATGACAATGCCCATACGACTTATAAAATTTGTCCCTTGCTCGCCTACCCCGTATCCACCAATTACTCTCACATTCCATTTCTGTCCAGGCTCTAGCCTCCTCTCTGTGGCACCTCTAGAGGGACCCCGACGACCACTCCCTCGACCCCACGATGGTGTCTCTATGTAAAAACATATACATAAAGAAAATGATTAGATTTTATGAAACTAAAGTAAATATAAATTGTAATGCTACTGAATATAAAAATATACCTGCTACAGAAGAAGATGCAGATGCAGCAGAAGACGCCCCCTGAGTGATAGGAACTACGGCTTGAGAAGGATGACCTGCAACAGAGTCTTCAGGTGATGAGTTGGCACGTCATCCACAGTCCGTGCTCTCCG
Organism: Colocasia esculenta; assembly: GCA_014218235.1. Taxonomy (NCBI): domain Eukaryota; kingdom Viridiplantae; phylum Streptophyta; class Magnoliopsida; order Alismatales; family Araceae; genus Colocasia; species Colocasia esculenta. Next base: position 68,100,926 of record CM024759.1, on the reverse strand, counting down.
AACACGAGATCCCCTGCGCGAACTCATATATGAAAATATTGATATTGATAAGCAGCGTATATAATTTACAAAGAAAATTTGACGGCATCTCCCCTATATTAGGAGCATATCCACAATTGAACCTCCTGTGGGAAAAATTTCATTTGCAATATGAAGAATGAATAACATGAGGCATTAAGAACCAACTTTACAGGCAACAGGAATGCAATTACCATGTCATTTCCAACAAGTCTCATTTAATATTAACATTAAAGAGTCACATTCTATAATAGAAAAACATAACATAATTACAACTCCACTTAAATCTCCATATATTCACCAACTCTCACATTAATTCCTTCAGTTACATCAACATCAAATATTTCTCCATTGATAGGAACATCAACCAAATTTTCTTGATAAGCTTCAACAATTTCATCCTCAGGCACTTCTTCCTGTTCTGCCATGTTATAATAGTCTCGGGGTTGTGCTCTTACAGGAATGATCCATCCTGTTCTTCTATTATCATCTACATAAAACACCTGCTCTACTTGTTGGGCAAGTGCAAATGACTCATTTATCCCCAATTTTTGATTGATGTTGAGACTGATGATCCCATATTTGTCAACTTGGAATCCCTTGCCTTCATGATAAACATCCCACCAGTCACATTCAAACAATATAACACGTCTGTTATGGTCAAAACATATTTCCACAACATCCTTAAGATGTCCATAATAGCCATCACATTTATTATTAAGATCTGCAATCACAACAACACCACATAATTGAGTCTGCTTTGTATAATCTGCAGTTCTTGTACGGAACCTAAATCCATTTGCAATATAGCCTGAATGTGAATAAGCAATTCTTGATGGTGTTTGTGACAAAATTTGGATATCTTGAGTGCATCGAGGATCATTTGCATCTTTTAATTCTTGGACATAACTTTGAAACCATTTTCTGAAATCTTTCTCGATTCCTCTACAAGTTTCTAGCCTTCGTTTATGCTCAGCCAAAAAAGGATCAATCTCCTCTATCTGTTTCAAATATACGTATGTGCCAACTGCACTTCTTTCTCAGATAACACACGATTCTCAACTTTACCCTTCAAAAAACGCCCTGGGGGATTAAAGATTGACAAGAAATCATCATCGTCACTGCGACTAGGAGCGCCATCCCAATTTCTTTCTGTACGATTAAACTGAGTGACTATATTGGGCAAAGTACATAGAACAGAACGAAATAGTCTCCTCAAGAAGATAGCCTTCCACAATTGAACCTTCCGGTCGTGCTTTATTGCGCACATAATCTTTCAACTTCTTCAAGTATCGTTCTATAGGATACATCCACCGGTATTGAATAGGACCAGCAATTCTAGCTTCATAAGCCAAATGTGATATCAAATGAATCATGATAGTGAAAAATGATGGCGGAAAAATTTGTTCTAACTTGCATAGTGTTATTGCTATATCAGCTTCTAACTTCAGCAAATGTTCAGGCCTCAAAACTTTAGAACATATATCTTTAAAGTACATACTCAACTCTGTGATTGGGTCAGTCACATCTGCATGAACAATGTTGCGAAGTGCTAAAGGCAGCAACACTTGCATATAAATATGAGAGTCGTGACTCTTCAACCCTATGAGCTTTCCACTTGTAAAGTCCACACACTTGGATAAATTAGATGAATATCCATCGGGGACTTTAATGTTCCTTAGAAAGTCACAAATTGTAACCTTTGTGTTCTGTTCAATGTAAAAATCGCTGCAGGTGGCTTTCCTCCTTGATCTGTCGGCACATGCAGTTGCGGACGTATCCCCAATCTTCTAAGTCCATCCGTGCCTTAACTGTGTCCTTACTGTAACCAGATCCAAGTAGATTTAAAGTACCCAATAGATTGTCACAAACATTTTTTTCGATATGCATCACATCTAAATTATGACGGAGAAGCAGATTTTGCCAATATGGTAACTCCCTAAAAAAAATACTTTGTTTTTTCCATCCTTTCAGTTTATCAATGTCTTTCTTAAAAATCTTTCCAAACCTAGTAATAGGCACCATCTGTTGTTGTTGCTCCCACACTTCACGACCATTCAAATTTTTGGAGATTTCCCAAGTTCGACTCTGCCATCAAATCTATCCTTATATGTGTGTTTCCTCCATCTGTGATGTACTGGCAAAAACCGACGGTGCCCAAGATAACAAATTTCTGACAATTTTTAAGTCTTCTTGAATGTGTACTGTAGTTACATGTTGGACACGCATATGTTCCTTTAGTGCTCCACCCTGACAAATTAGCATATGCAGGGAAGTCATTGAGGGTCCAAAGGAGAGTAGCTCGCAGGGTGAAGTTCTGTTTTTTTGCTGCATCATATGTTTGCACACCATTATACCATAAATCCTTCAACTCATCTATCAATGGTTGTAAGTATACATCAATGTCATTTCCGGGCTCTTTAGGACCAGGAATGAGTAAAGACATCATGGTATATGTTTGCTTCATACACATCCATGGCGGTAAGTTGTAGACAACTATCACCACAGGCCATGTACTATACCTGCTACTCATGTTTGCAAATGGATTAAACCCATCACTTGCCAAACCGAGTCTGACATTGCGGGCTTCAACAGCAAAGTCTGGATAGACATTGTCAAAATGTGTCCATGCCTCAGAATCAGCAGGATGCCGCATCTCCCCATTTTCTTGCAACGTCCGACCATCCTTATGCCATGTCATCACTTAGCTACCATAGAAGACATAAACATTCTTTGCAATCTGTCTTTCAGAGGAAAATAACGCAAGATTTTCTTAGGTACTCGCTTGCGTGTAGAAGAATCATTTGTAGGTGCGATTCTTTCTTTATACCTCGGTGTATGACATTGCGGACACTCATCTTTATGTTCATTCTCCTTCCAAAACAATACACAATCATTCTCACATGTATCTATCTTCACATGACTTAATCCCAAATTTCTAACTGCCTTCTTAGCTTCATACCATGATTCAGGGACATAGGCTCCTTCTGGTAATATTTCACGCAGAAGATCAAGGAACATGCCCATACAATTGCCTGTGACCTAATTCATTGTCTTAATGTGTAGCAGTTTTAAAAGAAATGTCAATCTACTCACTTTCTGGCAACCGGGATACAAAGGTGTTTCTGCATCATCTAATAGTTTATAAAATTCCTTCGCCTTTGCATTTGGTTCATCTTCATCACACTGAGCAGCCATATCAGCATCTTGCAGCTCATGTAACATCTGAATTGTATTATCAGCAGTCATCTGTTGTTCTTCCTCATTAATCTCCTCTGAGGATATGTCACCAACGGGTTCCTCTCCATGACACACCCAATTTGTATAATGAAGCCATACCCGTCACATATCAAATGAGTTTTCACTTCATACCGAGTGAACTTCAATCCATTACAACATTTTTTACATGGACATTGTATCAACTGTCCGTTATCTCCATGCCTGAAACTCCTCTATCTTCATGAAAAGCAAAGTCCAATAGTTCTTCAACTCCTTTCTCATACCTAGGATCCAAACGATCCGTAACATTCATCCAACTCTTATCGACTCCAGCCATTTCAAAATAATCTAGAATTAAGAAGTAAAAAAAATCAATATGAATCAAGTCACATCATATGTGTAAACTTATTTAAAACTATATGACATAATTATATATGAAGTATAATTTAGTAAAAATTTCGGCAGCATCTACTCTATATTGGAAGAAAATCCACATTTTCACAAAAGTCTATATTCATACATTCCTGCAAAGAAAGGGGGGTACCTACATGAAATCTTGCCCATCTATGGATATTTGATCATCTGATGTTCTTTATTATATGTGTTTTGAGATTATCCTAAAATTTCGACAGCATCTCCCCACACTTCTCCAATATACCACCATTATTTACTAATTTTAACTATGCTCAAAAAATCACTTGCATAAAATACAAGTGATAAAAAGAGCAGTTAAAATTAGCAGGTATATTGGAGAAGAGCGAGAAGATGCTGCCGAAATTTTAAGATAATCTCAAAACACATATAATAAAGAACATCAGATGATCAAATATCCCAGACTGTCCAACTTGGACAATTCAAGACTATATGCTCGATATATGCCATTACTATCAAAAGACAGTAAAAACATATATCATAACAAAAGTCTTGAACGGGCAAAAAAAAAAAGGTCCACTCATTCTTACATCCATATGTTTCATCCAATGCTTGCCTGCATTAAAATACATTCACACATCCTGCAAAAAAGATATTCAAGCATCCACACATAATAAAAAAGTTGAGCCACCACCCAGGCTCGCTGGATTAAATAAAGATGAGCCACCACCCAGGCTCGCTGGATCTTACCTGAACAAAGAGCCTCAAAAGGATGAAAGCAACTACCTCGATCTCCGCAGCTGTTCCAAACAAAACCTGTCGTCATATTTTACAAAAAAATATATAATAAAATGTATAAGAGGACTTGCATATAATATATATGTATCAACTTTTATATAAGGAATTCCATCACAAGGTGTGTCACTTGATATTGTCTATGTTTACATGAAGATAGTGGTCATTTTCTCTTTGGAGCAGACATAACACAGGAAGGTGCTCGCAAAAGCAAGATATTATGGTTTGTCACTACTTCTTGGATTAACTTATGATGCTACTCAAGTTTAACAAGACAAGATTTCATGGTGTTTGCATGAAGTAGAAGGGTGTCTACGTTTCTTTAGCTGTGCTCTATATCTACTGGCCTTAGTATGGTATGCTGAATGGCAGTCCAAAGTGATCACTAGCTGTATAAAAAGAAGGGATCTGCACTTGAAAATGCACTCTCTTTTTTCTGTTTAGTTCCCTTTTCCTTCTCACTTCACTTATTCCTTCTATTTTAGGAAGTTCCAGCCAATATGTTTCTTTCATACTTTTTTTTTATTCTAAACCAGCCGTGCTTATCTCAGGCATGGTTTACCAAATTATATTGAAATGGACTTGGTATCGGACATCTTGTGCCATATTACAGACTTTATCATACAGAACAATTGTGCCATATTGATTTCATACAGGAAGACGGTTATAGGGCCAAATCAGCACTCTTGGACAAATATGAAGCTAGATCTATATGGTGTGCATCAGTGATAGATACAACCATGACCCTGAGGGAGAAGAGGGACAATGATGGGTAGAGGGAAAGAAATTGACAAAAATACCTTACAGGAGAACTAAATAGAGAAGTGTCGCATAACAAGAAACAAAAAACCACACTGGAGATCAGATTGCAATCTGCTCCTCTTGGTGGAGAACAGGACCGGGGCATGGCCATTGGACAAGAAACAATAATGCTCATCTGCTTATCTATTGAGAACATATTCTTACTACAACAGCTACTACGATATTCTAATGAAGATAATCATGTTAGCACCATATTATCACATGGATCATAATTGATAATCCATGGTTAGGTTTAAGGGGGGTTCTCCACAAAAATGGCCAGGCGAGAATCTGTGGTGACTTGCTGAAATCTGGCATTGCCCGAAATACCCAGAGAAGGGCACAAACATCCAGAAAAGTCGAACCACTATTTTGAAACCATTGCCTTCCCTCAACTCCCTACCCATTATAGTGCAATGTCACTTGGGATAGGCATTCTTCCACCATTGCTAGCTTGCTTTGGTTGACCGACAACATGCTGTCAATCTGCAAGTAAGGGAGGGGGAGGTGCAAGAGGAAGGCCGTTGGCCTTGTTGTCCTGCAAATGAGAGAGGAGGAGTTCTAGTTTCCCCTCCACCAATGTTTGCAAACCTGAATCAGTTCCCACAGAGTCAGTTTTGACCCTGGTCCCAGTTTTGAGGCCAGTTCTACCTGGTCCCATTCCTGTCTGGTTTGGCAGGTCCCGTCCAGTTTGGCTCTTCATCCCCCTCCTCCTCCCCATCGCCACCCACTGCACCCCCCCCACCCGCCCCCCCCTCCCGGGCCCCCTTGCGCCCCCCCCCCCCCACCAAAAAAACCGAAACCCCCCGACCGCCCCTCGGGCCCCCCCCTGCGCCCCCCCCCCCCCCCCCCCCGGGCACCCCCCCCCCCACCCCCACCCCCCCCCCACCCTCCCACCCCACCCGCGCCCCCCTCCTCTCCTCCTCGCCACCCTACCCCTCCCACCCATCCGCCCCCGCCGGTGCCCCCACCCCACCCGGCACCTGTGCGACACCGCCGCCCCCCCCCCCCCCCCGGCCTTGCGACTCGGATCGAAAGAGGTAGAGAAAGATAGAGGGGGAGGACGAATACCCGTACTGCGACGGCGACGGCGTTGTCCGCGGCAGACGGCGGCGGCGACGTCTCCGGCGTGCTGGGCGAGGGCGACGTCTCCGGCGTCCTGGGCGAGGGCGGCGTCTCGAGCGGGGCGGGCCAAGGCGGAAGGGCGAGGGCGCGGCAAGGCGAAATGGGGCGGGGGAGGGGACGAGGGCAATTAAATGAGAGGATACGTAGACGGCTACAAAAGCCGTTTACGTCGATAAGGATACGTAGACGGCTATGTATATAGACGCTTTAAGAGAAGCCGTCTACGTATAAAATATACATAGACGGCTTTCTTAGCCGTCTATATATCCACTATATGTACACGGTTTTTGAAGCCGTCTATGTAAGTTATGTAGACGACTTAGTAACAGCCGTCTATATATCTCATATTCATACGGCTTTTATAGCCGTCTACAAATTGTTTTTGTAGACGGCGCGATTTTTAGCCGTCTACATATCCTTCATTTCCTGTAGTGTATGTACGTGCTCATACACACTAGATTGAATAAATTTTTAATTTGAGATTAAGATTATGTGTTTCAACATATTTCATCTAGCACAAGATCTTTCACTATCGTTCACTATATTGATTTACTATATATGAATTACAATTGCATATTTTAAACATATTTGATCCAAAAACCATGTGTTTTGTGACAAATGCATTCAGAAAAGTTAAAGTTTCCGCAACGAGACCCTTCCACAATAAGTCTTAAAGCACGTAATTATGTTAAAAGATATGGTTTCTTGCAGAGAAACTATTGTTACAAAAAACTATATATTATCATGTTAAAATGTTGTCAAATATGCCACTAATGAATAAAAATATTATGGATAATGCCATCGTCGTACTTTCACTCATCCATTTACCATGGGCTATACTAACTTTGAAAGAAAATCTCTTCTTACCCTTGGGTTAAATTCCATATATAGTACCCACATACTAAAATGATTCTTAAAATTTACCTAAAAAAGACATTTTTATCAAAAATTATTAACTAATGGGAATAATGTAACTTTAGAGGAATATTGCCTTCTACAAATGGAAGTTAACAATGATTATATTTGTAGACCCTAATATTTTCCATTTGCGATGACATATTTAAATAAAAAATAATTATTTTTTTGTAACAAGGCTTATGTGTAGGAAAACTTAAAATATACAAAAGGAGAGTATACAAGCAAATAATGTTTTGGGAATAGTTATCTTCATGATTATATTCATTTTAGAAGAAAAATGTTATCCACTTGTCATATTCATTTACCAAAGAAACACTAGTAATATATCCACTTTATAAATATTCAATGATGATCAAATATAAGAAAGGGGATAAGTGCAAGAGATGTAAAATTACAGGAGATACACTACCTCCACCATTCGACTCCTATGTTTAAAAAAATATTAAAAAAAATTGATCTATAAGTTCAAAGGTTAATGTATTTCCTGTAACTAGAGAATAGACACTTCCCTCAAAACAAATGGTCTATCACTTTAATCATTTAAAAATTTTCTAAATGTAAAAAATTTAGACTAGAAAAATAGTTAAAAAAAGTTGAAGTATTCTCTCACAATTAGTTTGCAACTACATTTAAGTACAAGATGGGTAAACGAAGGAGAAAGTCTCTCAACATTGTTTTGACTGCATCCAAGCGCACAAGGGGAGAAGGCCTAATTAGAAGGGAGAAAAGCTCCTACAGTAGCAAGAGCAAGTATGTTTCTTTGGTCACCTTCTCTACCCTCTTCGAGTTCATCTTTATCTCACCCTCATCTTTTTAACATCCGACTATGTTTTTTTTTTTGCAGCATTGAGAAGTTTGAGTTTGTTATAATTAAATAATGGATCTTTAGTCCATCTATGACTCCACAATCTGTTGTCTGCTCCTCCTGTTCGCGAATCCCATAGAAAATTGTCATGAACTATAGTGGGAGAGTTTCTCTTCATTAGAAAGTTAGATTTAAAAGGTCTCTTCAATGAATGGTGGACCATAGACAATCTTGAGAGAGAGGTAGACAAGTTGAAGATATATATGTCACGTCCTAGCAAAACTACATTTACCGAACTTGACAGATAATATACATGACGGGTAATACATATTTCGTTCATATCAATTAGGTTTGCGGAATTATTACATGATGTTCCTCATCATAGTCTGAATGAGGATCCCACAAAGTACTTGTAAACTTATTACATTCTCATTTATAACTATAAAGAAAGCAAGGATAACTGCACGACACTGCTGATATAGGTGGTCCTCTCAGCACACATTTCCCCTTAAGCAGTTCCTCCATCTTGTTCACCTGAAATATTGAATTGAATGAGCTAACTAGCCCAGTAGGATTCAACATTTCTATAAGGATTCAAATAGATAAATATTCAAGATAGAACAAGTAAGGATCACTGCAGGATGTGTTCCAAGAACGAAAGTACAAGTTTATTCGATATCATGTATTCAACAAGTATAAAGTTGGAGATAGAATCAATAACTCAGGATGATTTTAGAATTCCAAATCAGATACAATATCACACACTCAAGCATGATATGATGACCAATCAATCACGAGTTGATGCATGCCAACATCCACGACGTCCTTATCGCCCCGCGCGGCCACTGACGAATTCAGGTGCTCTCCCCAGGACTGAACCAGCCCTTATTTGCCAGGCATTTTTCTCGAATGAGTTCAAGACTCACAAGTGTCATCATCACACACTTATCCTTGTAATGAATCAAGGTACACAAGGATACACTCATGAATCACACACAAGAATCAAGGAACTATGTCCTTCACTAGTTCAGAATTTTCGAATCTTCACAAGAACAATTTTGTTCGGAACTTTGAAGAAATTACTCATGATGAAATGAAAGGTTCACAACTGAGTTTAGTAGGTAAACCACAAGGATTCATTCAAAGTTTACACATAAGAGTGAAGAAACTATGTTTTCTTACTGATTTCAATATTGGTAACTTTTCGAGGTCCATGTTGTTCGGAACTTCGGAGAAATAACTCATGGTACAAAGAAGGGTACATGACTGGTTTAAATGGTTGTTTTGGTAGTAAAATACATAATCTAAAGGTATACTAACAAGTAGAACAAAAGAGTATGATTTTCATGAAAGAACGGGGTCAAAACAAGGCTAGAAACAGGTTTGGTCATGACCTGTCGACAGGCCTTGATCTGCTGTCGACAGGCTGCTCTGCCAGAGCTGAGCTTTCAGCTCTGTGTGTATCTGTCGACAGCCAGCATGGGTCTGTCGATAGGTACACTCAGGCTGAAAGTTCTGGGTTCTGGCCAGGGGTTCCTGTCGACAGGCAGACCTTCGTCTGTCGACAGGGGCTATGTAAACTGCATAAAACCATTCCATTTGACCTCCAATGGATCTATAAAGTTACTCTAATGTTCCTAACATGATTTGGACCCTATACAAGTTGGTCAAATATAAAACTCATGGTAACATGATCTGAAAACTGAAGATCATGGGACTTAATTTACAAGGGTGTTCTAGCTAAAAGTGAACTCAAAGAGGATAATTGGAAGTACTACTTCTTAGAACTCTTTTCTCCTCATCTTTCTATGTGAGTCTTATATGAATTGAACCACTAATGAGTCTTTTCATACCTCAACACATTAAGTTAGCTAAAAGAAGAAAATCATTGAGGTTCTATCTAATCCATACAATAGAAGCAACACTCTAATTTGTGTTGAATGGTTGGAAGACAACAAGATGTAGATACTTATGACTTGTGGATCAGCTAAAACATGATGACATGTTGATTTCCTATCATGAACATGATTTCTAAACCTTGGTAACAATAGGATCAATATCAAGTTTCCAGATTTCACAAATGTCTGGATTTTCACATTGGACTTAGATTTCTTCATGCCACTACCCAGAGAATCCAAGGGAGGTGGTAGAAGAAATTGGAAAGATCAAGAGGAGAATCCTACCTTGTTGAAGTGAGAGTGAGATCCTTGGCTTCAGAAATCCACAGAAATATAAGGAAGCAGAGCACACTTGCACGAAGAAGAAGTTCCACAGCAATCCACCCCAAGGAGATGAACCAGAACAACCGTTGAAGCTTCCTCAAAGAGATTGATAGCTCAATTCACTAGAATGGCAGTGGAAGTGGAGAAACTTCTGATGTAGCACACTCACACCAGTTAGAAGAGAGAAAAGGGGTGTGTACGATGGTGATGGAGGGTTTTTATAGAACCAAAACCGGTTACATGCACATGAACACGTAGGGGGGGGGGTAGGTGTTAAGGTAAGAATCCTTTTTACCTCACTTGGACACCTAGCCCATGCAAGATGAGAGAGTTACACATGGTAACTGAGGTGTTACCATGTTTCCTCAAGTGTTGTCTTCATCTAAAGCCTCCACGTACCCCTTATACAATTAACCTAGAAAAGCCATCCGTAAATCCTAAGTAATTCAGCTGGTCCACTAAGGTTGATGTAAACATACTCAAATGATATCATTAATCATGAAATTTTAACCATACATTAATATGATGGTTTTACTAATTGTGATGATTTTTAATAAATTTTTATATTTATTTTGCAATAGGTGAAAAATCACCCGAAAAATGGTCGCGTCAATTGTACGTTGAAATCCGTACGTCGAAAATTCATGTAATTACATATTAAATTTCTTCACATTTTCTGGAATTATATTTCTCGGATTTTTATTTTGACGTCGTTTTCCAGAATCGCTCTGTGGAGGCACGCATTCGATGCGCGTCACTGGAGTAATGTTCATTACCACAGTCATACTTACACGTCAATTATTTCAATTTATAGATAATATTAATGTATTATAACTTAATTATCCTTGTTTTGGAATAAATAACTAGTAATAAAAATTTGGGGTATTACAATATACGAGTAATATGTTGAATAATTAACTCTTTGGAGATACAGAGGATATGTGAGGTGCAACATCGTCCCCTTGTGGCTAGGTCAGGTGAACAAGTTGGACATTGATCTTGTTGATTTTGAGAACAGTTGATGTTTTGATTACCCACAGTGTGTTATGAAAGTTAACAATGATAGCATATATGTAAATTTCCATTTGCGAGTGGCATGAAATGACAATATTTAAGAACAATTAGTTGTAATTTTTTTATGTAATATAGTTTTTGTATAAAATTCTTAAAAGTTATTAGAAAGCGAGAGTATATGAGAAAAATCAAGTTTTTGGAATAGTTATCTCGATGATTATATTCATTTAAAAAAATTCTCCACTTGTAATATTTCACTTATCAAAAGATTTATTTTTAATATTGTCAACTTTATGAATATTCAAAGGTCATCAAACCTAAGAAATTAGACAAGTAAAGAGATGGTAAAATCATATATAGGAGAAAAAACCGCCCCCACCCTTGACTCCTTTGTTCTCTTAAAGATTTTTTTGTGTGGAAAAAATAGACCTTAAGTTTAAACTCAATTGTATTTTTTTAAACTAGAGAATAGACACTTCATTAAAATAAATGACTTTTTCACTATACATATATCCACTTTAATCATTCAAGATTTCTAATGTCAAAATTTTCACACTCAAAAAATATTAAAAATAAGTTGTGGTACTTCATCTAAGCACATAGGAGAGAGAAAGCTACAGCAAGAAAGGAAAACCTCTCACCAATGGTACAATAAGAGTGAGAAAATCTGCATCCAACAACAATTGTAAGAGCTCATGTGAAGGTAAAACTTCTTCAGCGGCCTCCTTACCCCTCTCTAAGACCATCCATGTCTCTTCCAATCTTTTATAAATCGATTACCATATGTTTCTTTATATAGAAATATCTTAATTGTTTTTATTCTGAAAAAATAGATCAATAATCTAACTGTGACTCCACAATTTTTTGCACGCTCCTTCCGTTCAGAAATCTCACAAGAAGATTATGAACTACAAACAGTTGGGTGGATTTAAAAAGTCTCTTAAATATCTATTGGACCATAGAAGATCTCAGCAAGAAAGGGACGAGTTGAATGCACACAAGAGTGACATGTTAAATAATGTGACCACAAGTCTCTTAAATATCTATTTATTCATGCTTAGAGTTGTAATTTAAAATTCACATCATACATACTTATTTTAGACAAAAATAGTTGTATACATATACATCATTTCTCATTTTATGTTCTGATGGGTAGTTTATCCATAAAATAGTAATGAATTTAATAAAAACCTAAGTTAAAATCACATTTAATTATTAGATGACAATTCACTACTTATCATTAAAATTGATTTAGTTGATGTGAGTTTCGTATCACTTCATTTAAAAACTTGATTTATACAATTATGAAACAATTTTTAAAGTGAATCAGAAATATTAATATAATATAAGAACAAAGAGATAATTGAAAGTCGATCATTATGATTTTAAAATAGAGAAAATTAATTAGAAGTCTCTGATGTAATAGGAGGTCCTTACTGTAACATGACTTAACATATACTGTAACAAAAATAACACTTACGTAATGAGTTACAGCTCTGTCAGAGACTAAAAAATACGTCAAATATCTACCAAAAACTTCTAATTAATTTAAACTTTAAAATATTATATGAGTAAATGATAAATATCACCACTACTATTGCTTTGAGTCCAAACCCTCCTAGTGGCTCTACTACGTACGATCTCCCTAAATAGTCCTGTTGGTGTCCTCGATGTCTCCTTTTGCAGACATTTGTTCGTTCTCCCTTCTCAAGTTCTCCCAAGTCCCCCTAAAGATTGGTTCTTTTCCTCTCCTCTCCCTTCCAAAGATCTGTCCTTTCCTCTCTTCCATGCCCGTCGCTCCAGCCGGGGATGCCACCAGTGCTGCACCCAGCGTTCCCCTCTTGCGTTTCCTCGTCTCCCCAGTGCAGATCTTGGTGGAGGACCTTTCCCTGGAGAAGAATGCGGGAGAGCTGTCTCCGACGACCGAGTAGCCGAGGGCCACGAGGAGCAACGCGGAGTCGGCGGCGCGGGGGAGCGGCATCCTGAGGCAGCAGGTGACGGACTGGATGGACTCTGCTGACAGAACAAAGATCAGATTTCGTCCATTTCTCAATTATTCATGGTAATTCTTTTTGATTGGTGGTCTGCTATAAATAGGCCGTCTTTTATACACTCTAATGATTGAACAGTGATTTTTTTTTATTACAAATTTTGATGATTTGATTATCTACCAGATACCGTATCTCGTCCTCGTTGAGGTGCTCGCTAGCTTCTTAGTTCATCAAAAGGAAGCTGATGTAGAAGTTTCCTTTAATGGGAGGTCTCCATTTATCCTCAGTGAAGGATCATGTAAAGTTTCACCATTTCACCACATGAGCATATGTTGACCTTTCATTGGTCAACATCTTTCCAAATCCTTTAAGCCCTTGTCAAAATTCTCCTTCCCACTAATAGCTACTCCTTAGAACTATGTCGTATCTTATATTTGTATATTCTTCTCTAAATACTTATCCTTAAGTCTTACCTTCCAAAGACCTCATACAGTGTCTGTCTTCATCATGCACTCCAAACTCCTTCAGACATCGTCTAGCAATTTTTCCAATGGTCTATCCTTGATGTCCTTCCCAGAATCCCAGGAGGGATTTTGGATGCCCCACTAATGCTGCCTTCATTTCTTTTAGTGTTGCATATATATCCCTGTTAAAAATGAAATTGCATGCCCTAGATTTGCATTTGCATGTGCACCCTTCATATGTTATAAAGTATCATGTTCATTTATATCTTTATCATCACTTTGCCTTAATGAATCATTGAATCATTCAATGGTACAATCAGGGAGGACAGGTTCTCCCTCATCAAAGTATATTTACGAGAAATTATTTATAGCAATGCCCTGTCCTTCACTCCTCAACGTAAACCACCAAGAATTAACCAGACCATGTAGACCAAGAATAAAGAAAATATATTACACGTAAAAAATTGTTTATAAGATAGATTCTGCTACCCTGAAAATGCAGGTGTCATAACTCTTGTTATGACCAAGTTCTCCAGCAGATAACATGCAGTAAGATAGCCATGTTGTTACCCTTAGCCTATTGTGGGAGTGCACCTGATAGATTTGAAGCATGCCCAAAGACCCTAGATGGTAAGGAAGCCACTTGAAAATGGAAAAATTAACTGAATATTCTCTGCACCTCACGTGAAATGACATAGCATGTAGTAAAATAAATGTTGTGTGTTCGTAAGAGGGGCTCAAAGTATCACAATCAGCTTGCAGTTTCTTGTGTGAACATCAGTTATAATACAATTCTGAGTTGCCAACCACATTAATGCACAAACCCATGGCAATTTAGCCCTCCAAATTTCTTTAGTGTGGAAATGTGCCTTCAAGCAAGTTATTTTTGAAAAGTGGTAGTAGCACTGATTATAATGGGGGAAAAGGGATGTACATGTATAGCACCAAGCCGGTGTGCCCTCCATTACCTCCCCATAAGCAAAAAGAGAGTGGAGTTATAGCCATTTCTATACATTAGTGTTTATCTAGAAAAGCACTTTCCTCTCTCAAAAAAAAAAAAAAAAAACAAAGTATCCTCAGATCTAGCTTTATAATGGATTTACAGAAAAATGCCATTACTCTGTCCATAGGGTACTGTCTTGAACATTGTCCTGGAGGTTGCATTGCTAAAGTAATTTCTGTAGATATAGATACACTTGAATTTGGAGTCATTCAGTAAATGATGAGGTAAAAAACTTGCAAATTTGAGAGGGGGGGTCTAGTTCCAATTGAAATTTTTCAATCAAGCTATGCAGCCAAATGGTTGTAGAGCTTGGGCGAGGAAAATGATGCTTGGCTATTGTGAGATGTAAATACTTTACAAAAGAGGTAAATGGAATTTGGAGGTGTTTGAACAATATGTTGATTGTTGATTCATTGTTTGCATATATGATTGCTTTATTACCGAATATTTGAACAATTTGTTGTACTTGTTTATCTTCACCATATTATTATTTATTTGTATAGATATTTTTTATTCACTTATCCCCAAAACCATCTATAGTGTGATACTATTTCATAAGGAATAATCTTCTCAATTGCACATCCAACAAGGGTTAAATGAATAATTATCCAGAAATCAAGGTGTAATTGCCATTGACTGAAAATTCAGGGTATTATTGCAATTACCTTGAAAATTAGGTTATAATTGCAACTAACCTAAAAATCATGGTATTACTGTGATTAAAGGTTAGCAAGGTTAGAATCCCCCTTTTCTTTTTGACATATAGCGTGCATAAAGCAAATCAAATCAAGACTTGAAATTACACAACTTGGGAGCGTTTTTGATTCAAATAATTATTTTCAGGGGATTTTAATGTAAATGCACAACTTCCCTGCCTCCCTTGTGCAGGTTCAGTCTTCAAGCGTGTTTTCCTTGCTGAACCTCTTTCTTTTTTTTTAAAACATCTTCTTCTCTTCTCCTTTCAAAATTGTTCTTCTTATTATTTTATTTTTATTTTTGTTTTTCTCCCTTGCTCGGTGAAAAAAGCTTTGTACTGTTTCCCTATCTTCTCCTTAGAGTTCTTTTTATTTGATTTCTATGTCTTTTGCAGGGAGGAAGGGTTCTCTTATATAGAGCGGAGGATCAACTATACATTGCCTTCTAGAGCTGTTCATAATTCGGTTTAACCGAAAAAACTGAACCGAACGGCCATTAGTTTGTCGGTTCGGGTCGGTTTGGGCCTTACACAGTTCATTTCGGTTTCACTTCCTGAAACCGAATAAACCGAATATTATATATAATATGTACATTAATAACTTAAACAAAGTGTAGAACAGTTGGTTAGCGTTGGGTGCTGCAGCGCCTGGCGCCTGCGAAGGCTTGACATACAAGAAAAAAAACGGTAATAGAGACCGAAATAGAGACGAAATAATTCGGTCCCTATTCGGTCCCTAACTAGTGACCGAATTGTCACTGCAATAAATCGGTCTCTAATAATGCTTTAGAGACCGATTCAAAATCGGCCCTAAATAGGGACCGAATTATTTCGGTCTTATATTTGGGACCGTTTTAATTCAGTCCCTATTCGGTTCCTATTTAGGGACTGAATAGAGGACCGAATTAAATCGGTCTCTATATTTGGGACCGAAATAATCGGTCCCTATTCAGTCCTAGAGAC